>CAVLGL010000148.1:43150546-43545368 GCA_963668995.1 Parnassius mnemosyne
AAAATCGAAAGCAGGTAGTCGAATAAGCTACGAAATAGAAACAATTTAAGCGTTTAGGTGCCGTATGCACTATAAGTTGACGCGCGCCTCAACGGCGGGAGTTAAGTACATGTCAGGAAACATTTCGTTACCGCGTTTTAAAAACCTAGTAACGACATCTAGTGGAATCAAATTAAACTATGTATACTATAGTTAATAAGAACTCTCAAAAATTATTATTCTTATAATTTTGCACAATTTTTCTTATTGTAATACCGATTCATTCATAACCACATATAAGAACTGTATTCATTTCCGTTCAATAAATATTACTAAGGCTTATTAATAAGGCTTACTAAGAACTGTTTCTAACACAGTTAAGTAATAGTTAAGGGTAAAAGCGTGACAGGTGTTGATAGTATTTCTGATCCATACTTATAATCATGCCTGTAACCCTTGCGGGGTAGGCAGAGCATCAACGGATTACTTAATATCGTCTGCGAGGTTATCGCCTATTCTGTGAATTACAATGCACCAAAACGTTTGAAGAAAATCAGTTGGTGAATTTTATGTTTTTTATCGCTCTCTTCCCGGTTCTGCGTGGAAAAATACAGATCCATACATTTTTTATCTTAATTTTGGTAAAAAGACATAATAATCCAGATATTCTGACCTTCTGTGTTCGTCCATCGTACCGTCGTCCGTCTTGTAGAATCACGGTAGCGCCACTAGCTGAATTTAATTTTGCAACATATTCGATTTTCCAACGGGAATGACATGTTTTTCCGCGGAAAAAAGTAGCCTATGTCACTCTACAGCCACCGAACTATCCCATATAAAAAATTATGCCATGATGACGATCTGTTGCAACGTGATAGAAGGACAAACAAACAAACAAACACACTTTCGCATTTATAATATTAGTATGGATTACACGTTGCTTGAAGTCTAAAATGCAGCAAATGCAATTTCATTCCAGCACAGACAGTTTTTTTTATAGGATAGGGTGACACACCTGATGGTAAATGGTTGCTGTGATCCATAAACATCTACATTTATCCTCAATAAAAAATAAAAATTAAGATGCGTTTTCACCCATAAGGAGTAAGATGGAATGCCTCTTTTCCAGTGAAAACGGTCTTCGGTTCTTTACACTCACGGTGTAGGGCTGTGCGGCGCGCCTGTCTGCGCGGACTCGCTGCCTCCCATCCGTTGTTGTCCTAACAGTATTTGTGAGACTAAGTGATTGTGTAGTGTTTGTGTGACTGCCCGGTGACATTTCGGTCGTCGGAATCTAGCGGAACAGGGGGTTCGATTAGAACCTTGCGGGACCTCCGGAGGGTTTCCGTAATGTTCGGAGTCGGAGAAGTTGTTTTATATCCGTTGCAAAACAAGTCGAGTAGTGGGGCGGTGGGGGAAATGGAATGGCGCGCTGGGTGGCGTGATAGGTGCGCGTGTTGTTTACAATAATTGTACCGGCGTACGACGACGCCACCGCCATGCCGTCACATATGTACATATTTCATGGGATAAACTTGTAAACTTTATTCAAACACATTATCTACTGCCTTCTGCTCATGATAAATGAAAAATTGATCTATTAGCAAATTAGGTATTACTGACATATTTTTTTGAAATATTTTCTTTAATTTATTTATTTCGTTTGACGCCAAAGTTATGTTTTTCGATATAAAGTGTAGCATGATATTTACTATATTAATCGTAACCACGTAAAATACAACGAAAAATGTATGCAATTTTTATTGTATATAACTTGTATTTTATTATATAAATTGTATTTTAAATCTGATAATGTTTAATACTAATATGTTTAATACTTGTTTAAATTTTCTTCTTCTTACATTATACGTGTTTTGTTTGTTACTTGGATATTGCGTGACTTAAAAATTATGGTGATATCTTTTAAAAAGCCTAAATTGAACAAATAAATTTGAATTTGAATTTACGAACTTTTCTTTTTTTGTCAAAAAAAATATAAACGAGCCAGTAAAGTTCTTTAGTATAAATATGTAAGCTGTACATGAGTTTTAATTTTAAAGCGATTTCATCAAGATTAAAAGCAGACTTTTTAATTAAAAGCATTAACAGCTCGCTTAACCTGCTAGGTACTTACATTTTATGAAATTCCTTCAAAGGATCATCTATCACGGAGAAAACCAAATGACTTTAGGAATTTGAATAAAACACATGTCATATGTTTTCACCGTGTTTAAAGAAATCATCATCTTCATCACTACAGCGAAACATATTATACCCGCTAGATAATGAACATGGGAATTCATTACAAATTGTACAAAACTTTTATTATTTTGATTTCAGCCATTGCGATGCAAATAGATAAAGAAATATAATCTTAATTGTTAACTCATCGATCTTTCAACAATCTGTACTATGTATCTAATGGCGGCGTTAGAATATCCAGTATTCTATATCATTCCGTAGGTGTCGTAAGTGGCGACAGAGGGAAGCAAATCAGGAGATGGGTAACAGCATCTTCCAAATAACGACTAAAAATAAAAGTAAACTGCGATTGCTAACCCGTTTGCCAAGCGTGGAAACTAAAGCCTTTTGAGGTAATCGGTATAATTACATAATCGGTAACGGTGCGTTCATTCAACCTAACAAACATAATCTGTCTATCGCTGTAGGATTAAACAAGTTAACTGCTGAAGTTTTCCTACTTTAATTAGAATTCAAGTGACTTGCGGTTAATGATCTTACAGAGAGGAGATTAGTGGTAATTCTCGCCACTGCTCAAGTTAATTTTTTATTATACTGGGGCCATAAAATAAGCTCAGTATCGATCACCATACCACAAATTTCGGCTTTTCTATTTTTACATTATGTACATTATATACAATATTTTGTCTAGTATCATTTACATAAGAGGTGCTCGCCCCGGACACCTCTCCTTGATTTATTTTAATTTGGTGACCTTTCGTTTGGTTAATAAATTTTTCCTCAAGATCCTTTATTTTAACCTCAAAGGTTTTCACTGCATTCTTAATTAATTTCTGAAGTATTTTCATCTCATCTTTAGGCTTAGCCTAAATTGAGGTAGATCTTTCCTTATTTTTAGCCATTTTTTATTTTTATTTCCACTTGTGTTTTTTTTACACTTTTTGTGTCCTTCACTTACTTTAATTGAGCTTTTCCACTTAATTCACTTTATAATAGTATTTCAGTTTTTTTTTACACTTTTTGTGTCCTCCACTTAGTTTAATTGAGTCTTTCCACTTATTTCACTTTAAAATATTATTTCGGTCCGCTATGCACACATCTATATTATTAATCAATTTTAATATTTAAGCCCCACTCCTAGACTCTCAACCACCCCCAGCAACACCACTCTCCAAGACACCTCTCCATTTCACGGACAACAAATTGTAGGCATATAGCCTACCTCATAATTTTATATTACCGGCCTCCTATTTAAAATTTAACCTCTATCCTGGTCATGGCACCAAATTTTAACGAACCCTGTAATAGAAGTAAATAAAAAGAAGACCAACAAATTTATGTCTTGGACACATACCTCCTATTAAAGTGAAAATTTACCTGGCAGATGGATTGCCGATTATAGTACCAATCGTCTCGCAACTAACACACTGATGCCCGTCATCGGTCTCTTTACGTCTGTCGTAAAGGCGAATTCATACTGTAATCGTCGCTATTGTCGCTTCTTATGACACACACCTACGGGAATGCGGTCCATGAACAAAGAAAGCTACAATTGGGTTGTCACCTCTGTTGACTAAGGTGGAATGCCTCACAGCCTTTAATTTAACTGGTTCTCTTCACCCTTTAGATCAGAACACAACAGTGCAAGCCCTGCCATCTGGCGCCAAAAATAGGTAACTGGGTGGTACCTGCCCAAACAGACTCGCGGGCAAACAGGAGTAGTATTATCATTGCTCTCTAGTATTACTATTGCTTTTTACAATCATACTATTTTGGCATCACATTCTATTGCTAACGCTCTTTTATTTTAAAATAAATTTTCGTTTGTAATTATAAAATAGACTGACCATGATAGTTATTCTTTCATTGTGATGACATAATCAAATATTAACTATCAACACTACAGCCCACCCCAAGTCCAGACACACATGTTTGCCTTAATTGCTACGCTTGACTGCTGGGTTTGCGATAGTCGAAACAACGTATCATGAACATAAAATATTTCCTCTATTCAAACCCGCTTATAACTTTTTAATGTATCATATTACAGTCACTTGTTTTCACGTGCCAAATTACATATTAATTATGAAATGTTATTTCCAATAACCTTTTTAATAGAGATTAATCTTTAAACACGTAAGATCTGATATTATTGTGACCGTAGAATAGGTAATTTGACTCTTTACCAGTAAAAAGGGCCCCCGGTTCTCTTAATTCACCATACTAAATACAGCTGCATTATGCTGCAATTTTACACTGGTATTCCGTACGGGCGTAGTCTTTCGCTGATAGAGCCTTCCCATTTGTGCTGCAATCGTAATGCAGCTGCAGCGTGGCTGTACAAAGTTAAAAGCCTGTTAAAAATAGGGGATCACAATACAGACCGTTGTTAGAATATGTAAAATTCTACATTTTAGTCAGGGTTAAAAACGCATCCGTAAACTTTTTTATTTGTTAGGATCCTTCCTACTCCCCCTTGAGTGGGTTACAGCTTGCCCTTCGTAGAATAGAGGGGGATACCTTAGAAAACGCTTAGTGTCCCACTGTGAACCAAGAGCAACATGGCAGTCCCAAGTCGACTGCTTCGGGGTTTACTGATGAACTACGGAGGGAGGGATGTCCTCTTCTCCTGCCCGGTGTAGTTAAAATAGAGTAACTGCCGTAACACTGATGATCTGATGATGAAATATTCAATTTTTTTTATAAAATTAAAGTGACTAATGAACTCACAGACAATCTGATGGTTAGTGGCAACTGCAGCCCATGAACAACTGCCTCCAACCAATAAAAAAGGCGACAGATACGTTGTCACCTCTGAAGATAAAAATTGAATGACTCCGATCCCGTGATTATAGTGGCGCTTTATACCCTTTAGACCAGGACAAAATAGCAGTGCTTCAGATAAGAGGATGGTACGTACCCAAATGAATTCCTATCTGGAAAAAGAGACCACCCAGTAAGGTATAACTGTGAAATATTAAAATTGATTAAATTTTTACATGGTAGAGCCATGCTGCAGCTATATTAGTAGTATAGTTGTAGCACGAATGCGTCGGCTCAACCGGGGAAGGACCACGCTCTCACAGAATACCAGCGTAAAATAGCAGCTTGACACTATTGTTTCGTATGGTGAGTGTAGAGAAACGTAGACTCTTTTTACTGCAAAAGAGGCATTCTATCTTAGTCCTCACGGGTGACAAAGCACCTGCATTTTGATTCTTTATTGAGGATAGACGTGGATGTCTATGGGTCACAGCAACCACTTACCACCAGGTGGACTGTGTGCTCGTTTGTCACCCTATCATATAAAAAAAAACATATTATATTATATATATTAATTTATTTTGTAAATAAAGAAAATGTTCGATGTATCAAAAGTACCTTACACAGTATTGTTACAAAAGACCCTTTGTTGTACGTCTCTGAACACGCTTTTTATAACGGAAACTTTTGCTACGATTTTTACCATAAAAAGCTGAATAGATATTGAATTATGAAGCACGGTATTCTATCGAATACTTTATAAAGTTTGTTGTTATTTATTCCATTTTCGTTTTGGATCCTTAATAAATGCTAATGTTCGTACTCTGTGCAAAATGTTTGACTTTAGTTCTGAATAACGAAACAAAAATAAAATTTGTATATCTACGTCTTATTCAGCCTAAAAACGTCCACTGCTGGACATGAGACTCTCCCATTTAAGAGAGAATTTGCTACTCGTGTAATCGCCATTCTTAGCAGGCTGACCGACAATCGCAGTACCAGAGGTCTCGCGCAATTTTCATACATTTGCAAAATGTTTTTTCAAGAAAATAATAAATGTTAGATGGTATAAATACTTTGTCATTTCTGTAAAAGTTATACGGAATTGAAAAGACGAAACTACAACAAGTGGTAAAATTAAAAATTTTCCACCAATTCCTACTTCAATATAAATAAAATGAGAACATCATATATGTAGTCGAAGTCAATTAAATACACATTACTAAGGATCACTCAAATCCTTAGTAATGTGTATTTAAATGACTAACTAAATACAACTACTAGTCTTATCTTGATCAAATTTATATGGGACCACGTAAGAATCACCAGCTTTCAAATGAAAACGAGTCATTAAAATCATTTTCATTTCGATTTCATAGCGGGGAAATTAATTGTCTTCGAAAAATATAAACGTTAATGTTTCATTCTGTACTATAACGTATATTTTAAATTTATTGGGCTTAAAATAAATAAACCAAACCATAGATATTCATAAGCATAAAAAAATATTGTAAAAGTTTAAAGAGCAAACCACTGAGACATTGTTTGGTTTATTAATATAATACTATAGAAACTGATAAACTTTTATTTAAAACTAACTTGACATTATGTGACAAAAAACTTTACCCCAGTGTCAACTAGTGACATATGGTGAGCGTAAGGTTACTAGCCCTCATTACTGAAAACTTTCGTTCCAGCAACTCGTAAAAATTATTTAAATTCGTCAGAAAATACCTGACGCGAGTCTCAAATGATACTGTGTCATCTCGAGTACGCGATGAATATCACTTTATTTTGTACACTGCACTGCTCATTTACATCCCATCATGTGTCCACGAATAAATAAAAAAAATTCGATAGATCGCTTCAGAGCACGGGCTTGAGTCACCTGAATTCGTCTGACTTCCAATTTATCTAATTAGGTCGTCCATCAAAAAGGACTAGTAACGAAATGTATTTTCAAGATAGGAGTTTATTGGTTAACTGTATACCGGTCAAACATCTCAATGACTTATAGTTATTTTATTACAAATCCCGTAGGTTTTCTTGAGTTTAACAGGTTTATAGGTATATAATAATATAGAGGATCGTTAAAATTTTAATAGAAGGAAACATTTCTTGAAAGTAGGTACTAGTCATAATCAAAGCTATGAAAAACGGATAAATGTGTTCTGGAGATAGTGCGATAGTAGTGATATATAGGTTGAAATAATTTCTGCATTTCACAGAATTTTCTACTCTAAAGGTACAATTCGGTAGCCGACCACAGACAGCGACAGCGACATCAACACACAATCGCACCAGGCGACGTGTCGTCCCGACATGTCGCTGTGACATGTCGTCGCGTCATGATTCAGAACCCGACTGCAGGCGGCAGCAGCCCGTGTTCCAATCTGTTCCGAATGTTCTGTGGGTACTCTATTTATGTAAAATCCTCTATTTATGTAAACAAATAGGTACTATATATATTGATACGGCCCTCAGTTGCCCCGACAGAAGTCGACTGGACTAGGGCCCATGAGTAGCCCACTCGACGGGCAACCAGAGGGTTCGGGCCCAAATGGCCTATGGATAATTATTATGTAATGGCTGATAAGCAACACAAACTTACCGAGTTCCGGAGGTAGGGTTGACCACAAGGTACCGTCAGGGGGTAATTAGGTGGGTGGAAGTGGTGTGAGAAAGTGTGTAAATGTAACCTGACGTCACCGATGTAATCGGACAGCAGACCCACATGCGCTGTTAAGCTCCACAACATGCGATCACTCCAGTGGGCGTTCACTTATATGTGAACTCAAGTCTAACGTCACTTAGCACAAATTATGATCGAAGACGAACGCGATCTCCTCTCGGGTCACAAATTTTTAGCTTTTCAAAAGTCAAGAAAAGCCTCGTTGTCACGTAAACGCACGAAAAAGACAGCGCAATAAGAGGCGATATTCACGCGACCTAACTATTCAAGCGTAACTTTAAGACTCACAAGGACACGGCTGCCGCGGGCAAAAACGAGAGCCCGCCGGCCCAAGCCGTCAAACCGGTTGTTCGCCCACACGTCATACGAGCGTTTTGAATGCAAGTTTTAAATGTTAAAATTTGGCCTAAACAAACCCCCGTCCCGGGCATAAGGACTTATGTCCGCGAGTAAATTGGCAAACGGGATAGGGTCGCGACGGTACGTTGCAAGACCGAATCTCCAACCAAAACCTCGGCCACCCTAGGCACCCCATACGATCCATACGACAACTTAACAATGCGCCCACGAAGCCAATACAAGGACAAAGCGTTGGGTTCCTTAACTAACACGAGGTCTCCAACACGAGGAGGATCCGTCTTGATAGACCACTTAACGCGCTGCTGCAAAAGATGTAGGTACTCCAGATACCATCGGTGCCAAAAACTCTGAGTCATCTGTTGCAGCAGGTCAAATCTGCTCAACCACGAAGAGTTTATTTGCCTGAAGGGGTACATGAGCAGGGCGTTAAGCGGCTGGATGAGGAAGTGACCCGGGGTTAGAACCTCCAAATCATTCGGATCGGACGAGAGGGGACAGAGGGGCCGAGTTTTGAGTACCGCCTCAATTTTACAGAATGCAGTGGCAACCTCCTCAAATGTCAAAATAGTTGCGCCAATAACGCGACGGAGATGCGTTTTTGCAACCTTAACCACCGCCTCAAAAATACCGCCCCAGTGTGTCGAATTTCCATTGGATGCCTTTCTTGGACATCGCAGTACCTAAATAAGATACGTTGCTGGACAGAAATTCGACGACTTCTTTCAAATATCTATCCGTGCCCATATAATTTGTTCCGCAATACAAGAGCCTCCTCGATGGTGGAGGCGCCTGTGCAAATGTCGTCCATGTACACCGAAGTCTCCAAAATAGAAGCCCCCCGAGCGTATTTTAGACGCTCTCTCTCAGAGAGTTCAAGGAAGGTTCGCAGGGCAATATACGGGCTGGACCGGATTCCATAGCTGGTGGTGTTCAACTCAAGCACCTGTATCGGATCGCTGGGCTTCTTGCGCCACAATATCAGCTGATATAGACGGCTGACAACGACCCCCCCGCCCCTGGGGCATCGACCCCCCCGACTGGTCGGGGAAGGGACCCCCTCCAAAACCAGGGGCACTGTGGCCGGCAGGCGAGCGCCGAGCGTCGCCCGACAGAGGGCGTGGCTGAGTGCCCCCGCCCGTGAGAGTTGGTGGCCCGGCAGAGCCTCGAGAGGAAGCGCCGTTCGCATCCAGGCACAAAACGGCATGGTGGATGCCCTGGCAGTAAGGACAGGGCCGCTGGTGCGGGCAGTCTCGTTGGAGGTGCCTTTCCTAGCACGAGTAGCACCAGCGGCGCTCCTTGGCGATAGTTCGCCTCGCCGGGACCGGCTTGCTTACCCAATAACTTCGGGCACGACGTCACCCGGTGATCCGATGCTCGACAATAGGAGCCTCCCTAGCCGCTAGGCCGCTATAAGATGGTAGGGGGCGGCGCCCTCCCGCAGGAACTCCGCCCGGCCTTAGGGGGGTTGGCGACAACTTTCCCGGCGGATCCCGCCTCTCCCTGGGCACGGCTCGGTTGGCAACCCGAGTCGAAGGTGCCCGCTGCGATCTCAATTTTCCGGCACCGCTCCTCCAAGAACCGCAGCAGGTCCCTGAAGGGCGAAATATAGGAGGCGCCGTCCCCGCCGTACCTCTCCTCAAAATGGATCCGAAGATCGAGAGGCAGGCGAGACAGCACGATGTGGAGCAACAAGAAGGACCATTCGTCCACCGGTAAATCCAGCCACCTCAACGAATTAAAGGCCACCACGACTGGTTTTGCGATGTCCGGACGTTGTCTGGCCCGGTCCCTAAGCAGCGGGAGGTTTAGAAGCTGGCTAACGTATTCGTCTGCAATTCGCCGGACGTTGGCGTACTTTCCGGCTAGGAGGTTCCGGGCAATCTGGTAGGAGTCGTCCGACAATCTCAAATGGCCGACGACGCCCAGGGCCTCCCCCTCCAGTGAGGCCAGGAGGTACGCCATCTTCTGGCTTGATGTCAAGTCCCTCCGGACGTCCACTAGGCTATCAAAAATACCAACGAAGGTCAGCCAGTCGGAGAGGACCCCGGAGAACCTTGGCAGGTCCAGAGTTGGGAGTCGTCCCAACAGCTCCGGCTGAGTGGGATGCTTCCGAGGGGACTCGGGCAGGCCACTCAGCCGAGCTTCACGCGCTTCATTAGCATACTTGGTCCCCGTCTCGATCAAGTCGTCCATGAGCGAAAAGAATTGCTCGTAGTCCGCGAGGCAGGAGTCTAGGGCTCCCTGTTCCGCATCCGAGGCCACGAGATCAGTGTAAGCCTCCTCCACTACGGCCCTTCGGGCCGCGACCTGCTCGAGCCGCTTCTCTAAACTATGGGCCCGATCGGGTCGCCCTATCAAAGTATAGGCATTCGCGGCCCAGCTCACCTCCGCCTGCAGGCGAAGCGCCGGTGGCCTGAGCGATGGCATCACTACTTAATACAAATTCATCATTATCATCATTACAGCCTTTCATAAGTCCACTGCTGAAGATAGGCCTCCCCCAAGGACTGCCACAAAGCACGGTCCTGAGCCACCTGCATCCATCGACTTCCTACATGTCTTACCAGGTCGTCACTCCATCTCGTGGGGGGTCGCCCTACACTTCGCCTACCGGTACGAGGCTGCCACTCAAGAACCTTTCTTCCCCATCGGTTGTCGGTTCTTCGAGCTATATGGCCGGCCCACTGCTACTTCAGCTTACTAATCCGTTGGGCTATATCGGTTACCCTGGTTCTATATATATCCTTAGCGACCTTGAGCTTCCTCATACGGCCAGCAGTGAAGGACCACGTCTCAGTTCCGTAAGTCATCACTGGCAACACGCACTGGTTGTACAAATTAAAATACAAATTACTATCAAATTAAATTAAATACAATTACACTACACGGCAAGTACACACTACAGTCGGTCAGCAAAGATGCCTCGCTCAGGCGACCGACCTTTCGGCAATTTAATCTACCTACCCGAAATACCTGACGCGTAGGTACCTAACCCTAAACTATACTCCTGCTTGCGCAGCCTAACGGGCGTGGTTCTAACCACCGATCCGCTAACAAAACAAAACCAAAAAAGAACAAAAAATATTTTTTTTATATTACGGTCGGGCGTGATTGGAAAAACAATCAAACACGCTCTGCTACCAGAAAATGTTACGGCCCTAAGTTGCCCCGACAGAAGTCGACTGGACTAGGGCCCATGAGTAGCCCACTCGACGGGCAACCAGAGGGTTCGGGCCCAAATGGCCTATTGATAATTATTATGTAATGGCTGATAAGCAACACAAAATTACCGAGTTCCGGAGGTAGGGTCGACCATAAGGTATCGTCAGGGGGTAATTAGGTGGGTGTAAGTGGTGTGAGAAAGTGTGTAAATGTAACCTGACGTCACCAATGTAATCGGACAGCAGACCCACATGCGCTGTTCAGCTCCACAACGTGCGATCACTCCAGTGGGCGTTCACTTATATGTGAACTCAAGTCTAACGTCACTTAGCACAAATTATGATCGAAGACGAACGCGATCTCCTCTCGAGTCACAAATTTTTAGACCTCGTTGTCACGTAAACGCACGTAAAAGACAACTCAATAAGAGGCGGTATTCAGGAGACCTAACGATTCGAGCGTAACTTTAAGACTAACAAGGACACGGCCGCCGCGGGCAAAAACGAGCGCCTGCCGGCCCAAGCCGTCAAACCGGTTGTTCGCCCACACGTCAGAGGAGCGTTTTGAAAGTTTTAAATGTTAAGATTTGGCCTAAACAAATGGTAGCAGAGCGTGGTTATGAACCACGGACCTCTGGGTTATGGGCCCAGCACGCTTCCACTGCGCCTGCGATTTTGCCAAAACATATATATATATACCTATTTACCGCTTTTATTTAACTCCTTTCCTATATTTTTTCGAATAATATCTTTTGTCACACTGATTTATCAGTTTCTCTTCCACGGAATTGATGAAACTCATTTTTTGAGAAAAATTCAACGTGTCGCTATGGCGTTGGCGGCACTGATCTGCGGTCGGGCGATATGTCGTCTGCCGCTCCGGCAAACAACGTGTTACGGAAACTACGGAAAGTATTTTATAAAACTACATAGAAACCAGTAGTGTCGCGACGACACGTCGCCTGCTGCTGCTGTCTGCGGTCGGCTACGGAATGGTACCTTAAAGTAGTGTAGTCACTCTATGGTGGGAATAGGTAGAGGACACCACTGCTGCCTCACCCTAGGGGAGCTCTCCGCCATAACCCTAACCTAACCTCCTAACCTTTTGTGAGTTTAACCTGTCTAACAATAAAACTAAAAATCTAAGACAAATGAAATGACAAGAGATTTGAAAACAAAATAAGGAGAGTGATCCGGGCTATTTTCCATGTGGTGTAGAAAAAAGTATATACATCCTAAAGCTGAATATTTTGAAAAGATTGGTTATAGTAATACAAAATAAATAAAATTTAAGCTATTACTTTTCTTTTGACATAACCCCAGTAGAATTCGAAGTCAACAATCCACCTGATGATAAGTGGCTACTGTTGAAATATTATCTATAGGGCTATTGTTGAAAAGGCCCATAATTGCTAGTAGTAAATTATAAAAGCTGATAAAGAAAAGTTATAGAAACTAGTTTGCAGACGTAACCCGCGTCTTACGAAACAATCGAAGTGTCATCTCGATTTTAAAGATAAAGGCTATCTCTTCTCGTTTTGGGTACGTTAGTGATTCTTTAGTCATACCAGTTACTCGCATTTTTTTCATGAGGCAATGCGCTTTTACAACGGTTCCAGAACATATTCATTATACCATTAAAGAGCACAAGATTGATAATAACCCCTGTGAATGAGGTGATTGTTAACATTCTGTTTCTGAATGTTTTCATGCTTAATTGTATAAAATTTTATATTGTAAATTAATGTTTAAAAAAGTCCCACTGGGTTTCTCGCTGGTTCTTCCTAGTACGGATTCATTTTATTTAATTTGAAATAAAATTATTCTATTCTAATCTCAGGTCCAGGTGCTCCAAATTGTTTTTCAACATCACTATGACGAATAAGCTGATTGATATTGGTAATGCTTCGTAAAATTTGAGCTAAATGAAGTTAATTCTGGGTATTGTGGACACTGTTATTCTTATTACTTCAACTTTAGTAAAATTTTGTTATGAAAAAGGCGATTTCGTAATTATCTTGGTTGGCTTTCAGATGATGTATTGGCGTCTTCAAGAAATATAGCTAGTTGAGGGAACGCTTTCAAAGATTTATTGATTTTGTAATTCTTAAGATAGCACTCCACTCCTACGTCTCATGAAAACGCGTATCATACCTATAAACAATGCGATTATTAATTTTATCAACCCAGTTAACTATTTTATCATTGTCGTATAATGCCCATTCTATCGGTTGTAACGCATTTTGTTCAGAAGAATACGTCAAGAGGGAGCTATAAGTGTTGTTACTGTTAAAATTATTTATATTATAAAACCTTTACGTAAATAAAATACTTTAAATACCTTTACTTAAGAAAATTATTAAAAGTGAATTAGCAATTTTTACCATTAATTTGAACAACAATGAATCTACGCGTTTTATAACCCGTTTCGTCATCGTTGCCTGCCATTGACGGAATGTCATGTCTATGGTGCCGGTCGCTGACGGACCGGTCTTCTAGGGGTAGTAGCATATTAATTTATACAAAGAATTTCTTGTAGCACGTGTCGAAACCATTAAGCTCATGTTATGGAACGTTATAGTGGATGAATTAGTGATCTTCGAAATATTTTTTAGATTAATAAAAATTATTACTTTCGTTTAGATTAATAAAAATTACAATCGCATAAATTTCTCGGCGTTTGGGATACTTTACAGCACTCATCGTCACGGGGGACCGAGGTGATTGACGTCCCAATTTCAGAAAAAACCCGGAGTAGGTATCTTCAGTTTTCTTAATTATAAATTTTGGTCCGATCTACGCAGAATGAACTTACTGTGTCTTGAAGTCGGGAAGAACGTCGGGAATCAATAAAAACAAGTTAATTAAACGCGATAGAATTCGTAAAAGTAGTTTTATTCAATTGTTGGTAAATATAAATATATTTTTCTAAATAAACGAAACTTTATACCTACTGCTTGAATAATTCTTGACATCTCTGACATAAATTGGTAGTTTACAAATTACTATTCAATTCGCCCATTAACAACTCACAATCTTATAATAGTGACAAAATAAGGTAAGGATTATTCCCTTGATTGTAGCACAGTATCTAACAACAGTATATTCTGCGTAAATAATCGGTGGCTCTTTAGTGGATGTAAATAAAGACTAGAGTCGTTTATCCAATATTAGGAGAGTATGATAAAAATCCATATCTCTTTTATTTACCCGCTAATCGGACCAAATAGATGTTAAACAAATAATATATTTTTATTATGTAATCGTGAGCCGTGGTAGCTCAGGGGCTAAGCGATTGCTGTAAATTTCACTGTGAGCGAACAAGCCGGGTGCGATCCCCGCCAGCGCCAATTAAATTGCTAGTTGCAATTTTAAGTGCTGATTTACCACGTGCTCGGCAGTGAAGGAAAACATCGTGATTAAACCTGCATGTCTAAAAAATAAGAAAAAAAAGTGTTTCGAAGACATGTGAAGTTCGCCAATACGCATTGGGTCAGTGCGGCGGATACTTCTTTGCCCTAAAACCCTCTAAGAAATGAGAGGAAGCCTGTGCCCAGCAGTGGGACGTATATAGGCTTTAACTTTAACGACATAAAGTTCAATCCTGCCTATATCCCACTAATGGGCACGGGTAGTTTGAAATATTTTTAACGTCTCAAATGTACATCTGGCATCCACACGATATTTACTTCACCGCCGAGCGTCTTGATAACTAGCACGTAAAATTGTATGTTTCGGTGATGCCCAATGGGATCGGAATCAGATTCTTAGATATTTAATGTCAACTTCGTCTTCTAAACAACCACATTATGTTTATTTTTAGAGGTAACAGAAGTTAGCGGTCACTTTGTGCATTAGTAAACAGGAATGCTGTATAATGCGACGTAAGAGAATCAACAACCCCATATCGTGGGTTTCGTAAGAGGCGACAGAGCGAAACTGAAGCTGATGATAGGCTGATTTTTCGAATAACAACTTTTTCCTTCATTTATTCATTACATCTCCCCAAAAGTCCAGTGCTGAACATAGGCCTCACCCATAGGTTTCTCATGGTAGCGGTATTTGTCATAGCTTCCACGCTGCCTAGTTTTCTGGCAGGTTTTTTTTTAAATCATTAATCATAGATAACACCTGTTACAGTTTCTCTCTGTCGCCTTTTAATGCACCCGCATGATGTTAAAGGGTAATGGATTCTCTTACTTTGCCACTAAACGGTATATTAACAACATAAAAATAAAAATAAACTGCGGTTATGAAAATGCCAATATAAATTAATTAAAAGAAACCAGCATGGCAACTATGACATTTATATCTCCTTTGTAAGAATCTTTAGGGGAAGCCTATGTTCAGCAGTGAGCGTTTAATGAATAAATAAAAAATAGGATTAATTAATATTTGTGCAACCTATATAATATGTATAATGGTACACCATTTATTTAAATGTTCATCTATTTTTGTTGTCTGACATTTAACTGTCTCTGACAAATACTCGCAGCTCAATTTTGATACCGACAGTGACTAACGAGCCAATAAACACAATCGATTTAACACGTTCATGGAGGACCTCATCCGACTCGCATAAATCACGAAGCACAATCCAGCAGTTAAGTATTACAAACTTAAAAAAGTTCACAAAACATGTTTTTGAATTGTTTAGTTAAAGTGTGTAGTTAAATATTTAATCTCTTTTATTTTATAGTGTTTCTATTGTACTATTTTGCTGGAAGTAATATCGTAAAATAAACGAAGCTGGCAAACTTTTAGCTGACTTCAAAAAAGGAAGAAGTTAATAATTTGACTGTGGTTTTAATGTATGTTGTATGTGGTTTTGTTGTATGTATGATCGTTTTTTATTAAAGATAAAAAAGGATCATACATTGAAAACCGCAAAGGGCTAAAAAACATGTGAACTGGGAATCTTATTAATGGTCATTGGTTCTTTTCACCGATGAATCCCAATTTGGTTTTCATCCTGATTCGAGGAAAGTACGTATTTGGAGAGTTTCTGGTCATACAAGCCGGCTTAAAAACCCTCAACAAGTTCATGCATACTAAGGTAGGTGTAGGCAGGAATTCGTTTACGTGGAAGAACGGACCTCGTTTGGCCACAGGACGCTATGACAGCTGAAAAATACCGTAATGAGGTGCTAGTACCAATAGCCTTACCACATCGATCACAAATGATTTTGTGATCGATATGGTAAGACGAAGTGTTTGTGATGGTTTAAAATTTTCTGCTTATGAACGACGATGCGCGTTCACATACGGCCAGGGTGGTAATAGACTGGTCGTATGAACATTATGCCACAGCCCTAGATGGCCAGCGCAATCTCCAGATTGTATAAAAACCTGAAATCTCATTTTAAGTAGTAGAGTGTTGATGCAAAAATATTTAAATTAAAAAATGGTAGATTTTTGAATAAAGTTTACTTCGATGTGTGACTTAAAAAAAAATTCTTGCGAATTTTATACTATCCTGCAACTTTTCCCACAATTTTACGGATTTTGGATGTGGATGTCCTTATTACGACATTGCGCCCGCGCCGACTACGAACCCTTTGTTATCTACTAACAATTATAAGCAAAAATTGCTGTGTCATAAAAATATTGGAGCATTATCAGTCGAGTAACTTGAACATTTGGATTCTACTTGCGTAGACACTTTGGTGGCCTCTCATATCAGGGGTACCTCGTTTAGAGCCGGGGCAGCATCAAAGGCAGCAGAACTGAGTGCAAATATGAAACTCTGAGAGATGACTACATATTCTTGCCATTTGCTGTAGAGACTATCGGTCCGTGGGGTCCACGTGTGGTGAAATTCCTAAAGGAACTCCATCCGCGACTGGTCGTTTCTGCTGGTGATTAGAGGGCTCATACTTTTCTCGCTCAAAGGTTAGCCTTGAAGCCCGCTGAATGAGTACACTTAGTATACTTATTCAGCGGGGAAATGCAGCCAGAGTTCTTGGCACGATACTGCGGAGAGTAGGTCTGTATGATAGTTAAATTACAGTTTTAGTTTTTTCATTATAGTTTTTAATATTGTATAGAATAAAAAACTTGCACTACCAGAATTAAAATTAGATTATCTTTCGTAAAAGGTTACATTAAGTAGCTTCAACACATTTATGGATTGCTCAGGTTTGATTCGCGTTGGCGGAAAACTTGATAATTCATTATCTGTTTTCGATAAGAAGCATCCAATTGTTCTAGACATGAAGCATCAGTTTACAAAATTATTTTTCGCGTATTATCATGTTAAATGAATGCATGGCGGGCCGCAATAATTGTTATCAGTCATTCGCGGCCGTTATTAGTCTCTTAATGACAGAAGGCTAGCCAGACGTACGTCTAATGATTGTGTGCGTTGTAAAAGAATAATAGTAGTCGCCGCACAGCAAATCATGGGTAATCTGCTATCCCAACGCGTCGTGTCAGGCTTTGCGTTTAATGTTACGGATACTGACTTTGCGGGACCTTTTTATAATAAGGGACAGGATAGGCTGAGGCGCTAAGCTTGTAAAATGCTATCTCTGCATTTTTGTAGATTTTAAGGTTAAATCAGTACATTTAGCGATAGTGAGTACGTTGAGCATCGAGGCATTTATTTTAGCATTACGTCGCTTCATATCACGTCATGGTAAGCCGTGAGAGATATTTTGCGGTAATGAAAGTAATTTCGTTAGTGCAAACAAAGCTCTGTGTTGGACACCTATGTAGACGATGGTAATAAATTTAATTTTTCTCCGGTAAACGCTCCGAACTTTAATGGACTATATGAAGCAGCTGTGAAATCAGTCAAGTATCATATGAAGAGGGTGTTAGAGCACAGTCATTTGACGTTTGAAGAGACCACGACTCTTTTTGCTCAGATTGAGGCAATATTAAACTCCCGGCTGATGTCTCCCTTATCATCTCCTCAAAGCGAATTATCACCTCTCATTTGGACGGCCACTTCATTGCCAGCACTAGATCTACAACTGTCAACCCCAATCGCCTACACCGATTTGCAAAAATCGATCAAGTACGACAGCAATTCTGGACCAGATGGAGCAGGAGTACATTTGTTAGTTACAAAGGATATAAGGGATGGATATTAGAATAAAGAAGAACGTAATATACATAAATTTCTGTCTGCTCTTTTAATAACTTCTGATGTTTTATGTTATCAATTATTTAACCTCAGCTATAAAATCAAACATGATATTCAATAAAATAGATGGAATATTATTTTAAACTGAAAATATTTTTCACTTTCCCAATATAATATGTATTATTTAAATAAGGCTATTAGATGGTTCTTAATTCATTTATATAACATAAGGAAGTTGTTATATGATCATTTATCGATGAACGTTAATTTCTGTTTACCCCTGCACGTTATTTGTAATAAGTTTGCAATAAGACAAATACTAATTTAGAATAGAATAGAATAGAAGTTGAAGAACCTTCGTTTTGCCCCTGAAACTTTGTTCAAAACTCCTATTTACATAGGCTCGAACAAATGCTTGTTTAAGGACGTAAGGTGATTCAAAACTTACATAATTTAGATCTTATAGTTTACTAGGTACTTTAATGTTTTTATTTCAAAACAACTTACGTTACAGTAGATCTTGCAAATTTTGTCATAAATTTAACAAATTGAAAATAAATATTTTATCCGACTAATATTTAAATACATAAATAAACACTCACACTTCCATGTGAATTCGCATACATGCTCTTTGTTAATCATCATTAGCATCATCATTATTATAGCCCATCACAAGTTTTCTGCTGCAAATAGGCCTCCCCAAAGAATGCCGTAAAGTATGGTCTTGAGCCACCTGCATCCATAGACTTCCTATTTTTTTTTATAGGAGAAGGGGCAAACGAGCATGCGGCTCACCTGATGGTAAGTGACTACCGCCGCCCATGAACAACTGCAACACCAGGGGAATCGCAGATGCGTTGCCGGCCTTTTAAAAAGGAGTAAGCTCTTTTCTTGAAGGTCCCTAAGTCGTATCGGTCCGGAAAAATCGCTGATGGTAATCGATTCCACAAGGAGGTCGTGCGAGGAAGAAAACATCTTCTAAATCGCACAGTGGTGGACCGCCAATCATCCAGATGGTGTGGATGGTATCGGGAGTTCTGCCGCGATGTGCGTTCGTGAAATTTGGCGGCTGGGATTAATCCGAACAATTCCTCAGAGCACTCCCCATGGTAGATGCGAAAGAAAATGCAAAGGGATGCAACATCTCTTCGCAGTGCCAATGAATCGAGCCGATCGAAAAGGGCTCGGTCGTCGACAATTCGAGCCGCTCTGCATTGGATGCGGTCAAGTGGAAGGAGCTGGCACTGGGGAGCCCCTGCCCAGAGATGGGAACAGTATTCCATGTGAGGCCGAACTTGCGCCTTGTAAAGTAGCAGGCGGTGTGCCGGCATGAAATACTGTCCCGCTCTGCTGAGCACGCCAAGCTTTTTAGGGGCCAATTTGGCCTTCCCTTCCAAGTGACCACGAAACTGCACGTCACTCGATATGTCGACTCCGAGGATACCGATACTGGCTGAGGCAAGAAGGGGAGTGCCTTGAAACTGAGGAGATACGACAAAGGGGTTCTTTGTAGCGGTAAACGCGCAAACTTGTGTCTTCTGAGGATTAAATTGGACTAGATTTAGTCGCCCCCAATCCGAGACTTTGTTCAGCAAAGACTCGACTTCAGACACAAGTTTGTTCCGGTACTCAGCGACGTTTTCCCGAGAAATATTGGCACGGCCGGTGTATAGAGCATCACCAGTGCTGTCATTCGCATAGCAATGAATGTTACCAGTTAGCAACATATCATTGATATGCAGAAGAAACAGCGTTGGTGATAGCACACAGCCTTGTGGAACACCAGCGTTAATAGGCTTGTAGTCAGAGCATGCACCGTCTACAACGACCTTGATGCTCCGATCTGCAAGGAAGCTGGTGATCCAATTGCACAATTTCTCGGGAAGCCCATAGGAAGGGAGCTTCGAAAGAAGCGCTTTGTGCCAAACCCGATCGAAGGCCTTCGCAATGTCCAGACTAACAGCCAACGCCTCCCCCTTGGACTCTACTGCCTCCGCCCATCTATGGGTCAGGTAGACCAGAAGATCACCAGCTGATCGACCCCGACGAAAACCGTATTGGCGGTCACTAATCAGCTGGTGATCCTCAAGGTACCGGATGAGCTGGCAGTTAATAATGGATTCCATTATTTTGGAGAACAAGGAGGTGATCGCGATAGGCCTATAGTTGGATGGGTCTGAGCGGTCGCCTTTTTTAGGGATCGGGTGGACAAAAACTGTCTTCCATGAATTCGGGACTACGCCTTGGGAGTGGGAGTACCGGAAAAGACGCGTTAGGACCGGTGCCAACTCCGGAGCACACGTCCTCAGCACAATTGGGGGGATTCCGTCAGGCCCACTCGACTTCTGGATGTCCAGGGAGACCAGTGCTTTGCGAACCGAGCGCTGTGAGAACAGCACATCCGGCATGGAGCACTCACAACGCGGGATGGTCGGCGGTGTTTTCCCCCCGTCATCAAGAGTAGAGTTGGACGCAAAAAGGGAGCCTAAAAGGTCGGCTTTGTCTTTTGCGTCATGGGCCTGACATGGCCTATGCCTGATCGTCACTCCGTCTAGTAGGGGGCCGCCCTACACTTTTCTTACTGCCACTCGAGAACATTTCTTACGCATCAGTTGTCGGTTTTTCGAGCTAAATGGTCGGTTAATTGCCATTTAGATTACTAGTCGGACAGGAGTACTTTTCACTTGAACCGTATTTTTTTAATAGGATAAGGGTGATAATCGAGCACACAGTCCACCTGATGGTAAGTGGTTGCTGCGGCCCATAGACATCTACATCTATCCTCTGTTACAAATCATAATGTAGATGCGTTGTCACCCGTGAGGACTAAGATGGAATGCCTCATTTCCAGTGAAAAGGGCCTCCGGCCACCTGCACTCACCAAGCGAAACGCAGAGGTAAGCCTCTACTTCACGCTGGTTTTCTGTGAGGTCGTGGTACTACCCCGGTTCGAGCCGGTCCATCTGTGCGACAGCAAAAGCTGCCGCGTGGCTCTACCACTGTTTTCACGTATTCAATATATTGCCAATTTGATCGATGAACTTCCATGTAGGACGTCCCTCACTGGCTCTAGTACTCACTTCTGAAGCATAAATTTACTTTATCACTTTATCATTCTTTCATTTTGTAGGAGATGTCTACACTTTTGGTTTTAAAAATGATAATTTAAGATGATGTTGATAATGAATAATAATTAAAATGATAACGACTGATTCTATGAAGTGTTAAGTGGACACTTATTTTATAAAAGCAAAGCATTTACAATTTTGCCGATTTTACAAAACACGGCGCGTTGCAACGCTTATGTTTTACTTAATAACAATAAAAAATGTTTGAGTTGCCTGACATCCTGACTCTTAAATAAGAAAAAGAAAACAACTAACTAATAATTAAATAACTACATGGCAGAAAGGGAGAGGATTTTTATATATTATAGTAATAACTATTTAAAATTACAGCTAGCGCAAATGACTGATAAATGATACAATATTTAATGATATGCAACAATGCGACATCCTTAACACATTCACTGCAAGGTTTCGGACACAATAGTAAGACAATACCATATGTGGCTCTTGGGACAGGAAATGGGTTAATATTACAAGTTAATGTTATATAATACAATAATCCTATAGATAATATCAAAGACACGCCTTTTCGGGTAGTGGCGACAATTTTGGTAATTTTCATCATGTAAGAAAAATTAAAAAACACGTATTTATGATTGCTTTAGTAAAATTAAACAAAAAATATTTTGTCAAGGCCCTCAAAATATGCAGAAATTGCCGATTTTACTTCTTCTATAAATTTTTATCTTCTTCTTCATCTATAAGTTTCTTTCCCTGAAGCTCTTTTTTATATTTGTATACAAATAATAATCCAAAGGTGCTAAATCTGGAGTATAGAGAAGGTGGTTTATAGTTTCGAAATCGCTCTTGTGTAAGGAAACCATCACAACATGACTCTTGTAAACGGGTGCGTTGTCGTGCAATAACTCTAAGAATTCGGAGTAGTGACTGATATATACGAGTAGTATGAAAAATGAGGCATTTTAGAATGTTGGTATTTCTTTAATATAAGTTAAATAGGAAGTTATGGAAAAAAAGACTTGGTGAAGAAGTAACACATTTTATTATTCTTTATCATCCCCTCAAACTCCACTACTAGACATATCTGTCCCATTTATAGGAGAATTTGCCCTAATAGTAACGCTTGACGATCGTTCCGAACGTCCCGCAACTTTGACGTTGCTGCTCGTCGCTGGTCTCTTTTAAGCTGGGCTAAAGAAATTATATCGATACATATCGAAAGGCAAAAGATCTTTCAGGCACTTCCCGCAGTCGCCTCTTCAACACTGTAATTTTTTTTTTACTTTATACGTCGTTGATGTAAGGTTAATTCTTGATTAAACGTGTTAATTATTACACGTTGTATCATTTTGCCAAACATCCAAGGAACGTAATGCGGTGCTAGTTGTTTTGAAGCCATCACCATACGGTAATAGAAAACAGAATTACAGTCTGTATACGTCCCTAGGCTGAGCCTCCTCTCATTTCTAAGACAGTATATTAATGTGTTTTACGCGGAACCAAAACGTGTTAGCGCATTTTTTTATAGAATAAGGGTGAAAAACGTGCACACAGCTCAGCTAATGGTAAGTGTATACTGTGATCCATAGACATTACATCTATCCTCGGTTTAGAGTTAAATTCTGATGCTTTGTTATTATTATTGAGGACTAAGATTGTTTCCGGAAAAAAGGGTCTCCGGTGCTCGAAACTCACCATACGAAACAGAGTAGTATTATGCTGCTATTCACCGCTGGTATTCTATGAGAGACCCATTTGCGCTACAACTATACCTAACACGGCTGCAGTATGGCTTTACTACATATACGAAATATTTTTTTTCTTTTTTGTACAGGTTTCCTCGCCATTTCTTTTATCATCGAGCACTTGGTAAATCAGCACGTAAAATAGCAATTAACAATTTCATTGGTGAAAGCGGGGATCTGACTCACATAGTAAGTAGTAAATATCAATTTCACATCAACAAAATATGTCACGCTGATAACTTCACGTAAGGTAGCAGTGGTTTATATAAAACTGCAATTTTAATAAAAGATAGCGAGTTAAATAGGTTTCAAAAGATTAATTAATCTCCCTGTGGATTGCAGATCATCAAACAAATTGAACTTTCACGATATGCTGTAGACGATAACAGGGGTGTCACTTCCACTATGGAAGGTATGGAGCACTCCATACCTCAAGTTTTTCAAGGTATGGAATTCCATAGCTGAAATTAGGAAATAAATCGCATATTACTACAAACCCCATATAAATAAATCGCAAGCCCTTAAACCTCAATACCCCACATCTTATAGTTCAATAAATAAGTTGAGTATATACACTGCAAACTCTTAAACCTTAATACCCCACGAGTAATGCGAACAAATTTGAAAATCGCGCCACCATTTTCCATACCTCAGATTTTTACAAAGTGACACGCCTGGACGATAACTCATTAAAATAATCTAAAAACTCCTAAAGCAACGTTTCAATTGATACAATATGTATTTTCAGATTTACATTTTATATTTTACATAGAATTTATTTTCTAAATTCGGACGGTTTCTCAACTTATTTGCCTACATAATTTATAATTTATATGAAAAACATAGAGGCTGTTATCTCTTTCTTATTTATTTATTATCTGTTGTATATCTTATAGTGGCGATGCAAGAATATCCACTACCCTTTATCGTCCCGTTGGTTTCGTAAGAGATATCACAGGGAACTGAATCACGAGACGAACAGCAGCATTTTCCTGATAACAACACAAAATAATAATAACCTGTCAAATCCCTCCTATAAAGAAATCTATAGAGAGGCCTATATATATTAGTATTAGCATTGGACTTTTGATATGCAGGTGGTGGATTATGATGAATGCAAAGTGATTATTATATACATTATTTGTATAAAATTAAATATCTAATTTGCCGTACACAGTATGCAATTGATGGATGTAGGTGACTCATGATTTAGGCATAGGAGACAATGTTCAGTGTGGACAATATAAGACGATCTATGTCATGAGGTCAATGTCAATGGACAGCTTACGTATTGGCAATGAAGTAACATAATTCCTCAACATTATACAGACCTCCTGGATACTTTCTCTTCTAGTGTAGTTCATGCTATACTCATATCGGAAAGCTGGCTTAAGCCAGAACTCTCGTCTAAGTCTTATAGTCTTCCACATTATATTTTAATCCGTAATGACCGTACTGGTAAAAGGGGCGGAGGTGTCGCTATATATCTGCGTAGTGATATACCTTATAAAATATTAAACACGTCTCCTTCTCTATATTCCGGTTCTATGGAATACATTTTCGTCGAAGTTAATGTCAAGAGTGTTAAAGTGTTTCTTGGAGTTGTCTACTTGTAGTTCACTTGAGGTGGACTCAAGTGAACTACTTCTCCGATTTGGAAGAAAATTTATTGCCTTTCAGTTCTGCCTACACACATCACATTGTCATGGGAGATTTTAACACTGATCTATGAGGGGTTTCTCTCAAATCTTGCAAACTGAGGTCTACCTTCACTATTTTGCCTCTGAATGCAACACATCACAACTTCCATTCTGCTGACACCTGGATCGACCTTATAGCCGTCTCCTTCGTTGAACACAATGTCAATTATAGACAATTCCCTGCTTCTGGATTTTCACGGCATGACTTACTTTTTCTGTTATATAAATTAAAGTCTCCTAAGCCTTTACCTGTGTCTATCACTATTCGAAGTCTTGCTAGACTAGATATAGACAAGCTCAAGTGTGATGCGGATGCTGTTAACTGGTCTTCTGTGTATACTGCTTCCACAATTGATGAAAAAGTCGATTTATTTAACAGCAATATAATGAAAATGCCCCTAAGCGTATCGTTTGCCTTAAGCGTCTTCCTGTTCCATGGATCACGACTGGGGTAAGAATGGCTATGGCAAAACGCGACAGAATGTTTCGCGCTTTTAAGAAGAATCGCACTGATCTAAAGTGGCAGGCATATAAAACTGCGAGAAATCGATGTAATCAGATGGTGAAAGCTGCTAAACGCCGATATATTCACGAACAAATACTTATTTCATCTTTGGCTGATATATGCAAGTTTATCAATACGCTTGGATATGGAAAACCGCAACTTGACTATAATAGTATCACCTTTTCTCCTGACGATTTCAATCGTCATTTTCTGTCTTCTCAAATAGTTTCTAATATTTCTAGAGCTAATGCTATCTCATTTATATCTTCCATGCCTCCTTATTTTCACGAAACTTTCACTTTTTCTCCTGTAGACGAAGGTGAGATACGCAAAGCACTTTCTTTTATTAAACCGAAAGCCATTGGTTGTGATGATGTGAGTAGAGTTGGTTGCTTATGCACGTTTTGGATGCTGTTTTACTCGTGATAACTCATATCATTACTTTTGGCTGATGAATGGTGTTCTTTCAACTCTCTGGCGTAAATCCTTTATTATTCCCATTCCTAAATCCAGCGATTGCAACGTTATATCCAATTTCAGACCAATTTCTATTCTACCTTTTCTCTCTAAGGTTCTGGAAGCTGTTGCTCATAAACAGATTTCTTCTTTTGTTTTCTCAATATAATATTCTTTCTTCTTATCAGTCGGGTTTCCACCCTGGTCATTGTACTACAACTACTCTTCTCAAGGTGACGAAAGATATCCGAGAACCGTCTTCATCTTAATTGATTTTTCTAACGCATTTAATTCTGTTGATTATTTGCTGGCCCTTCTTTTTCGTTTGAATATCTCGTCTTCAGCTTAGGAATGGTTCTCATCATATCTTCGAGGACGCCAACAGACCGTACGCACTGGACATATACTATCTGACTGGTGTGATGTGTCTACTGGCGTCTCTCAAGGCGCTATAGTCTCTCCTCTTCTGTTTTCAATTTTTATCAATCTCATCACATTAAATCTCAAGTGCTTTTACCATCTGTATGCTGATGATCTGCAGCTATATGTGCAAGTGGAACCCTCAAACATCTTTAAAGCTATCTCATTATTAAATTATGACTTGAAATACATCTCCGAATAGTCCACTGTGTATGGCATACACGTGAACCCATCGAAGTGCCAAACAATAATCTTAGGTAGCTTACGATTATTATCAAAACTAGATAGGGAGTATAATAAATAAAAAGTATGGGATGCACAAGCGGGATTTAGAAAGGAAATGGGATGTACGAATCAGGTCTTTTCCTTGCGGTGCATAGCCGAAAATTGTTTGGCTAAAAACTAGAAGGTCTATTGCGCGTTCGTGGATCTAGAAAAGGCCTTTGATAGAGTGGTGAGGAATGAATTGTGATCAGCACTGTCCGTGAACTGAACTGAACGTTGTGAACAGTATTCTCGTACGAGCATTGCAATCTCTTTATAGGGATTCTAGTGCTTGTGTAAGGATAAATGGGGCATACACTGAATGGTTTAATATCGAAAAAGGTGTTAGACAGAGATGTGTAGCGTCACCGTGGCTGTTTAATCTGTTCATGGACAATTGCTTGACAGATTTAAAAGAGAATGAAAGTGGGTTGAGAATGAATGAGTTACTCGTCAAATGTTTTCTCTATGCTGATGGCCAAGTACTACTTGCGTCTTCGGCCGAGGGGTTGCAGGAGATGGTAACTGCTATGAGGGGAGTTTTTGTTAGAAAAAGAATGAAGATGAATCTAAAGAAGACGAAAGTAGTGGTGTTTGAAAGAGATGAGGCAGTGACAGACTGCAATATCGTGTTTGGAGATGAACAAATTGAAAAGGTGAAGGAGTTTGTGTATCTGAGTTCAAAGTTTACGAAAGATGGCAAGTGTGAGAGTGATATCGAAAGAAGAGTGAATGCAGGAAACAAGGTGATTAGAGCTTTGCACTCCTTTATGAGCAGTCGGAAGGTGTCTAACAAGGCTCGTTTGGCTGTGCATGAGGGGGTATTGGTTCCAACACTCATGTACGGAAGTGAAAGTTGGGTATGACAGAAGAAACATGAAAGCCGAATAAATGCAGTTGAGATGAGAGCGTTAAGAAGTATAATAGGAGTTAAAGTGAGTGACAGGATAAGAAATAGTGAAATAAGGAAACGTTGTGGTCTGAAAGAAGATGTAGTGACAAAAATTGAGAAAGTTATGCTGAGATGGTTTGGCCATGTCGAGAGAATGAATGAAGAACGATTGACGAAAAAAGTGTATAAGGCGAGTGTGAATGAAAGTGTTGGAAGGGGTAGACCTAGGCGGACGTTTCTAGACCAAATCAGGGACGTCTTGAAAAAAGGCCAGGTCAAGAGTACCCTCAACCGAAGAGCATGTATGAAGGGAATAATGAAAGTGGACGAAGCGAAACAAGTATGTAAGGATCGTAGCAAGTGGAAAGAAGTGGTCTCTGCCTACCCCTTCGTGAAAGAGGCGTGATTATATTTATGTATGTATGTATCTTCTCTTCGTGCTCAGCTAAATTGGCTGCCTATCTCTCCGCGCAGATATGTCAGAATAGTCTGCACCCTTTTCACAATTCTGACCAATCCATGTGCCCCCGAGTATCTGAAATCCAAATTTCAATACCTGGGAGATTCTCATAATCGTTCTCTCCATTCTTCGGCTAATCTTAAGTTGTTTACTCCTTTACACAGTACTGGTAATTTATCTCAATCTTTCGCCCTCACGGCCATCAGACTCTGGAACTACATCCCTCTTGACATTAAAAAAGCTTCCAAAATCAAGTCCGTAAGCATGTGAAAAAATTTTTGCAAGTTTGAGCAACACAGCTCTTATTTTCATACACATATGTATGTTTCATATTTGTTCTGATATAGATAATATTTATATGTATTGTGTATATATGTAGTGTATGCATGTATGTATGTATTTATACAGGATGTCCCAGGAAATCTGTACCAGCGAAGGTCTGTGGTCTGGGGACACCAATACCTATCGACAGGATCCCATATATGTTCCGCGATATTTTGTAGTTTTCGTGATATGAAATTTTTTGTTATATTTTCAGTTTTTTTTTAAATTTTTAACGGTTTTAGCTATAACTTTTTTTGTGAAGTAATTCTTAAAGATTTTTTTGTTAGTGTTATAGGTAGCACGTGTGTTCGTCTGTAAAAACACTAAACACCAAAATTCTAATTACTAGTAGCTCAGATTTAGCTTACAAAGTTAAAATTTCTGCTTGAGAGATATTTCTATTTGATTTCAACTTGAAAAAAAATACTTAACCCTGACTGAATAACTTCCTGATAATTTCAAAAACTTTATGGGTTTATTAGCTCTCAAAATATTACAAAATAATATGTACTTTATAGGGCATTTTTGTGCGAAAACGAAGTTTAAAGTTGATACAGTCGAAAATAATGAAATTGATTTCATGCATTTGAAATGACTTTTCTCACATTTTTCCTATTATTATGGTGAATGTTTGATAAAAATGAGTGTTTGATAAAAATATTTAAAATAACGTATTTACATAAAATCTTACTCGCAAGTACAACTTTTATTGCAAGCATAATTTAGGTAATAAATGAGATGAGATCTCGGGCACAGGTAAATGGTGCAAGGAACAGGTAGTGTTGAAAAAAGACAATAATAGTAATGACAAAAGCATGTCCGACGTTACTCTTTTTTCGTGCGAAACGCGCGCTTTTGAACGCGCTTTTTTCTTTGTCATTCTCAGAGTCGTCAGACGTTTATCGCCTACTCTTGCGCTCGCTCGTACGTACGTTACTGTGTATTATTGGATTTTGTGTACTTGGCTTGTGTATTGGACTTTGATTGCATACTGAATTGGACATTTTAATTCCCTGGAACAACAACTCGGCACGTTTACTGGACTTTGATATTGTGCATTATTATTATGGCGTACTCCCAACGGGATTATGCAGAAATGAATTAATTGTTACGGCTACGCACGAGGAAATGCCGGACTTGCTGCAAGATTGTAACGGGACATGTTGATACGCAGAGGAGGGCGCCAACCAGACACTTACCCAGACCGACATCTTTTTCTTCGCGATCTTCACAATTCCTACATGGAAGCGCGCAGGATTGGTCGGTCGACAATCTTGTGAAGGTGAACCGATAGGTCCCGACCGCGTTGACGTTGTTTTAGAAGAAGATGCAAGAGATCCCTCTAAGAGTACGAGAGCAATTGAACTACGTACAGGTAAATAATAATATTTATTGAAAGGGTCTTTATGTGTTGGCTTCGGCCCCACGCATGCCTAATTGGCCTAACATAATTGCCCTAGACTTAGAAATGTTGACAACAATAATAATAATAAAAAAATGTGTGTGTTACATTTTTGTCCTTCTTTCACAGGAATCTCTCCTACTGCGCACAGAATTCTGCGCAATGAGGGATATCACCCGTATCACATACGGAAAGTGCAAGATTTAATTGTTTTGAATCTTTTTATCTAACATTCATAATTATCCACCATATTAATCGGAAAAAAATGAGAAAATTCATTTTAAATGCATGAAATAAATTTCACTATTTTCGACTGTATCAAATTTAAACTCCGTTTTCGCACAAAAGTGCCCTATAAAGTACCAACTATTTTGTAATATTTTGAGAGCTAATAAACGCATAAAGTTTTTGAAATTATCAGAAAGTTATTCAGTCAGGGTTAAGTAATTTTTTTTTCAAGTTGAAATCAAATAGAAATATCTCTCAAGCAGAAATTTTAATTTTGTGAGCTAAATCTGAGCTACTAGTAATTAGAATTTTGGTGTTTAGTTACGAACACAAATGCTAGCTATAATACTAACAAAAAAAATCTCAAATAATTACTTCACAGAAAAAGTTATAGCTAAAACCGCCCAAATTAAAAAAAAAACGACGCTATGCACTCCGGGAGTGCCGGCAGAAGTGAAAACTTGAATATTAACGTTGTGCATTTTTGATATTTTGGAATGGCGGAGATTATTTATTATTATCTTATTTCATTTATTTTCATTCGAAATTATTTGTTTGGTAAACCTACATCGCACATGTGCTTATTGTGATGTTATGAAAATATAGGTTAATGCTATAAACTATAAACATATTACAAATATTACATCTATAATGTGTAAGTACATATGTATCTATATTAATAATTTCGTCAAGCGGTACAGTAGACCCGATCGAAACCTAAACTTAATAATAAAATTATATTAATTAATAAATGAAAATTAATTAAACTTAACCTAACCTGAATAATACTACTACGCCGCGCCGGCTGTCTACTCTCCGTCCGTCTTACGAATTTTCGATCAGGACACGTGACCTGACGCGAGTTTAACATTTTTTACCCATTACAAAAAAAGTGCACAACGCCGCTAAAGAAGTTATCACTTCAAAAAAAAACTGAAAATATAACAAAAAATTCATATCTCGAAAACTACAAAAAATCGCGGAACATATATGGGGTCCAATCGATAGGTATTCGTGTCCCCAGACCACAGACCTTCGCTAGTACAGGTTTCCTGGGACAGCCTGTATATGTATATGTTGTGTATATTTAAGTATATATGTCTAGGTATGTGTGTATATATGTATATTTATATGTATATACAATTTTTTTTGCACTTTCTATTTTGATTACTGCTTCACCGCCTCTTGTTTTTATATCTCTGTTTAGCCTAATGGTTGACTGGGAGAGAATGCCCTATGGCATTAAGTCCGCCATATGTACAACTTTGTCCATGAAAGATTAACTAAATAAATAAATAAACTGTATTAACACTTTCACTGTCCGATTTTCAGAAACAATAGTAAGACAATAGCAATGATCTATATGTAGCGCACGGGACAGCGAAAGGGTTAGTTGTTGATCATAAGTCATAAATGTTGCAGTCATTGTAAAAACATAAATCTTAAAAAATAAAAAATATTAAATTATTATATTATTTTCGTATTGATTAGACGTGATAGATTGATTTAGTTAAACGCTCATAAAATTTTACACCATAGTTAGTCACAACTTGTTAGCAAATAAAAACCACATATAGGCTTCTAGCTGTACCGTTTTTCATAATAGATACTATATCTATCTTAATTATAAAATACCCAGTCCAGCGACAAAAATCAGAGATCTGCCAACCCCGTAGTCATAAATTACGATCACAACAAATCCTCCTTGCAATGCGATCAGTTGATCCTGTAAATAAGAAAAATAAATAGATTGTAAAAATTTTCTCTGTAATTTACAGCAATTTAAAAATGGTAGCTCGAGTGCGAGTATATTTAACAACAAGCGAGCAAGTACCAAAAGCCACACAATGAAATTGTTAATTTATAATTTATGTGCTGATTCAAAGACTATGTTTCATTAAATCAGGAAACACACCAGATTCGACGCTTATATTAAATATAGTGGCTAGATAAGGTGCTAATATATCTATTATAGATAAAATAACTTTAACGGAAATCCCCCATAAGTCTGCCGTTTTCTTAACATCAATAGTTTTAAAATATTTAACGATATCTTTTGGAAGTACTCTATGGAATTTAAAAGTATTTGAACAAGCCTTTACATTTTGTTTGTGCAATGATTCGGCGACAGTAGGAGAAAAATTTAATAATTTTGTTGTCAAAAAAGGAACATCATTAAAATGTTTCTCAAAAGCCATAGCAACTTCTTGATCAGATCGCGTTAAATTATTGTTAATATTCAATTGAAAATCCTTGCCCGTTTCACTATTTATTATTCTCCAGGTCATTTTAATTTTGTCGGATGCAGTTTTAATTTTGCTGCTTAAATGTAAAGCCTTAGCAGTGGAGCACACTTTTTTAAATATTTTAGAATATGTTTTTACATAATCTCTAAATATAACACTACTATTATATGATCTTTCATCATAAAGCTCGTATAACCTTCGCCTACATTTATAAATTCCTACTGTCGCCCATTCATTAAATGATTTGCGACTGTTAAAAGAGAAAGTTTTAGAAGTAAATATTCTACTAAATTCACAACTTATAATTTCAAATAATGTAGCATACAAATAATTAGCACTATTTTTAAACGAAAGTGATCTTTCTGTACTTTAACTTCTTCCAGAGGTATATCATCGATTTTATATCTGAAACGAGGGATTTGGATTCGGATTCCTATATGGAGGACTGTGCATTTATTTGTATTTAATTTAATAAAAGCTTTTACAAAAATTTACTTCGCAAATATCCGCGTTATAAAATAAAATGATGTGTCTTACCTAGCATGAAGAGCACATCCCGCCCTCCCTCAATTGCGTGCACTATCCCCGTCACCACTAATCCCAGCACCGCTACACCCAACACCACTACACTAGGCAAGACACACCACTGACGATAATACGACACGTGTTTCGCCTCTACACGAGGCATCCTCAGGTGATATAGACTCTACGGTGGCTAACCGCTAAGTGAACGGCGAGCCAAAACAAGTGCCTTTTATACAGACCGATGATGCAACCGCTCTCTACCTAAGGAGCGAGCGATTGCGTCATGCGATAAAACATGCGACCAATCACCGCTGGACTTACGCAGCAGTTTGTAAAATTAAAAACAAACCGCCGCGCAACGCCCACCCTCCAACCACGCAACCAATCGCCGATCACCGCGAGGGTGACAAACGACCATATTGCGAGGCTCTCTATTATTAGAGAGCAGGCTTGAAGATATTTAAGAGAGGTGAGTTAGTAACATTTGTTTGTTCATTCAGCAATGCAACGGTATTATTATTACTTTTTAATATCTCTAACTGTTCCAGCACACACAGCCGCAGCCGTTTATTAGACGTATGTAAGACTTAAAAGGAGTGGTCGTTGGCTAGGTTGTGTCCAGTGTCCAAAAGATGTTTGGCAAAATGGGATTTATTAGGATTGCAATTCCTGTACGCGGATAAATGCTCTTTATAACGTGTCTCGAAATTGCGACCAGTCTGACCCACGTAAACGGCGTGGCATTCGTCACAAACAAGTTTGTAAACACCTGACTTTTGACGAATATCCAACTTATCTTTACTATTACAGATATTTCTAAGAGAATTGTTTGTTTTGAACGCCACATGAACGCCGTTTTGTCGAAGAGTATTAGCTACTTTTTCAGATATGGGGCCTAAGTAGGTCAAACTGCTCACATATCGATGAACACTTTGAGGTTGAACCGCGTACAGAGAGTTGCGAATAACATGCTTTTGTTTCTTTTTAATTAAATTGTTAATGAGATTTTTTGAAAAACCGTTAGAGACCGCTGTTTGATAAATTATATTAAGTTCTTTTAAATAATTTTCTTTACTTAATGGGACAGTGAACAAACGGTTAATGTAACAATAAAAAGCGGCTACTTTATGTTGCCATGGATAACATGATAACGCGGGGATGACCGTGTCGGTGTGAGTTGGCTTTCGATAAATTTTGAAAACATGTGACGATTCTTTTCTTGTTATTGTTAAGTCGAGAAAATTAAGGGAAGAATCTTGTTCCAATTCAAGTTTAAATTTAATTTTGTCATGGACTCTATTTATTTTATTGAGGAAAACATCCAGTTGTCTCCTTGTGCCAGTCCAGCAAATAATTATATCGTCTACATATCGATAGTAATATAAGATATTTTGATTGACAACAATATGTTGTTTTTCGAAATTATCCATGAAAATGTCCGCCATAAGGGGACTTAGAGGGGACCCCATAGCTAACCCTTCTTTTGTAGATAGAAACGGTTATTAATAGTTTTGTTTCATACAGAGAGAGGTTAAGTTAAGAAGATCATTTGTTTCCCCGGGATGTAGACGACGTTTTTCAAAGAGATCTGTGAGTATACGCAAACAGTCAGGGGATGGGACATTTGTGAAAAGACTATCAACGTCTAAAGATAACAACATGGATTTAGGAGGAATACGAATATCCTTAATTTTGGAAATGAGATCTAAGCCATTTTTTAGGCTGTAAGTGGGGTTGAATCCAGATTTCTTTTGAAGGAGGAAGTTTAATTTTTTAGCAGGGAAATAAGGTGGTGCACCAATATATGAGACAACTGGACGAATAGGAACATGTTCTTTATGTATTTTTGGTAACCCATATATAATGGGTGCCTAAGGATTCATTGGAACAAGATTGCTCCGAGACAAGTTGTGATCGGGAAAAACATATGATGACTGTTGTATACATAACTTAATATCCGAAGTAAACTTTTTGGTTGGGTCAGACTCCAATAGCTCAAAGTCATCACCTTGGATAACATCGTTAACTTTCTGGCTGTACCCACTACTCTCCATAATAACAACAGTATTGCCTTTATCGGCTTTAGTAACAATAAGGTCGTTTTCTCTTATTCTCTGCTTTAGGGACTTAAAAACAGGGAACTCAGGATTGAAATGGGAAGACGCGGGCACAGCTCGAATTTCATTAGCTACCAAACTTTTAACGATGTTATCTTTCTTCCCGATCACAACAGCCACCTCCGCGTCAACAGCCATAGTCTCTGTGTCGTATTATCGTCAGTGGTGTGTCTTGCCTAGTGTAGTGGTGTTGGGAGTAGCGGTGCTGGGATTAGTGGTGACGGGGATAGTGCACGCAATTGAGGGAGGGCGGGAGGTGCTCTTCGTGCTAGGTAAGACACATCATTTTATTTTATAACGCGGATATTTGCGAAGTAAATTTTTGTAAAAGCTTTTATATAATGGATTTCTGCAAAGTAACGCCTGATTCTATTAATTATATTTAATTTAATAAGCCACTTTTTGACCAATCTGATATTTTATTTAGATCTGCTTGAGGGCGATCAAAGTCCACTAGTGGGTTTGCGAATAATGTCATCAGCGAACATACTTACATTACAACTCAAGCTTTTAGGTAGATCAAAGGTAAACACTACAAACAATACTGGTCCTATTACAGAACCTTGTGGCACGCCGCTTTGTATTTCTTTTTTATCTGAGAATGTATCGCCAATACTTACTCTGAAGGTTCTTTGTCGTAGAAAATCCTCAAGCAAATCCGCAAGCTATTAGTTTCCCTCGTACACCAGCAAATTCCAATTTGTATAAAAGCCTGCCTATTAGTACTTTATCAAAAGCTTTTTTGTAATCCAGATATATAACATCTATTGGTTCTCGATCATTTTGACTGGTGACCCAGGATGATAAACAAGACAACAAGTTGAATATCGTTGATCTATGAGGACAAAATCAAAGTTGCTGATTGCCGATCGTATGCTGTTTGCTAAGGAACTGCCTTATGTGCTTAACTTATCTTATCTTTTCCATAACTTTGCAAACCACACTAGTTAAACTTATCGGCCTATAATTTGCAGGATCTAATTTGTTTCCCTTTTTGTAAACAGGAGTCACTAAAGCCATTTTCCATAAATCAACTCCTTCGTCGTATGATTCTTGCATTACTGATGCTAGGTAACTATCAAGTTCGCAGTTCTTTAAAATATGTACGAATATTTCGTCGGGGCCAGGTGAAGAGTATACTCATTTCTTTGATAGCAGCTTGTACTTTGAATTCCGTGAACGTGATGTCCTTCATAGCTTCAGTTGCTCTTAGGTTTGGGTCTAAAGCAGGAAATTCTCCTAGTGGTTCTCTTTCAAATACGTTAGAAAAATGATTCGCAAATACTTCCGCTATTTCTTTAGGATGTGTCACAAATTGCCCATTACTATTCCGTAAAATTTTTGGTGTACTAACTTTTGAGGTGATTTGCTGCCCGATGTACGAGAAAAATATCTTTGGTCCTAGTTCTAATAGCTGATTCTCATAAACTGCCCTTGCTGAGCACCCTAAATTAGTCAGTTTGTTATTTAGCTTCATGTATTCCTTATAGATTTTATCTGACCCTATTACGGTATATCTCTTTCAAAGTATTTTTTCTCTCTTATTAACTCAGATATGTCATTCTTTATCCATAGTTTATTTACTTTATTAATTTTTTTTACAAAAGGAACATGCTTGTCTATGACATTAGTTATTGTTTTATGCATTATTCTAAACTGTTCAACTGGACAATGTAAATCTTTTTTTTTTTTTTAATCGGAGTGTAGTTCTTCTTTGATTTTGTTGTAATCTCCTTTATTAAAATTCTTTTTATGTTTAGAATGATAACCATTCTGTAGTTGTGTTTGTAACTGTATAGTAGATACTAAATATGAATGATCGCTTTTTTCAATTGCGGCCTCATAACTGATACCAACTATCAAAGACTCATCATTTTTCAAGATTAAGTCTAAAGTAGATGGTTGGTGACCCTGGCGAAACCTCGTATATTAATCTACCAATTGGTATAGATTGCTGTTGTTATACCTTTGCAAGAAATTGGTTTCTTTTGGCAGTTGGCCACTTGACTCCACCAAAGTTAAAATCACCCATTATTATTACTGTGTTTGATTGAAAAGCTAGTTCTAAATAGTCTAGTTGATTCGTGTCCCCTATATAGTCTACATAACAGTATTCTTTGAGAACCTACTTCAATGTCCACCCATAATCATTCCCAAGGGTCATACTTTATGTTATACTATTTCACTTTGATGTCATATAGGTAATATTGTTCAATACAAAAATAGCAATTTCTTCACTTCGTTTATCAGTACGGTCGTCTCTGTATAAGTCGTAACCCAGTATTTTTATCAGCGAGTCACGTATATTTGGTTTTAGCCATGTTTCTGAGAGGACTGTGATTGATGGTTTCAGTTGATCAATTCTTGCAATTAATAAATCCAGTTTAGATGTTATCGATTGTATGTTTGTGTATAAGATTGTTATTGTTAAGAGTACGGAAGATATAGAAGGTCGCGTTTCTTGTTAAAATGGTTTACTAGTGTGGGTCGGTGAATTTGAATTCGTTTTTTATCTCTAGTTTACCGATAATTTTAGGCTGCCCTTGTATATACTTGATAGTCAAGCCTTGTTCTCCATTATTGGTACGTTTCTCACGGAGGTATTTCAAGTACTCACGTTGCATGGCAATTTGGTCTGATTTAATAATTGATGTTTTCTCCAGTTTAGTTTTGTTAATAATAATAATAATGTCCTCCCGACCGAATTTCGGTCACGGCGGCCAGCCTCGACGGAGACTAGCCATCTGCGCAGGACAGGATTATAGTGCCCGAGTGTATGCGCAAGCACAGGTGCACTCTCTATTCCCTCACTCTCATAGTCCGATGGGACGGTAAACCGACACGACCGGAGAGAGATTAGGCGCAGGACCAACGGCTTGACGTGCTTTCCGAGGCACGGGGGTGAGACACCGCCAACTTCCTGACTCCGGGCAGCTACTGAGAATTTCTTGATAGAAAAACTCAATAACTGATTTTTTTGGCCCGACCCGGGATTTGAACCCGGGACCTCATGATCAGCAGTCGCACTACTACAACCACTAGACCAACGAGGCAGTTAGTTTTGTTACGAAGTATCTCAATAGCATCATTCTTAGACTTCATTACTACTTTAATAGGGCGAGGAAGAGCCCCAGCTTGAGACTTACGTGCACCAAGATAGAATACTTTCACATTATCACAGCTCACTTTTTCCTCACACAAGTTATTATTTTCTTGCACTCTTATTTATCATGCTCCTGCCTTTGTAATGGTTTATCCGAGGTTGATTCTGGCACGTCGTAAATTATTATATTGTTAGCTCTCTTTGTACGGTCAGCCAATTCTTGTATTGCACCTTCAGTTACAAGCATGTTTTGACGTAATCGCAAGAGGTGTACTTCTTTAGTAAGTTCCTCCAGTTGTTTCATTATATTTGTATTTGCGCCATTAGTGATTTACAATCGACACATAAGACAGAAACCACCCGAGATATTGTCTTCAACTCGAACACTCTTACTTCAGTTGGTGACATTCCATGACAATCACTACATAAAATGGTCTTACAGGAGTCACAACTTACTGAGAGCTTCTTATCATTTGGGGTTTTGCTACATTTAGAACATTTAAATGTTTTTGGACTCATTTTGTTTGTTTTTTTACTAAAATAGTAGAAAATTTCTTGTAATGCAACACTATTGTCTATAGTTTGCTTTCACTGAAAGATCCGGAAAATAAATGTAAAAGAATTTTTTTTTTAGAAAAAATACTAGTAATACTAATAATGTTTATTACTAATATTCCCTTTAACCACTTCTGGTAAGCTTAAAATGCTTGTGTTAGAAGTGGTTCACGACAGTAGTCGAATGGCGGATTCGAATCCACGACCTTTCGAGTTCGCGGTCCGCGCCCTGCCATTAGGCTACTGACGCTTCAATATAAAATGAAGGTAGATTTTAAAAGTTCGTAATTCACTGTATTCATTTTTTTTTTCAATGTTTTGCACTTTATGTTTATAGTTATACTGAGAAAACACTAGCACTAAACATCTATAGCCTGCACTATATCTTTATTGTACTTTTGTAAAATGAAACACACTTTATTAGTACCAATTCATCGACACCACTTATACACACAACCACTTGTCAGCGATTCTTATTTTGTAAATATGTGAAATTTGCCAACACGCGTTGGGGCAGCGCGGCCATCGATCACTAATAAAAAACTAGATACACAATCAGTGAAAAAAAAATGTTCTTACTGAATGAGCGTCCACTCGACCATTTGGGTGCGCTTTTAATTTGTACGCAGCTTTGTGAATACAACTTTAGGCAATGCATTTAAGGTTGAATTAACATTAATGTATATTTATTTCAACCAGAATTACGTCAAAACAATTGACGACAGTTTTTAGAGAACTTTTGCCGGGATTTTGCATGGGCTTTTGTATCTAATTTTTATTAGCAATCGTTGTGCGTGGCGAACATTTCCTTGCCTTAAAATCCTCTCAGAAACTGCTAGTCTAAAATAAAGTTATATTAAAAACTACTTAAATACTTTGATTTGCACTTTATAATAATTTTTGCTAAAATTACTGCAAGTTTGACTAAAATAAGGTTGTTTATTCGTTTTTTTCATACGTATACGTTATTGGCTTAAATGCCTCTGATTGGAAAACTCATAGCTTATTGATCTTATTATGTTAATGACAATGGAAATTAGATCTGTCAATTCGGCACAGCTTACACGCGTTTGTCATAAAATCGCGTCGAGTATCCATCCGACTCGTAGCTTGATATCGTAAATGATGTTCGATCATAAACTGTGACACTTATAAAAATCAACTTGCAAACATTACGTACAATTTGTCATTTGAGTATTTTATAAAATGATGTGTCAAAAGAACTTACTATTCACCTGATGGTAAATGGCTAATGCAGTCCGACACTTGCAACTTACCTCAATAGAAAGAAGGCTTGCGATACATTACAGCCTGTAATTATGCTGGTTTTCTATACCCTTCAACAAGGAATACAAAATTGCCCATTATACTACTTTTTGGGGGCAGAAATAGGTAAGAGGTTGGTACCTACCCAGACTAACTCCTAGTTAAAAATGGAGTCCTATGATTATAAGTATAACAACGGTAGATAAGTGTACAGTGGATTTTTTTGATATCTTCTATTAAATGTAATTAATTTTACACATTTTCGCGCGTTTAATTTGAACTTTTTAATGCAAGACCTTACGATACCTACTGTCCGTATTCAAAATGTATTGATGTGATCAAATATGGTGTAAATCGAACCAATTGACGTTGCAGTGATGGCGGTGTAAGAATATCTACTACCGCATATCCCGTAGGCGTCGTGAGAGGTGACAGTGGGAAACATATCAGGACATGGGCAGCATCGTTTTCCTAATAACGACTAAAAAAAATAAAAAACTGCGGTTGCCAACCCGAAATAAGGAATGCACATGTTCGTGCGCACACGTTTGAGTACCTACTCTAATCCTGTCATGCGTAGATCTCCGTGCGCAGTCTCTATTAAGACCGGCTACCTTGAACAAAATTCGATCTGTAGGATATTATTATGCCTCAAAGTAATTAAAATATCTACTTTCTACTTCTGTATTAGCAATTATAAAAGTCAGCTGATGACTATTTAAATGTAATGCTGCTTTTAACTGCATTACATTTAAACTTTCTTCAAAACTCTTTTAATATATCACACCGAAACTAAATTGTTTAGTGCTGATTTTTCAGGTGCTCGACGATCAAGACAGAAAACCTGTATATCTTAAAAGTGAAAAAGTTTGCGAAGTACGTGAAGCGATTGAGGAGGCGTGGCGGACGTTTCCTGCCCTAAAACTCTCTCAGAAATGAGAGGAGTCTGTGCCCAGAAGTAGGGTGTATACTAACTGTTACTTTAGTTATGGCGTAAAAATATCAAAAATTTCCAGAAACTAATTCTTGTCCCCTGATGGAACAGCTTCTAAGCCCCCCGCTGCTTAGTGACCGGGCCAGACTACGTCCGGACCTGTTGGATCCAGTCCTGGTGGCCTGTAATACGTTGAGTCGGCTGGATTTACCAGTGGGCGAATGGGCTTCTTTGTTGCCCCGCATCGTGCTGTCCCGTCTACCTTTCGACCTTCGAATCCATTTTGAGGAGAGGTACGGCGGGGACGAGGCCTCCTATATTCCGCCCTTCTATGACCTGCTGCGGTTTTTGGAGGAGCAGTGCCGGCAGATCGAGAACGCGACGGGCACCGTTGACGACTTACGAGCCGTGCCCAGTGAGAGGCTGATTCCGCCAGGCAAGTCGTCGTCAACCCCCCCCCCCCTGCTCCTATTGTCGAGCATCTGATCACCGGGTAACGTCGTGCCCGAAATTATTAGGTAAGCCGGTTCCGGCGAGTCAAACTATCGCCAAGGAGCGCCGCTGGTGCTTCTCATGTTTGGAAGGCCACCTCCAGCGAGATTGTCCGCATCGGCGGCCCTGTCTGCATTGCCAGGGCAATCACCATGCAGTTTTGTGCCTGGGTGCGAACGGCGTCTCCTCTCGGGGCTCTGCCAGGCCCTCGACCCCCACGGGCGGGGGCGCTCAGCCACGCCCTCTGACGAGCGACTCTCGGCGCCCGTCGGCCAGCCACCAGGCCCCTAGGTTTGAAAGGGGTCCCTCTCCCGACCAGTCGGAGGGCCATCAGGTGCCCCCCTACCTGCAAGGTGTTATTGGGGACTACTTGCGCGACAGGTACATCCTGAACATGGGGCAAAATGGTAGAAAGATCAGGAGGGAGATCAGACGTGGGGTTCCACAGGGCTCGGTGCTGGGGCCGCTACTGTGGAACCTCGCCTATGATACGGTTCTGCGAGTTGAACTTCCCGCTGGCGTAGATATCGTTTGCTATGCCAACGACACGTTGATGGTTGCCAGCGGGGCCAACTTCGAAAGGGCCAAAGAGCTCGCCGAGCTTGGGGCGGTAGTCGTCGTCGCCAAAATCCACGAGTTGGGATTAGAAATAGCGCCTCACAAAACCGAGGCGCTATGGTTCCATAAATTACGTCGCGGCTGGGAACCACCCGACTCGTGCGTCCGCGTAGGTGGGTCTGAAGTCCAAGTGGGTCGGTACATGAAGTACCTAGGCCTCCACCTGGACAGTTGATGGGGCTTCGAAGGACACTTCGAGCGCCTTGTCCCCCGAATTGAAAGGGCAGCGGGTGCTATGCATAGACTGCTGCCCAATCTAGGGGGACCAAGGGAAGAAGTGCGTCGCCTCTATGCAGGAGTGATACGGTCCGTAGCCTTAAACGGGGCGCCTGTTTGGGCGAAAAGGCTGGCCATCCAACGCTGTAGAGCTAAAATCTACAGGGTGCAGCGGAGGATGGCCATACGGATCGTGCGAGGATACCGCACAATATCCTTTGAGGCGGCGACACTCCTGGCTCGCTTCCCACCCCTGGATATACTGGCGGACATGGATGCGAGGGTGTACCACCGGACGCGTGTCCTCCGCCAGAGCGTCGGGAGTGAGCGAGATGAGGTGTTCGAAAGGGTCAAGCGGCGGGAACGAATTAACGCATTCGAAATGTGGCGCGCTCGCCTCTCTGAAGAGCGTTATGCATGTAAACGCGTTGTTGGAGCAATCCTGCCGCACTTTGAAGCCTGGATGCATCGAGGAACAGAAAGACTTACCTACAGACTTACACAAATAATGACCGGGCACGGGTGCTTCGGTGATTATTTGTGTAAGATTGGACGGGAAGCGACGGCGAACTGTTTCCACTGCGGTGGGCAGGTACAGGACACCGCATCCCATACGCTGGCAACACGCCCAGCGTGGGAACGGGAGCGGACGGTCCTGGTAAGCCGGATCGGTCAGAACCTCTCCCTGCCGGCAGTCGTGTCGGCGATGCTGAGCAGGGACTCCGCGTGGAGGGCCGTAGCCACCTTCTGTGAATCCGTTATGATCCAGAAGGAGGCTGCTGAGCGGTATCGGGAGAGGACAGATTCCACTCGAAGACGACGCCGCCAAGGCGTTCGTCAGGGCCCTCCCCTTGATGATGGTGTTCCCCTACCAGAAACGGGGCCTCGGGTGTTACGGGCACTCGGGGCGTGGGCCCCGAGCGTCTAGTGATGTAACACCTGAGGAGGACGGTGACTTGAAAGTGGTCTCGAGCACCGTGATAGCATTGCGAGTGCTGGGGGTGTGTAGTAAGGACTGCCCCCGGGACGTGCTTTAATAGAGCAAAGCGTGAGAGGGGCCCCGGTTGCGTTCCGAACGGAGATCCCGGGACCGCTCATATACGCTGATGGAGACCACCGTGGGGTTTTGGCCGGTAGGAGTCCGGCATAATCTTTCCGTTGCCCCCGCAACAGAAGGTATCCATGAGGATTTCCCCACGATAAAAAAAAGGCCCCTAGGTTTGAAAGGGGTCCCTCCCCCGACCAATCGGGGGGTAATTCCCCCAGGGGCGGGGGTGTCATCACCCCCTCTCAGCGTGTGGAGAGGAACTTCATGGCCACTCATCGGTCCGCTGGACCCTTCTCACTCCCGTTAGCTGAGTGGCCGCGACTGGTGTACCACTGTTCCCCATGTGATGGAGGCGGCCCTGGCTAGCTGCTGCCTTAGCTCCCACCACGGCTGCCTCCACTGAGCCTTAAGCCGTCAACAGTCCACTTGTCAAATGTTCTGTTGCCGACGGCTTCAGTGAAGGCGTACAACCCGAGTGGCGACTGTTAGCAGTTGCGCTCTATTGGTCTCGGGTTCACGCCGTGTGGCCTCCACTTGGTGGTGGGAAGATTAGGGCCCCCCTGGAGCGTTGAATCACGCTGTCAAGGGGTATTAGATTTGGTTTGGTCGAGCACTTAGTTAAAATTTCCTTGAATTAAAATTAAAATATGCTTTGGGTCTGCCGCCAAATTTTCATATTTGTAGCGGGTGTGATTAAAAGAATTCAATTTAATCTACTCCTTTAAATGCGGCTGTATATGTTTTGTAAATATATTTAATCACTGTATTTGATTAGTGCGTCTGTTTTCTGAAAGGAAAGTTTGAATTCATTTGAAATTGAATGTCGCGCTATTTGGAAAATTGTGTATATGTTTTGTGATAGTGTTTAATCATTTTGCTTTGTGAAAATGTAGGCTGAAATTAGATAACCCTATTTGTGCCGAAAGGAATAAGGAGTCGTTCCTTCGTTGGTTTTCGCATTTGTAGGCACTGTCTAAGATACTTATTTGAAATGAGAGATAGGGCTGTCTCTTACTTTTATTGTTTTTTTTTTAATTTGCAAGTTGACCTATGTGCATCGGTGATTAATTTGGTTGAATTAATTCTGTAGTTGAACATTGATGCTTTTGAAAAATTAGTTGAAATATGAGCATAGGACTACTTGTCTAACAGGCTAGCTAGTTTTGGAGATTATCAGATTGAAATCAGCTGCCGCACTATTTAGCAAATGATTATATGGTGGATGGCTACTTGTTGAAAATTCATACTAGGGACTATCTGTGCATTTCGTTCGGCTCTCCACAGACGACGTTCATGTGGAGTTGTGGGTGCTCTCTGCACTGAATCTTAGGAGGCCACTCTGGGCCGCTTCGTGTCGCGTCGCTGTTTGCAGACCTAATCCGGTCGGATTGCGGAACTAATCATAGGAGCACAGATAGGTGTTTGAAGGAGGTAGTCGGACTTCTGTCTAGGAATAGGACTTATTTATGGGCTGCGATGTCAAGGAAGGGCATCCAGTTCAACCCTCCGGCTTGCCCACGTTGGGGCTGTAATTTTGAGGCGTTGGTTAGGGTTGCAAGACCTGATGGGGCACCTAAGGTGGCCAAGTTTGGTTGTAGATTCGGTCTTATAACTTGCCGTTGCGACCTTGTCCCGCTGACCAGTTTGCTCGCGGACCTAAATCCTTATAACCGGGATGGGAATTTGTTCGCGCCAAACGCTAATTTCAAGAATTAACGCGAGAGGGCGCTCGGCGCCGTGCATTCATACCGGTTTGACTTTCGGTCGTGCATAGAACGCGCAAGCGCAGCAGTCGTCTGTCAGCTGTGCTTGGGACAGCACGCTGTCATTTTTGTCGGGAACTCGGAATAATTAGGCGCGGCCAGTAAATATACGGTCTAGGATTTGTGACGCGCATTCTTGCTGGAGAGCTTCCCAGGGACTCATTGTGTCTGACTCAGAATCTGCATAAGTGCATTCGGCAATATTAGCTAGTGCGGCCTTTGATATTCTAGAAATAACTGTTGCTACGCGAAACGGTAGTGACCTTTGATCCGGACACTCCGTGTGCGTTTTGTGCGTTAACCTTATACCCAACGAGAGTTAGTGGCTTCTGTAAGTTAGTTAATCGTACGATAGAGTTAATTGACTGTCATCGTGACGAACGAGGAAAGTGACTGTGGGCAACGCCGCGGAAGGTTCCCTCAATTTGGAGCGGTGTCGACGCCCGGGCTGCTGCCGACGGCCAAGGTCTAGGGTCAATCACCATCAGTCACACCCAGATACACATCACATCACCTTATTTCCCTTGCACTACACAACCACTTGCGACCTGACCGACTCCGGAGGGACCAGTCGCCTTGGATATAGGTAAGTAAGCTCCGTCTAATATCCTCCCGGTCGACTGGCCGTAGTATAAAACGCTCCCCCATATAGTTTAGTGTAATTAGAGATTTTCCACTTTAGCCTGGAGGAGGCCCGACCTACGTCTGCTCGTCGAAACTCAGCTGAATGGGCCCCTGAGGATTTGACCTTTAAGGGAGCAGCCGTAGGCCGTAACAGTAACTATAAGTTAATCCGTCGCTATAAATTTTGAACGTTGCAAGTGCCTGTTTATTCGAGCTTCTACTTGTCCTCATTAGTGTATAATACACAGTTGTATATCAAAATAAGAAATCCGTAATTATGATATCTTTAGATATACGTTTACGTAAATAACTGGGCTGTGACCTACATAGTACAAATTTACAGTAAGCTGAGGTAACAATGTGTCGGTCATATAGTTTGAAGAACTGACAACCAATTAGAAAGAAAGGTTCTCGAGTAGCAGGCTCGTACAAGTAAGCGGATAAGGCGGCTAAAGTGACCTAGTAAGTCACGCATAAAGCCGATGGAGACAAGTGACTCAGGATTGTGTTATGTGATAGTGGCAATTGGTTTTCGTTGGGAGAAGCGTATGTTTAGCCGTTGAACTCCTAGTGACCGTAATGATGATGATGATAATGACATCAAATAATCTTTCTTATGGAAGAAATTATATAATCGTTAATATTATTATGCATTCTAAGAGTTCCGTATTTAAAATCGATCAGTATGACAGAGAAAAATGTTCCTTTGTCTCCACTCTCCATATACGTTGCACAATATACTGAATGTGAGCAAAATTGTATTGATGTTTAAATTGAATTTTATTTTTAAGAAATAGCGAGTACTGTTCTTGCAAGATTTTTCTCGATTTGAAATTATACATGAAATTTTAAAATGTCTCTCGTTTTGCAAAACTTGACGTATGCCGAACTTTTTACATTTTTTAAGTAAAATATATAATTTTTATTCAATATAGATTGCATAATACTTATTGAAAGTCATTTTTTACTTTTACCACAGGTTCGCAAAAAAACCTAACCTCTGTCCTGGCAAATTATTTTAAAGTTATTTTAAAATTATTATTTTTTCTAAAATATAAATTCAAACGCCAGTGACATGATTCCACCACTTTAGTAATGCCACTGCATGGTGAAATGATAAAACGCTCATGTCAAAATTAAAAAAATTTCGTTGCATAACACAGGTTATATAATATATTTTGTTATGAAACATGGTGATCCGAATATAGAAAATACAAAAGTGAATATATATTTATAGCATTATTGCGATTGGCGCACAACCTCAACGGATATAATCACGTTACAACCAAACATAACTAACACAACAGGTTACTTCGCCTACGCGGATTCCAGATGTGGAGGATCATACACCTTCCCTGTTGGACCTTCTGCTGACCTCTCATCCGGACGGATATCAGGTTTCCGTCGATGCCCCTCTCGGCTCTTCAGACCATTGTCTGATCCGGAATGTGGTGCCACTCACGCTCCCTTCGCGGTTGCGTTCTGCAGGTTGCCGCCGTGTTTGGCATTACAGGTCGGCGGATTGGGACGGAATTCGGTATTTTTTGCATCCTACCCCTGGGGGCGGGTTTGCTTCTCTTGCTGACTCTGTCACTGATGTGGTGCTACAGGGAATGGAACTATTTATTCCATCATCTGTGGTACCCATCGGAGGCAGATCTCAGCCTTGGTTTGGTCGCTCCTGTAAGACTGCATTACGCAGTAAGCAGGAGTGTTATCAAGCCTGGGCTGCGGCTTCAGCGACTCGGGATGTAAACACCAGCACACTTAAAAAGAAGTATAACTTCGCCTCCAGGTCCTTCAAAAGAGTTATTGCCAAGGGAAAGTCAGAGCACATAGGCAGAATTGGCGAGAAACTCGCCTTCCTTCGGGAACCCGTGCATTCTGGTCTCTCGCCAAGGCTTTCCAAGGGAATTTCTGTAAGCCATCACTATCATCTCTGCACAGGGAGGACGACTCACTGGCCCAAGACGCAAAAGACAAAGCTGACCTTTTAGGCTCCCTTTTTGCGTCCAACTCGACTCTTGATGACGGGGGGAAAGCACCGCCGACCATCCCGCGGTGTGAGTGCTCCATGCCGGATGTGCTGTTCTTACAGCGGTCGGTTCGCAAAGCACTCCTCTCCCTGGACATCCAGAAGTCGAGTGGACCTGACGGAATCCCCCCAATTGTGCTGAGGACGTGTGCTCCGGAGTTAGCACCGGTCCTAACGCGTCTTTTCCGGTACTCCTACTCCCAAGGCGTAGTCCCGAAGGCGACCGCTCAGACCCGTCCAACTATAGGCCTATCGCGATCACCTCCTTGTTCTCCAAAATAATGGAATCCATTATTAACTGCAAGCTCATCCGGTACCTTGAGGATCACCAGCTGATTAGTGACCGCCAATACGGTTTTCGTCGGGGTCAATCAGCTGGTGATCTTCTGGTCTACCTGAACCATAAATGGGCGAAGGCAGTAGATTCCAAGGAGGAGGCGTTGGCCGTTAGTCTGGACATTGCGAAGGCCTTCGATCGGGTTTGGCATAAAGCGCTTCTTTCGAAGCTCCCTTCCTATGGGCTTCCCGAGAAATTGTGCAATTGGATCACCAGCTTCCTTGCAGATCGGAGCATCAAGGTCGTTGTAGACGGTGCATGTTCTGACTACAAGCCTATTAACGCTGATGTTCCACAAGGCTGTGTGCTATCACCAACGCTGTTTCTTCTGCATATCAATGATATCTTGCTAACTGGTAACATTTATTGCTATACGGATGACAGCACTGGTGATGCGCTATACACCGGCCGTGCCAATATTTTTCGGGAAAACGTCGCCGAGTACCGGAACAAACTTGTGTCTGAAGTCGAGTCTTTGCTGAACAAAGTCTCGGATTGGGGGCGACTAAATCTAGTCCAGTTTAATCCTCGGAAGACACAAGTTTGCGCGTTTATCGCTAAAAAGAACCCCTTTGTCGTATTTCCTCAGTTTCAAGGCACTTGCTCAGCCAGTATCGGTATCCTCGGAGTCGACATATCGAGTGACGTGCAGTTTCGTGGTCACTTGGAAGAGAAGGCCAAATTGGCCTCTAAAAAGCTTGGCGTGCTCAGCAGAGCGGGACAGTATTTCATGCCGGCACACCGCCTGCAACTTTACAAGGCGCAGGTTCGGCCTCACATGGAATACTGTTCCCATCTCTGGGCAAGGGCTCCCCAGTACCAGCTCCTTCCACTTGACCGCATCCAGCGCAGAGCGGCTCGAATCGTCGACGACCGAGCCCTTTCCGATCGGCTCGATTCATTGGCACTGCGAAGAGATGTTGCATCCCTTTGCATTTTCTTTCGCATGTAGATGCGAAAGAAAATGCAAAGGGATGGGGAGTGCTCTGAGGAATTGTTCGGATTAATCCCAGCCGCCAAATTTCACGAACGCACATCGCGGCAGAACTCCCGATACCATTCACACCATCTGGATGATTAGCGGTCCACCATTGTGCGATTTCGAAGATGTTTTCTTCCTCGCACGACTTCCTTGTGGAATCGATTACCATCAGCGATTTTTCCGGACCGATACGACTTAGGGACCTTCAAGAAAAGAGCGTACTCCTTTTTAAAAGGCCGGCAACGCATTTGCAATTCCCTCCCTGGTGTTGCAGTTGTTCATGGGCGGCGGTAGTCACTTACCATCAGGTGAGCCGCATGGACATTTGCCCTCTCCTATAAAAAAAATTTTGTTTAATTCAAACATTTTACTGTTTTTTTTATTATTAATAATTACTACAAAAATAGAATTGTTAATAAAATAGTTAAATATATTTTAAATTAATTATTCTTTCTTTTATATATAAATTAGTGGCAAAAAAATTAATGCAACTTCTCTATTATGGCAAATATGCTAAAAGACAATATATTGTGGGGGGGCTATGTTCAACTGTAGACTACTGATAGCTGTAATGAATTACTGGATGAATTTTTTAGGTGAACTCCTGTTGCTAATTACCTGCCACGGCTCAAGCAATACCAATAAATAATGACCATGTTTTCGTAGTCTTGGAGACTGTCATCGGCTAATGTGTCACGATAAATTGTTCTTTGTGTATTTACTCGTACTTTTTTGATAAACGGTACTTGTTATTTGTTATTTATTAGAAACAGCAAAAACTGTGTCGTGCCCGTGCATTAGAATAGAATAGAATATAATATTTTTTATTTAATATAAATTATAACATAATACTTATTGAAAGTATTTTTTTTATTTACCACTGGTTCGGAAAATGCCTCTGTCTTGGGAAGAACCAGCAAGAACCCAGCGGGACTTTTTTTAAATATATTTCACTTTTTTTTTGTTTCTGCAAATTTTAAATGAGTTTTAATAGAACCAGCATGGTGGCGATCACCTCATTCCCCGGGGTTGTTTTTTTTTCACTTATGTATTCTTTGATATTATAATAACCCTTTTTGTACAATTTTTATTTAATAAACATTTAAACTTGTTTATTGACAAAATTTTTACATTTTCTGGGATTTTGTTGTAAAAGCGTAAAGTAAAGCGTCGTCAAGTCTGCGTTCGTGACGATTCGAAATTACTCTCGAAAACAGCACGTAGACGCGGCTCAGAAGGGAAATTTTATCTTTAGATCTTGAAGAGAGCATTCTTGAAGAACAAGACCACCGCACTTCTGCTCCACACCTCCGTAATAGTCAATATGCGGCAGCAAAATATTTCAGAATTACCTTTAATTTTACAATTACAGTTCTTACTTCGCATGTGTCGCTACTCGCTTTCACCGACGCTAGTGAGAAGGCTAAGAAGGTGTGTCATTTATTCGTACGTTGTCAACGGAAATAATCCTCATAATTAAAACGTTCATCTGTTCTTAAACTCGGGTGTCCCCATTAAAAACGAAACACAGGCAAGTAATTAGCCAGTAGTTATCCGCCATCGATAAATATTTGGAACACGCGTAAAATAACATATAGCTGACGTGAAACACTAACGCTCCGGGAAGTTTGCAGTCTGTGTACATGTGTGAATGAATTATTAATAATGAATGAATTACTAATTACCATAAATGAGTTACTAATTCTGTGGAGTCTAGTAACTGGTATTACAAGCTTATGTTTGTTCCTAGTGTTAAAAGTATAAACATCTTTATTCTTATTAAATCTATTTATGTTTTTATGTACATACATTGAAATTTCATAAATATATTGCGATGCCATAGTTAATATGTTTATTTCTTTGAATAAAACTACTTTTACGGATTTTATTGCGTTTAATTAACTTATTTTTCTTATTTTTATTAATTCCTGGTCATCAGTCCCCCGTGACCGTGCTGCAAAGCACCCGAAACGTGGGGAATTAATAAAAATAAGAAAAATAAGTTAATGAAACGCAATAAAATCCGTAAAAGTAGTGTTATTAAATATGTAGTGTTCGCGTAAATATAAGAAATCATTATGTTTATTTCTTTAAACTTTTCTCTACGGCACTCATTACAATTTAAGTTATAAATCGTTCACATGTTGAATGCAATATATACACAATTACATATTATTTATTTATATATTAGTGACCCGCTCCAGCTTCGCCTCGGTGGAATTTATTGATGTGGCATTATTTAGATCTAGAATAAACATTTAAAATTATTTATCTCATAAATTTTTCGATATCTCAAAAAACCTTCAAGTATTTCAGTACATGCCCGTTCTCTTTACTCATCATACGAAACACAGCAGCATTAAGATGTTATTTAACGCTGGCATTCTGTGAAAGTGTGGTCTTTTCCTAGTCTAGCTGACCCATTTGTGCTACAACCAAAATATAACAGCAGCGTGGCTCTGCCACGTATATATGTACATATGCAAGCGACTTTAACTTTACTCTTTCACTTACAAATACATTTTAAATCGCATAACTTTTTTTCTTTGTGCTAATTTGTTATATATTTTTTAAGTTCACAGGTACTCGTATGTCCTTTGATTCCTTTGTTGGAAGTATATATTCATTAGTACGTTGGCGTTCTCAATTAAGTGATCAGTAAAATTAAATCAGACAGCAAACGAGAAAACAGGGTTTGAGTTCCACTTGTAATCCATGCTTGCACATTGTGCACCGACTGCAATTAGCTTTCTAATACCAAATGAAAACTGTGTGATCCAAACGACGTTCGAGTAAAGGAAATGTTTCTGTTTACGGCGGTAGTTTATCTTTTATCGGCATTATCATTATCATCTTCATTTTAGCCCATCAAGATCCATTGCTGAACATAGGTTGCCCATAGACTGCAAAATTGGGGTTCTCAACTGCAGTTTTTTATTGAGCTATCAGAAAATTACTGATGTCCATATCCTTCTTTTGTTTTCTGTGTTGACATCCCCTGGGGTAATGGAATCTTTAACGCCGCCAATAGACGTCGATCAATCTCTATAATATAAAAATTAATTGCTGTCTGTTAGTCTCGCTAAAACTTAAAAAGGCCCGACAGATTTTGATGAAATTGTTGTGTGTGTTTGAATTGGTCCTTAGATGGTTTCGATTTACAATTGGACCCGGTAGGTGGCGCTGCTCGGGATCCAGACATCACTCGTGATATGTCGGGGTGGATCGCTAGTTTATGTTCCTGACACTGTAGAGTGAGAAATAGGACGGTATGATAATTATAGTTTTCTTTTTGTTGTCATAAAAATAATGTAAGAATTGATTATAACTTTTAACAAAAAGTAAAAACCGATTTCAAATTGCCAGAAAGAAAGTTATTTATTTGCTACTGGTAGTGGTGAAATTTTATATCCAAATTTATATGGGACGACTTTTGAAGTATAACCTATTTAATAAAAAAAGAATCACTAACATTGGTTCACAATCTGCAGAGATATCGCGTAACATACATACAAAATAACACTCAAATTGATAACCTCCTCCTTTTTAAAGTAGGTTAAAAATAGAAAAACCCGATTTCAATTTGAAAAATATATTTTATACCGCATATACACATGCGTGCCCGTGATTCGCCTCACCATTCGACGAATTGTTTGGCTTGATATTCGTGTGGCTTTAGGCTACACGGGTAGTCGTCTATTCATTTCTACTTCAGCTTGACAAAATTCACGACATCGTCCTTCTAGCGATTTTTGCATTTCATTTGCAAGGTCACTATAATTATTTAGACCATGTCGTCCTCTCCTGCACCGGATATTATTGATGTCAGCTTCTTGCGTCGATGTGTACGAAAAGCCATCAAATAATTTTTCTTTCACTGGTATTCATATTACTTCTGATATACTCATATCTAAGCATGTATACTTTCTCCTTACTCATAAGATAAGCATGCTTTGGATTTCAAATGACTGGCTGATTTTGCTAAAGCTCCAAAAACATCATAACTTTTTGTTGGTCCAGTCCATTTTGTATATATTGCTTGATAGGTCGTTTGTTACGAAATTAACATGAAAGCGAATGTGTAAGCACTAGTACGTCTCGCCGCTCCTTTTCCTTTGACTCGTGTCCAAAAAACCGCTCCCGAAGCGAGCGTCACGAGCGGTGACACGAAACATGAGGCGAATGACGAACCACGTATTGTTAATTGCAATTTTGAATAACTACTTGATTTATTTATATATAGATTTCGATTTACTACTTGCAAACCGGGGAAGGTAAACGACTTGAGAAAACCCAGATATCTGAGGAATAAGTGTTTAAATATTTAAATAATTTAATTACGTGGAATATTTCTTAGGTTTATTTATTTCGCTTAGCAAATGCTTTCTATGCGAAATCTGTTGTCTCGCTTAACCCCAAAGAAATCTAAAATAAAATCTTATTCAGTATTCCGAAAATTACAACGGCTTGTTATCTCGTCTTTAGTTATCCTCAAAGTGGGTTCATTCTTACTAAGATAAGATGAATTTAATGCAAATTATGCAATCAGTTAAAGAAAGTAAGGCCCGCATGGAAGCACGGAATTAAGACATTTTAATAACATTTATTTTTGTTTTCTTTTTCAAACGCCATATTATTCTTAAAACATTAGAGTATTAAAGAAGCTAATGGTTCACCTGATGATAAGTGGTTCCAGGAGGCTTTGGATTCCTTTTTTATATCTCTATCCTCATGATTTCTTATATTTATTCGAACCATGGGTGCTGTAAAGTACTCGAAACGTCGGGAATATAAAATAAGTTAATATACGCGATAAAATCCGTAAAACTAGTTTTACTTAAATCTCTATCGTCGATTAAGTATCAAAATTATGATGCGTTGTCATCCCTAAGGACTAAAATGGAATGCCTTCTTATCGTAAAAAGGATCTTCGGTTCTACTAAATATAATCCTACTCCGGTCGAGCAGACTCATAGATATAATATTTCTATGAGCAGACACATTCGTGCTACAGTCGTAATATAACTGCAGCATGGCTCTATCACGTTTAATGTAAATTTCAAAAGTAGAAGACGACTGTTCCTACGAAACCGAAAACAAAGATTTTAATAATAATATTAATAACGCTATTAATTAACCTTAACCATTACCACTCCAACTTAACGTTTACTTAATGTTTAAAATGATAGTGTTTACGACCAGTAGTCGAATGGCAGATTTGAACCCACAATTTTCTTAGTTTCCATTTCGCACACTTACCTACGGGCTTCTTTCGCTTATAAAATATGCTTGTGAATGCTACCCAATTATAGTGCATTATCTAAACCTGATCGGAGGCGGATGTACGTATTATTATGCAGCTTTAGTTTCTGTCCTTTTTTAGATACCATACAACTAGATTTACGCACACTTTTAATAAATTCGTATTTGTTTAGTACATAACATCAATTTTATTATTATGCGTCATGTGTCATTAGCAATATATGTATTGCAAGTTTTATACTTGTTCGGTGGTTTAACAATACCTTGTAGTTTGGCAATTTTTTTTTTATTATTACATTCACTCACACATGCACATTGACCGAATTTCTTCATCTTCTTACAACATATTGTTCGCCTGAGCTCCCTCACAGATCCTTCATTTTATAATGTAAATTTAACGATTTCCTCATAATACGCGACAAAAGAAATCCGCTACTGAATAATAAATAAATCAAAACATTAAAAGTAATCGCAGTGATATTCATGAAAATTCTATGACACATAGCCATCACTGGTGGACATTTTTGTCAGAAAATGAGACTCGCCTAGATAAATACCCCCCAATTACCCCTTTACCCCCCAATTTGGTGTTGACATTAGCCTCTATGCTTTAAAATTTTATTTGATCTTACTAACAATGAAAATGTTATATAAGATATATTTAATGAAGAAAATTGTATCTACAATTCTTGCAAATAATCATTGTAAGTAATTCAAAGTATTCCCAGGCTAAATACAACCCATTTTAAAATTCGTGTTCTTTGTATTAATGAAATTTTATTAAAATCCTTAGTAGCGTCGTAGACGTAGTCAAAATTGAACGGAAGAATCGGTAGAACCACTTACCATCAGATGTATTATAAGTTCGTTTGTCTGTTCAGTTTAAAAAAAATAAAATCGATTACACTACTACCACTACGATTTAAAAGACATCATTAGAAAGCAGGTCTTAGTAGCAATAAACACAAATTTTGAGGAAATCCTTGTGTGTTTTTTATAGGACAAGGGTGACAAACGAGCACACAGTCCACCTGATGGTAAGTAGTTGCTGCGGCCCATAGACATCTATATCTATCCTCTATTAAAAATCAAAATGCAGATGCGTTGTCACCCGTGTGGACTAAGATGGAATGCCTCATTTCCAGTAAAAAGGATCTCCGGTTCTCTACACTCACCACACGAAACACAGCAGCGTAAAGCTGCTATTTTACGCTGGTATTCTGTGAGAGCGTGGTCCTTCCCCGGTCGAGCCGACACATTCGTTTTTTTTTTTTTTTTTTTTTTTTTTATAGGAGAGGGGGCAAACGAGCATGCGGCTCACCTGATGGTAAGTGACTACCGCCGCCCATGAAAAACCGCAACACCAGGGGAATTGCAGATGCGTTGCCGGCCTTTTAAAAAGGAGTAGGCTCTTTTCTTGAAGGTCCCTAAGTCGTATCGGTCCGGAAAAATCGCTGATGGTAATCGATTCCACAAGGAAGTCGTGCGAGGAAGAAAACATCTTCTAAATCGCACAGTGGTGGACCGCCAATCATCCAGATGGTGTGGATGGTATCGGGAGTTCTGCCGCGATGTGCGTTCATGAAATTTGGCGGCTGGGATTAATCCGAACAATTCCTCAGAGCACTCCCCATGGTAGATGCGAAAGAAAATGCAAAGAGATGCAACATCTCTTCGCAGTGCCAAAGAATCGAGCCGATCGGAAAGGGCTCGGTCGTCGACGATTCGAGCCGCTCTGCGCTGGATGCGGTCAAGTGGAAGGAGCTGGCACTGGGGAGCCCCTGCCCAGAGATGGGAACAGTATTCCATGTGAGGCCGAACCTGCGCCTTGTAAAGTTGCAGGCGGTGTGCCGGCATGAAATACTGTCCCGCTCTGCTGAGCACGCCAAGCTTTTTAGAGGCCAATTTGGCCTTCTCTTCCAAGTGACCACGAAACTGCACGTCACTCGATATGTCGACTCCGAGGATACCGATACTGGCTGAGGCAAGAAGGGGAGTGCCTTGAAACTGAGGAGATACAACAAAGGGGTTCTTTTTAGCGGTAAACGCGCAAACTTGTGTCTTCTGAGGATTAAACTGGACTAGATTTAGTCGCCCCCAATCCGAGACTTTGTCCAGCAAAGACTCGACTTCAGACACAAGTTTGTTCCGGTACTCGGCGACGTTTTCCCGAGAAATATTGGCCCGGCCGGTGTATAGAGCATCACCAGTGCTGTCATCCGCATAGCAATGAATGTTACCAGTTAGCAACATATCATTGATATGCAGAAGAAACAGCGTTGGTGATAACACACAGCCTTGTGGAACACCAGCGTTAATAGGCTTGTAGTCAGAACATGCACCGTCTACAACGACCTTGATGCTCCGATCTGCAAGGAAGCTGGTGATCCAATTGCACAATTTCTCGGGAAGCCCATAGGAAGGGAGCTTCGAAAGAAGCGCTTTGTGCCAAACCCGATCGAAGGCCTTCGCAATGTCCAGACTAACGGCCAACGCCTCCCCCTTGGACTCTACTGCCTCCGCCCATCTATGGGTCAGGTAGACTAGAAGATCACCAGCTGATCGACCCCGACGAAAACCGTATTGGCGGTCACTGATCAGCTGGTGATCCTCAAGGTACCGGATGAGCTGGCAGTTAATAATGGATTCCATTATTTTGGAGAACAAGGAGGTGATCGCGTTAGGCCTATAGTTGGACGGGTCTGAGCGGTCGCCTTTTTTAGGGATCGGGTGGACAAAAGCTGTCTTCCATGAGTTCGGGACTACGCCTTGGGAGTAGGAGTACCGGAAAAGACGCGTTAGAACCGGTGCCAACTCCGGAGCACACGTCCTCAGCACAATTGGGGGGATTCCGTCAGGCCCACTCGACTTGTGGATGTCAAGGGAGAGGAGTGCTTTGCGAACCGAGCGCTGTGAGAATAGCACATCCGGCATAGAGCACTCACACCGCGGGATGGTCGGCGGTGTGTTCCCCCCGTCATCAACAGTCGAGTTGGACGCAAAAAGGGAGCCTAATAGGTCGGCCTTCTCTTTTGCGTCGTGGGCCAGTGAGTCGTCCTCCCTGTGCAGAGATGGTAGTGATGGCTTACAGAAATTCCCTTGGACAGCCTTGGCGAGAGACAAGAATGCACGGGTTCCCGAAGGAAGGCGAACTAGTTTCTCGCCAATTCTGCCTATGTGCTCAGACTTTGCCTTGGCAATAACTCTTTTGAAGGACCTGGAGGCGAAGTTATACTTCTTTTTAAGTGTGCTGGTGTTTACATCCCGAGTCACCGAAGCCGCAGCCCAGGCTTGATAACACTCCTGCTTTCTGCGCAATGCAGTCTTACAGGAGCGACCAAACCAAGGCTGAGATCTGCCTCCGATGGGTACCACAGATGATGGAATAAATAGTTCCATTCCCTGTAGCACCACATCAGTGACAGAGTCAGCAACAGCGCTGGGATCATCCGGCGAGAAGCAAACACGCCCCCATGGGTAGGATGCAAAGAAAGACCGCATTCCGTCCCAATCCGCCGACCTGTAATGCCAAACACGGCGGCAACCTGCAGAACGCAACCGCGAAGGGAGCGTGAGTGGCACCATACTCCGGATCAGACAATGGTCCGAAGAGCCGAGAGGGGCATCGACGGAAACCTGATATCCGTCCGGATGAGAGGTCAGCAGAAGGTCCAACAGGGAAGGTGTATGATCCTCCACATCTGGAATCCGTGTAGGCGAAGTAACCAGTTGTGTCAGACCATATGCCAAAGCAAAGTCATAAACAGATCTCCCCGCATGATCGGTTAAGCGTGAACCGAGCCATTCGGCATGGTGGGCGTTAAAATCGCCAAGGATCACGATCTCTGCGGATGGGACCTGTTGTAGCAAGGAATCTGTAGCCATTTGGACGTGGTCGATGAGTCGGTCTGTTTCGGCATTACCGCTATGGGACCTATAGAGGCACCCGTAGACGCGCGGATGGTCGTCGCTGTCTACGCGTAGCCAAAGGATGGACAGGTCCGAACCTTCAAGACTGCCGAGGCGTCGAGAACAGATGTCCTCTCTGACATACACGCAAACTCCAGCCCGAGGCACAAAGGAGTGCTCCAATTTGTACCCCGGGCAGGAGAGATACGAAATATCAGCCGGAGAGGAAACCTGCGTCTCGGTCAGAAAGAGCAAGGCCGGCTTCGCCGTCTCGAGATGGTAGTGGACGGCGTTTAGGTTAGAGTGAATTCCCCTGATGTTGCAGAAATTCACGGTTAGCGTGGCAGGGGTCGCCTTGGTATTGTTGCTCAGTTTGCCCCAAGCAGTTTTGTTTTTGAGCGGAATTTTGCCCCCCCCCCAGAATACGCGGGGCAGCCTGAGCACCCACGCTCAGGATTGGAATAACATGGTCGTGGATGCTCAGCGAGGGATTCTCCAGGGGTACTGGTACCCTCCTGGGGTAGTCTACTTTGAAATTCCGCTACCATGTTGATGGGGGGGGGGGGGGGGGGGGGGAATTGGGCCTCTGGCCACCTGCACTCACCAGACGAAACGCAGAAGCAGAGCCTCTACTTCACGCCGGTATTCTGTGAGGTCGTGGTACCAACCCGGCTCGAGCCTGCCCATACGTACAACAGCAAAAAACTGCTGCGGGGCTCTACCACCGTTATTATCGTGCTACAACTATACTACTAATATAGCTGCAGCATGGCTCTACCACGTAAAAATGTCTATTTCTATTATTATATTATATTTCTATTCTATTTTTAGTGTTATGTATTAATTGCAATTGTAACATACTCGTATAGGCGTCTCGCTTGCTTTGCAGATATTGATGAACGCCTACTGAGTTTGCAACTTTATTCATTAGAAACAGATTAATCTTTAATTAATCAAGTTTCATATAGTTAAGATTGCCTTTCATTTTAATCACTGTTGGAATGTTCCGTCTATAATTAAAGTTCTATTATAATTTGAGTGTAATGTCTACTAGGCGATGTAACGTTTTCCGATTGACAATCTCGTACCAGTAAGTGCAGTGAAGTGTTTTCCCTTTCTCCCACCCCTGACACTTCATAGAGTGAGTAACGTAGTGAGATGGTTTTTAATGAATTTTATGTTGAACAGTGGATCTAAATAGGCTATAACGATGATAACGATAACGTTTTTTTAATCATTTATAAATAACAGCATAAAATTTTATGCTTTTATTTATAAATGTATGTATTTATAAACGGTTCAGGTGAAGTATTCAACTAAATGGTACATCATTCATAGAGTATAAAATAGTTAATGAAACGCAATAAAACACGAAATCTGTTAAATTTATTTAAAACTAGCTGTTTCCCGCGAATTCGCCCGCGCGTAATTTATTACGATTGGATTTGATGGGTTTTAGTATTTTGCGCGGAACCCTAACAATTTTTTTTAAAATCAAAGTAGCCTTACTTACTTTATATAACATCAGCTATCTGCCAGTGAAAGTCCGGTCAAAATCGGTCTAGCCGTTTCGGAGATTAGCCGGAACAAACAGACAGAGACACAGAACAGAATCCAGACAGAAAAAAATTTAAATATCGTGTTTTTATTATAAGTATCGTATATACTTTCATATGCATATAGTAAAAAGCTGTTATTTCGACATTACAAACAGGCACTTCAATTTTATTTAATTGTTTAGATGTTATACAAATAAAATTTTATTTTCATTAAATTATCGATATGGCGATTTACATCAAAGTATCTAAATTTAACTACTGGTTTTTTAAGGAAGTTAATTTATCTGATGGTAAGTGAATGTTGTAGATTTTGTGGGTCCTAGGCACCTACATCTATTCTCAATTTAGCAACAACATGGTAACATAAAGATGCAGAGCTAACAGCCCTTAGAACTAAGATAGAGAGCCTCGTTACCAGTAAAAAGGAAATAAATGAATTTTGTTATCAATTTCCTGTTAATTTCTTTCAAGCGAAAATGAGATTCAAATTTGACAAGATTGACATTTATTTAAACCAGGTACTTATTGCTGTCTCTAACATGAAACTAATTATGAACAATGTTGATAAAGTTTTAAACATTCGAACATATTTGAAGTTTGAATTTAATAAATACTGCGATAATATAGCGTGTAGCAGAACGGCGGACTATCACGTAAGGTAAATGTGTTTTAAATATACATATTTTGACAGCCTACATACGTCCCAATGCTCAGCACAGATCTCCTCTCCTTTCTGATGGGTTTTTGGAGCAGAGACGACTCCGTTCACATATGTTCGATATTTTTATTTCTTGTAGATTCAGGTTCCCAGGTAGATGCATTAAGCTGCTCTGCTCTGTGAGAGCGCGGCCATTCCCCGGTGCCACATTTGTGCTACAACTATAAAACTAAAATAAGGGCCATCCAAGTATTTTTGTTTTGAGACATTTTTGCTATCTTTTGTCCAGATAATGGTTCTTTATGAATAGTACTGTATTCTCAAGTATTGAGACGTAACGATAAGTAAATTACTATGCGATATTAGTCTTGAGGGTATGGGGGTACGGTAAACATTTTTATGTCTCACGTATCGTGAAGAGGGTAGTTTTGTTTAATTTTCAATTTGATTTTAATTTTTGTTTTGATAGTTAAACATATATCAATAGTTACACGTATAATTTGATCATGTAAAGAGCCGTAATGATGATCGAGGCTGATCAGTTGCAACGTACCGTAGCTTTATATCACAGTTGGGGTTTTCGCGAAAGGCTATTCAAAACCTTTGGAACTGGTATCAAGAGACCGGGAGTGTATACCGGCGTACTACCACCACCCAGAAAGACCGGTACGTATAACTTAGTGCGCGACGTGATCGTACTGTGTCAGCGCGTGCATTATAGAACCGTTTACGCCATATTACTGGTAACCTATTCAGCGACCAGTCAGTTAGAAATCGTGTATGATAATGTACGACCGCACACCGCCCGGGCTACCACCTTTGTACTGGAAGAAGCCAATATTCATGTTTTGGTATGGTCTGCTAACAGCCCTGACCTGAATCCAATTGGAAATATTTGGGGCCAATTAAAACGTCAAGTCCGGACAGCTTAAGAGGATTTACAAAACCAGAAACAGTTGATTTAGTTATTGAAGAGCTACTGGAAAGAGATCCTAAAGGAAAACATCCGCCATCTTATTGAGAACATGGCAGCAAAGCTCAAATAATATGTTTTTAAAAGAGGAGGCCATTCCCGTTATTAATCATCATCATCATCATTAAAGCCCTTCACAAGTCCACTGCTGAACATATGCCTCCCCCAAGGAATGCCACGAGCACGGCCCCGAGCCACATGCATCCATTGACTTCCTGCATGTCTTACCAGGTCGTCACTCCATCTAGCGGGGGGACGCCCTACACTTCGCATGCCGGTACGAGGCTGCCACTAGAGAACCTTTCTTCCCCATCGGTTGTCGGTTTAAGAGCAATATGGCCGGCCCATTGCCACTTCAGCATACTAATTCCTTGGTCTATGTCAGTTACTCTGGTTCTACTGCGGACATCCTCGTTTTTAAGTCTATCACGCAGAAAAACGCCGAGCATCGCCCTCTCCATAGCTCGCTGAGCAACCTTGAGCTTCCTTATATGGCCAGCAGTGAAGGATCACGTCTCAATTCCATAGGTCATCACTGGCAACACGCACTATAATCTAGTTTTGAGGTTTTGAGGTATGTCTAACGAGAAGATGTGCCGTAGTCTCGCGAACGCTACCCAGCCGAGTTGAATCCGTTGATTGACCTCTCGGTCGAAGTTGAACTTACCTAGTCGAACTATTTGACCCAGGTAAACATATTCGTCAACAACTCCGAGCTTATTGCTCTCAACAACTACCGGCATAGGTGTGACATGGACGTTAAGCATGATTTTTGATAACTCTTTGGTTTCGCTGTTACTATAACCATTTCGAAATGAGATTTCTCTGACCGTAGAAGTAACGGCGAAAGAAACTTCACAAGTATGCTCTCTTTTCTAAGGTATATTATAAAAAATAAAAATTACTTTTACAATAAACCTTGTAATTAAATTCCGAAACACCAATTTGAAAGGTTTTCAAATCGTCTTTAAGCAATACTTAATATGGTGGCCAACTCTCCCAGATTTTGCGAAATAATTTCCGTGGTAGTGATTGTTAACCGATATTATACAATCAAAATGCACACACGACGAATGAAATGAGATAAAGTGACGAAATATCACACTTCATCTACGCGTTAACGCATACGATAAATAATATGATTCCATCTTAAAAGTTTCAATATTTATATTCTTTATTTTCTTATCAAACATACATAACAATGTGGGCATTTTACGCAACCCTTTTAGAAAAGTTGGTACTTGCTTAATTATTGTTAATTAATTTTGTACATGTATATCGGATCAGGCATCGTGTTATGATTGACGACATCCAACATAATTTATCAACTTTTGTATGGAAACTGGTAAGAGAGCCTGTCGTCCATGTCAAAAACAAATGACACCTGTTATTCGACGCCATTTGGCTGGGTGTTTATTTGTGGGATAACGTATATGTTTAATATCTAACACATGCTAATGGCCACACATTTTATACTAATTGTAGCTAGGGGCTGCTTGTTATTTCATACGAGTAGATACTATTGTTATGTTATATATAACATTATATTATGGTATAAATCCTATATATCTTATATTGTTCATTAACTTAGAAGCTAAATTATATTGTTTACTTGCCTAGAAGCCAAGCTAATTAGACTGAAATATTTAAATGTTAATATTTATTGTTCCAAAGTTTACCATTCCTAATTGTATCTTAGAATAAGTTAATGATAACACAAACCAGAATAATGTTGTTCCCTTTTCTTTACCCCCACCTCCTAGCTTTCTACACTATTTAAACGAAATCCTTCGAGACCTCAACACCCCCAACAATTTTTGACCGACCCTGGACTGCCTCCTGGCGGCTCAGGCCGAATCTTCTCCCTATTCTTAATTTGCCTTAGTTAAATATTAACAACTTTACCAAAGAGTATGAGTGATGATCTCCGTTAACTGAAACTTGCAGAAAATAAAATATAAAATAAATATCAAGGATAACAGTGCAATATTAAAACTCTGATGTGAATTGTGGTTGGCTTCGACACTTGACGTTGGCTTACGTTATATTGTGTAAATGTATCAGTATGGAATATCGATTATAAACTGATATTTTTATATTTAATATCTTATATATGCAATATAATAATATAATAATATATACCTATGCAATATAAAAATATTCATTATCGTAATGAAAAAACGTAACGTAATCTTGGATAACATAACGTAATTTTGATTTGTAAATGCATAAGCGTAAGGCAGGTTTTCGCTACACATATTATTATCCCTAATATTTTCTAAAATTTTAATGCTTATTAACACGGCAGAATATATTGAGGCTTGATATTTCGAAAATAAAGCGTAATTATATCTCTTTCATAGAACCTTAGACACGTAACAATAATTTAAAATAGTTACAATTCTAATGATCACATCGAAAATTGGATATTCAAATACACAATGTAATACTTTTACTAAAAAGAGGAGAGGGGACATGATGAACGCTTCTGCCACAGAGCACAGGGACAGTTTTTCAGTCATTATATACACAGCTGGTAGTAAAGTTAAAAACTTAAATATAAATTACGTGTTTCTTTTATCTTTTATCATAACGCAATATTTTAAATATAATACAAATTGAGGTATAAAATTATATCTGATTTCAAATGTTTGTAATCAAACCTTAATCAAATGATAATGAGACCAAAATAAATCATTTATTTTCGCATTGAGATTGTGGCCTTCGTTTATTGAATTAGAGACATATTAGAGACGACGGCCCTTCGCTAGTCATTTTTATTTTATATGTTTAACCATAGGTACTAGCGGCGTCTAATAAAAAGTACAGATGCGTATGTTATCATCATCATCAAAATCATCATATAGCCCATCACAAGTACACGCTGAAAATAGATCTACCCTAAGGAATACCTCAAGACACGGTCCTGAGCCACCTGCACCCTTAGACTTATAGAATACGTTATTAGTAGCACTCTGAAGTAGATAGAAATCACCAGGTGCAAGGTCTGATAAAGATAAAGGATGCTCAAGTAGTTCAAAGTCAGCAGCTAGTATTCAGAGCGTTATCAAAAGAAACAATCTATGAGTTTGCCTCGCCGTCTCTCGCGGATCTCCCGCTGTTGTACTTAACAGTAGCTCCACAATCAAAATGTTTAACCATCCCAGAAAGGTAGCATACGATCTTTTTTTCCTTTTCTAATTAGAAGATAAATCTGAAACACGATTAGTACACAGTTTGTTGAAATTTTATTAGAAGTTGAGACTTAGCAGGCGCATTGAGGATCGCAGTGCCAGACGTCTCGCACATTTCACGCTGCTGCCCGTTACTGGTCTCGACATTTAACAACAAAATCATTGTCATCATCATCATCATTACAGCCCTTCACAAGTCCACTGTTGAACAAATAGGGAATACCGCAAAGCATGGTCCTGAGCCACCTGAATCCATTGAATTTTTTTTATAGGCGTGGGGGCAAACGAGCATATGACTCACCTAATGGTAAGTGACTACGTTCGCCCATGAACAACTGCAAAACCAGGGAAATTGCAGGTGCGTTCCCGCCTTTTTGGAAAGGAGTAAGTTCTTTTCTTGAAGGTCCCTAAGCCGTACGAACGGCACTAAAAATTTCGGAAATCAAGGAAGTGACACAAGATTATTATTTAAAAATATATTTATTGCTTTTCGAAGTATTCTCCGCGAAATTTGACACATTTTTTCATACGATGGAACCAATCATTGAAGCAACCATTCCATTCGGAAGTTGGAGTCTCCAAAATGGCCGTTTTGTAGGCGTCCACAGCTTCTTCAGGTGATGAAAATCTCTGTCCACGCAATTTATTCTTTATTTTAGGGAATGTATAGAAATCATTAGGGCTTAGTTCGGGGCTGTACCGCGGATAGTCTAATGATTCTATGTTTTCTTGCTCTAAAAACTCTTTTGTTCTGTGTGCGGTGTGAGAAGTCGCATTGTCGTGATGGAGGATGATGCGGAAGTTGCAGTTCTCTTTACGGAGTTCAGAAACTACCTGTGGCAAACAAATGCTAGCATACCATTCTGCATTAATCGTTCTTTGTCCTTCAAGAGGAATAGTCGTAACATGGCCGGTTTTGGAGACAAACGTGGCCACCATTTTTTTTTGCAACACTCAGTGAACGAACAATTTTTGTTGGCTTTAACTCATTTTTGAACACTCAAACTCGTGCCTGGTATTTTGTTTCGGGGTCGTACTCGTCGTATATCCGGGATTCGTCACCTGATACGATGTTGTATACAGCATTTGAGGATCCTGCGTGGAATCTTTCGAGAGTTCTGACGCACCAAGTAACGCGAGTCGCTTTTTGCTCTTCACAGAGCGAATGCGGTATCCATCGGGAAAACAACTTTTTTACACCTAATTGTTCATGCAAGATTATTTGTATTTGACTCATTCCAATGTCTAAAGTTGCCTGAATTTTGCGGTATGTCACATGTCGATATTCCTCAATCAGCTTACACACAGCATCAACGTTTTCTTGGGTGACTGCAGTTTTTGGACGACCTTGACGGGGATCATCACTGAGCTTGACACGTCCACGTAGAAATTCAGAAAACCAGCGATAAATTGTGGTTTTGGATGGGGCTTCATCACCAAATGCAGAAATCATCCGGTCAATACACTGTTTTTGTGTTAAACCACTTCGAAAGTCATAATAAATCATCGCTCTTGAATTTCCTCGTGTCAATTCCATTTTCTCAATGACTAAACAAGTTTGACAAAACCTTGTGACAAGACCGAGAATCTTTTTTTAAATAAATAAATGGTATTCTATTTTTAAAACCAAGGTATTTCCAGTGGTATCTCCACTGTTCCTGTATTATTTATATTCTATTCCCGATACTTTTAGTGCAGCCTATGTATCTGTCCGGAAAAATCGCCGATGGCAAACTATCCCAAAGAGAGTTCGTACGCGGAAGAAAACTCCTAGTGACACGTACAGTGGTTGACCGCCAAGCATCCAGATGGTGTGGATGGTATCGAGAGTTTTGCCGCGATGTTCGTGAAAATTGGCGGCTGGGATTAATCCGAACCTCCTCAGAGCCCTCCCTGTGGTAGATGTGAAATTAAATGCAAATAAATGCAATGAAATACATCTCTTCGCAGTGCCAGTGAATCGAACCAATCGGAAAGGACTCGGTCGTCGACACTCTTCGGTGGATGTGGTCAAGTGGAAGGAGCTGGCACTGGGGGCCCCAGCCCAGAGATGGGAACAATATTCTATATGAGGCCGAACCTGTGCCTTGTAAAGTTGCAGGCGGTGTGCCGGCATGAAATACTGTCCCGCTCTACTGAGCACGCCAATCTTTTTAGATGCCAATTGGAGACAGACGAAAGCTGTCTTCCATGACTTCGGGACTACGCCTAAGAAGTAAGAGTACCAGAAAAGACGAGATAGAACCAGTGCCAACTTTGGAGCACACGTCCTCAAAAAAAATTGAGGGGATTCCATCAGGCTCACTCAAGTTGTGAATGTCCAGGGGAGGAGCGCTTTCCCGCGATGTGAGTGCGGCATGGAGTACTCACACCGCGGTATGGTTGACGGTGTGCTGCCGTCATCCAAAGTCGCGTTGGATGCAAAGAAAGAGCTAGTAGATCGGCTTTCTCCTTTGCGGCATGGACTAGTGAGTCATCCTCTCTGTGCAGAAATGGTAGAGATGGCTGACAGAAGCTCCCTTGGACAGCCTTGGTGTGAGACCAGAATGCACGGGTTTCCGAAGGAAGGCGAACTAGTTTCTCACCAATGTTACCTATGTGCTCTAACTTTGCCTTGGCAATGACTCTTTTGGAGGACCTGGAGACGGAATTATGCTTCTTTTTAAGGGCGCTAGTGTTTACATCCCGGAACGTTGATGCGTCAGCCCAGGCTCGGTAGCACTCCTGCTTATAGCGTGACGGTATTTTACAGGAGTGACTAATCCATGGCTGAGATCTGCCTCCAATGGGCACCACAGAGGAAGGAATTAAAATTTCCATACCCTGAACTACCACATCAGCGACAGAATGGTGCTATCTCAATTCACTTACTGCAGTTCTACCTTTGGTCCAAGACTAAATTTCAACACAGAGAGAGCAATATAAAGAGTGCAAAATGCTTGTGTTCGTTTTTGCTTTAATGTGCCCAAAAGAAAATCCATTACTCCGTACCTGAATTAAAAACCTTACTTTACATGAGTGCTAGAAGGCAGCTTCAGTACGCTTGTACAGTGCAAAGGGTAATATGGAGCCTGAGTACCTATTTGAAGACTCCTATGGATCAAAGATATCTCACATCGAAGCCTTCGTACGAACTCATTAAGCCTGTTGAGTATGCCAAAACATAAAACAACACGTTACAGAGGATCTTTTAAATTTACTGCAGCAAAAATATGGAACGATTTGCCCCCTCCTGTAAGAAATAAAATGAGTACGGCAAGCTTCAAAGCTAAATATAAATCAGCATTGCTGAAGCGACAAATTGCTGCAGAAAATGTGAAACATGCCTACTAGAAATACATAAACTTAGACTTTAACATTTTATTGTAATTACCGCAATCCGCATCCTATTCCACTCACCCGACCTTAATGCCAAACACGGCGGTAGCCTGCAGAATGCAACTGCGATTTGAGCGAGACTGGCACCACACTGCAGACTAGACAATGGTCTGGGGAGCCAAAAGGGGCGTTGAACAAGACCTGATATCTGTCCGGATGAGAGGTCAGCAAAAGGTTCAACAGAGAAGATGCATGATCCTCCACATCTAGGATCCGCGTAAGCTAAGTAACCGGTTGTGTCAGACCATATGCCAAAGCAAATTCATGACCAGATCTCTCCGTATTATCAGTTAAATGTGAACCGAGCCATTTGGCGTGGTGAGTGTTAAAATCGCCGAGGATCACGATCTCTACGGATGATATCTGCTGTAGCAAGGCATCTGTAACCACTTAGACGTAGTCATATACCAGTAGTGCATACCTGCATGCCTGAATGGTGGTAGAGCCACGCTACAATTTTTGCTGTTGCACGTATGGGCCGGCTTGAGCCGGGTTACTACCACGACCTCACAGAGTCAGAATCAACATGGCAGCGGAATTACATCAAAGACTACCACAGGAGGGTACCAGCACTCCTGGAGAATCCCTAGCTGAGCATCTACGACCATTTTATTCCACTCCTGAGCGTGGGTGCTCAGGCTGCCCCACGTATTCTGGGGGGGGGGTCAAAATTCTGCTCAAAACAATAACTGCACGGGGCAAACTGAGCAGAAATACCAAGGTGAACCCTGCCACGCTATCCGTGAATTTCTGAAACATCAGAGGACTTCACTCACCTAAACGCCGTCCACTACCATATCGAGACAGCGAAGCTGGCCTTGCTCTCTCTGACCGAAACGCAGGTGTCCTCTCCGGCTGATACTTCGTATCTCTCCTACCCGGGATACAAATTGGAGCACTCCTGTGTGCCTCGGGCTGGAGTTTGCGTATACGTCTGAGAGGACATCTGTTCTAGATGCCTCGGTAGTCTTGAAGGTTCGTACCTGTGCATCCTTTGGCTACGCGTAGACAATGACGCCCATCCGCGCGTCTACGGGTGCTTCTATAGGTCCCATAGCGCTAATGCCGAATCAGACCGACTCATCGACCACGTCCAAATGGCTACAGATTCCTTGCCACAACAGGTCGCATGCACAGAGATCGTGATCCTTTGCGATTTTAACGCCTACCACGCCGAATGGCTCGGTTCACGTTTAACCGATCATGGGGGAGATCTGTTTATGACTTTGCCTTGGCATATGGTCTGACACAACTAGTTACTTCGCCTACGCGGATTCCAGAAGTGGAGGATCATACACCTTCCCTGTTGGACCTTCTGCTAACCTCTCATCCGGACGGATATTAGGTTTCCGTCGATTCGCCTCTCGGCTCTTCGGACCATTGTCTGATCCGGAGTGTGGTGCCACTCACGCTCCCCTTGCGGTTACGTTCTGCAGGTTGCCGCCGTGTTTGGCATTACAGGTCGGCGGATTGGGACGGAATACGGTCTTTCTTTGCATCCGACCCATGGGGGCGAATTTTCTTCTCGCCGGATGATCCCAGAGCTGTTTATGACTCTTTCACTGATGTGGTGCTACAGGGAATGGAACTACTTATTCCATCATCTGTGGTACCCATTGGAGGCAGATCTCAGCCTTGGTTTGGTCGCTCCTGTTAAACTGCATTACGTAGTAAGCAGGAGTGTTATCAAGCCTGGGCTGCGGCCTGGGCGACTCGGAATGTAAACACCAGCATGCTTGAAAAGAAGTATAACTTCGCCTCCAGGTCCTTCAAAAGAGTTATTGCCAAGGCAAAGTCAGAGCAGATAGGCAGAATTGGCGAGAAACTAGTTCGCCTTTCTTCGGGAACCCGTGCATTCTGGTCTCTCGCCAAGGCTTTCCAAGGGAATTTCTGTAAGCCATCACTACCATCTCTGCACAGGGAGGACGATTCACTGGTCCACGCCGCAAAAGAGAAAGCCGACCTTTTAGGCTCCCTTTTTGTGTCCAACTCGACTCTTGATGACGAAGAGAACACACGGTCGACCATCCCGCGGTGTGAGTGCTCCATGCCGGATGTGCGGTTCTCACAGCGCTCGGTTTGCAAAGCGCTCCCTGAACAACCACAAGTCGAGTGGGCCTGACGAAATCCCCCCAATTGTGCTGAGGACGTGTGCTCTGGAGTAAGCACCGGTTCTAACGCGTCGTTTCCGGTACTCTTACTCCTTAGGAGTAGTCCCTAAATCATGGAAGACAGCTTTTGTCCACCCGATCCCTAAAAAGGCGACCGCTCAGACCCGTCCAACTACAGGCCTATCGCCATCACCTCCTTGTTCTCCAAAATAATGGAATCCATTATTAACTGCCAGCTCATGCGGTACCTTGAGGATCACCAGCTGATTAGTGACTGCTAATATGGGGTTTCGTCGGGGTCGATCAGCTGGTGATCTTCTGGTCTACCTGACTCATAGATGGGCGGAGGCAGTAGAGTCCAAGGGGGAGGCGTTAGCCTTTAGTTTGGACATTGCGAAGGCCTTCGATCGGGTTTGGCACAAAGCGCTTTTTTCGAAGCTGCCTTCCTATGGGCTTGCCGAGAAATTGTGCAATTGGATCACCAGTTTCCGTGCAGATCGGAGCATCAAGATCGTTGAGGACGGTGCATACTCAGACTACAAGCCTATTAACGCTGGTGTTCCACAAGGGTGCGTGCTGTCGCCAACGCTGTTTCTTCTGCTTATCAATAATATGTTGCAAACCGGTAACATTCTTTGCTATGCGGATGACAGCACTGGTGATGTTCTATACACCGGCCGTGCTAATATTTCTCGGGAAAACGTCGCCGAGTACCGGAACAAACTTGTGTCTGAAGTCGTGTCTTTGCTGAACAAAGTCTCGGATTGGGGGCGACTGAATTTAGTCCAGTTTAATCCTCAGAAGACACAAGATTGCGCGTTTGCCGCTAAAAAGAACCCCTTCGTCGTATCTCCTCAGGTTAAAGGCATTCCCTGATTGCCTCAGCCAGTATCGGAATCCAATCCAAATCCAATCCAAAAAAAATCCAATGTCGACATATCGAGTGACGTGCAGTTTCGTGGTCACTTGGAAGAGAAGGCCAAATTGGCCTCTAAAAAGCTTGGCGTGCTTTGCAGAGCGGGACGGTATTTCATGCCGGCACACCGCCTCCAACTTTAAAGGCGCAGGTTCGGCCTCACATGGAATACTGTTCCCATCTCTGAGCAGGGGCTCCCCAGTGCCAGCTCCTTCCACTTGACCGCATCCAGCGTAGAGCGGCTTGAATCGTCGACGGCCGAGTCTTTTCCGATCGACTCGATTCATTGGCACTGCGAAGAGATGTTGCATCTCTTTGCATTTTCTTTCGCATTAACCACGGGGAGTGCTCTGAGGAATAATTCGGATTCGTTAAGTAGGTAGAATAATGATTGTGATGACATTTATTAGTTAATTTAATTTTTTTATTTTATTTTATTGTTTGATTATCTAATTAATTTATTTTGTTTAACTAAGTTAAGTTTTAGCAATATAAATTGGACATTCCTGTAATATTCGTACACAATTTATTGTTAATGAATAAAGACATTGATTGATTGATTGATTGATTAATCCCAGCCGCCAAATTTTACGAAAGCACATCGCGGCAGAACTCCCGATACCATTGGCGGTCCACCACTGTGCGATTTAGAAGATGTTTTCTTCCTCGCACAACTTCCTTGTGAAATCGATTACCATCAGCGATTTTTCCGGACCGATACGACTTAGGGACCTTAAAATAAAGAGCCTACTCCTTTTTAAAAGGCCGGCAACGCATCTGCAAATCCCCTGGTGTTGCAGTTGTTCATGGGCGGCGGTAGTCACTTACCATCAGGTGAGCCGCATGCTCGTTTGCTCGTCTCCTATAAAAAAAGTTAATTTCTGAAGAACGTCAGAAAGAAAGGAGGATTTCGTCGTTTCGTTTTACAATATTTCTGTAACTATTTAAGGTGAAATATATCATAAAATATTGTATTACAATACTAAACAATCTAATTTAATATAATATGTATACTTGATACTTGAGAGATACATTGTGTTTTCATGCGATGGCCAAGTCAATCTATTTATTTACAATATAAAAGATTTTTAGTATTGATGTGGTCACTATAAGATGTTGTTAGGTTAGCTAATTACGTAATAACTTAAGACAGAAGAACCCTTAAGTCGGGACTGAATAAATTAACCGACTTGGTATTACATGGATCTCACAACTTTTTACGGTAAAACTGAGTTGCGAGACTTGGTTTTTTTTACAAGTTATGTTTTTGATGGCATAATATTAATTTATTATCGTTCCGGACATCAGGCTCAACGGAGACTAGCTACCTGCGCAGGACAGAGTTATACCGTATAAATGTGTGCGAAGCTTCCATCTTCCAACTTCCTGACTCCGGACTGCTATTGAGTATTTTTTGACAACAAAACCCTACCCGGGATTCGAATCTCAACCATATGATCAACACTCACGTTTACGCCCACTAGACCGACAAGGTAGTCAAATGCGTACATATGGAACCAATGACTTGGTCATTATACATTAACACTAAGGCCCACAGGGATATGTAGAGACTACGAACTTCCATTTGGCACGATCTTCACACACCTTCCTCGCCACCTCCACATCCATATACCTATGCATTTATGCTTCGTCAGTTAAGGATGATCCTTTCTACATGACCAAGCCACCAAAGCATTTCTTTCTTAATCCTGGTTACAACATCATCTTGCAAACCACACTTTTCTCTTATCACACATTTTCTGACCTTTTCATTCAGATTCAGCCCTAACACTCATTAAGGACCGCATTTCTAACGCATTTATTCTTCTTTCGTGTTTCTTCTGCCACACCCAACTCTCACTACCATGCATTAAAGTAGGGACTAACACAGAACTGTGAATTGCCATACGTGCCTTTTTTGACACATTTTGACTTTCTACAATAGAGTGTACAGCCCCATTTACGTTATTTCGTGCTTTCACTCGTCTATCTATATCCTTATCACATCTACCATCCCCGCTATATACACATCCCAAATACACAAACTCATCTAATTCCTCGACCAACTCCCCTTCTATTCCTATTTCACGTATAATTTTACTTTCTTCTCTTTCAAGAACCATAACTTTCATATTACTAGCGTTCACTTTCATTCCCCTTTCTTTTAATGACCTTTATAACAACCCCATTATAATGGATTTCCGCAAAGTAACGCCTGATTCTATCAATTATTTTAATGACCTGCTTATTAATGTAACCATCATTTGAAACTCGGCCACTGAAGACGCAATGCAGCAGTCTCCCGGTACCCGCTTCAGTTCCCAACATTAAGTAAACAAGGTATAGAGCAGACCTGCCACTACTAATTCTGCAGTCCTTAGCATTTCGAGTAATACTCTATCAAATCCGGCTGCCTTACCTGCTTTCATGCTTTTCATTATTTCGTCTATACTTATCTTCCTATCTCTTTTCTCCGGAATGTCAGTTTCATTTAATTGAAACGTCTCCTCCATCGCAATTTCGGACTTACACATTCATACTCTTTCACACATTGACCCATTCTTTCTGAAAGGATCATACCGACTCCCTGGCACACCCGCTTGATCTCGTCTACACCAGACCAGTACGCGATATACATGCCATGTGTAGTGGAATCCTTTCCCTTCCGTTTCGTCTCGTTTACACATAATACATCTATTCCGCTATTATACATCATATCGCATACTTCTTTCATCTTATCATTCATTACTCCACCTACTTTCAGCTTAGCCAGATGTGCTTCCGCAATCCACTTTTTGCCCCTCCGGGAGACAAAACGTGACGGGTGGCCAACCTCGCCACCAGTTTTTCTCCCGGAGATTCTTCGCACCCCTGCCCAATTAAAGGGGCGCCGGAAACTCGGGGCCATGCAGGAAACACGCCGAAACGGGGGATTGGTTTGATGGTGATAAAACTAATCGTCTACCTTTTACCAACTTTGGTGTTTATTGTAAATAAAATTATTATACCGCCTTCTATCATCTTTTTAAAACAGCCGACTAAATATAATTGAGAATTTCCTTTGCTGTTTTCTCTTATTTTTAATGTGTACAGAATACACGAAAATTTTAAAATTGTATACTCGACACATTCATATACTTACTGCAACAGTATACAAAAAATAATGGAATATTTTACTTATTTTAACTTTAATACATTCATTGATGTGACTTCAACAATTAAATTTAGTTTAAGTTACAGTCTGAATCTCGAATGTCGAATACTGGATTTAATTGTAGCGAAACAAGTTGATCGTAACGATCTACTAAAGTTGGTACGATCAGGATTTGCATTAATACTTGTCATTTTAAATGAAGCAAGGTATAAAATTATAATAAACAAGAATTAAAAAGAACTGAAAGAGTGAACTAATCATAATAAGCATGTATACATAATATATACAATAGGTTAATTGTGTAGTAACGGTTTAAGAATATCCACTACCCCATATTGTGCCGTGGATATCATAAGAGATGACAGAATGAAACAAATCAGGAGATGAGCTGAAAAGTTATATCAAATTTGTTTATTTTGTGAATATAATAAAACCTAGGGTAAGTTGTCTGTCTTGCCAGTTTGCATACAAAATATAAAATTAATAAGTGCAACACTCATTAATACCATTTATTAAAAAAAAACTGCGGTTGCCAACTCACCTGCCAAGCGTGGCAACTATGGCAAATATCTCCTTATAAAGCATTCTATGGAGAAAAGGCCTATGTTCAGCAGTGGGCTTTGTTAGGCTGTAATGAATTTATGGTTAAATGAATACAACAGGAATACACAATTTTTTCATAGTTTCGTAAATATAATGCCCAAGACATAACATAACAAAGTTTATATATAAATTATGTTATTGATATATTCTGAAATTTGCGAAGAAATATGTTATTTTATTTCTCAAAGTAATTTGGAAAATGTTTTTCATTTACGTTAGAAACAACGGGAAGATTAACAAATGCTTTAAAATAAAACAACAAACTTATAAATCTGCTTCGTGACTCTCTCGATGAATTGCTTTTCCCTTATAATTTGGATATTCTTTTGTTTTAATTACTTCGTCTTATTGGACTTTCGGTTATTTAGAGATAAGCAGTTTCACTTAATGTTTTCGAAAACAATTGGATCTATGGACTTTAGTTTTTAATCTTAAATGTTTTGAAGCGATTAAAACTTTTGATTTAAATTATACAGACTGTGGTAGTTATAAAATAATGTACTATTTTTCTATCTTGCTGACTGCTTTTTAATTATTACAGCCAGTGCTCGACGTCCACACTTAATGGTAAATGTATCCGACGGTGGTTAAGCGCACTGATGTCATCATCACCATTATTACATTATTACACAGTCCTTCCGTGCTGAATATATGCCTCCTCAAGTAATGCCACAAGACTGTCTGCACGTCTTACCAGGTTATCCCTCCATCTAGTGGTGGCCCACCCTACACTCTGCTTACCGGTACGAGGCTACCATTCGAGAACCTTTCTTCCCCATCGGTTGTCGGTCCTTAGAGTTATATGGCCGGTCCATTGCCACTTCAGTAAGATGATCTGTTGGGCTACGTCGCTTACACTCTTCCACTTCCACTGTACATTCTAGTTATAAATTTTATCTGGTAGAAATGCGTATTGCGGCTGGCGAGCGTCAGCTCTGCCTTATAAAAAGGCGGAATTCGGCTTAATCTTTACACTGAGCCTGCGGATTAATGTTCGCAGTACCAGACGTATCGCAGCTTTGACGCTGCTATCTGTCACCGGTCTAGGCATTTTACGAGTATGTCTGGCATTTATTTAACTCTTTTAGATATTCAGCATACATTAGAATAAGATTTTCAAACTAGGATGGATACTTTTTAATACCGCCCAAGTTGTGAAAGGAGAAAGAAATTTAAAATGTAAAATTTTCTCGTCTAACTTGATACAGTTCGAAAGTTATTTAATAATGTCTTTGTTAAAGAAATTTATAGAAAAAAAGACGCAAAACGATGTTTTCAAGTAAGGATTAACTCATACTTTTATTTTATATTAATTTTGAATATCCTTCAGAATGCGTCACAAGACGAAGTATCTTTATAATTTTCTATCAAGTTGAGACCAGAGATAACGACGACGATCCCAGGGCACCAGAACATCTTGACATTTTATCACCATTTTCTTTTTTTATCATTTCTTCATTACGAACCTTATGCACCAGTAAAATTCCGAGTATAGCTCTTCGTAGCTCGCTGGGTGACTTTGATTTTGTGGAGTAATCATAATAGACGCCTCCTGGCTAGATCGACGTTCCTCACAAAGCGGCTGGCAGAGACTGAATCCGTGAAGCCGAAATGTGGGCTAAGTGGCGCTTCTTTAGAGAGGCCAAGCTATGGACTTTTGTCTATGATGATGACGCACTATTTCATTTTGCCATTAATTTCACATTTAACAGAAAAGTGAAAAAGCGCCTGATATAAAGGACCGTTTTTACGAACCAAAACTCATTTAAAAACGTTATTTCAACGAGGATACTAGAGAAGTTATCCACTTGTGTTCTAATTACCGCCAAGGGCCCTTTGATGTTTATACTTATATAACGTAGAGATTCCAATTGGTAGACAACCAAATATCGATATCGATATTTAAAAATTGAAGTACTTTGGTATTATTACTTTCTAAATATTTTAATCTAGGTAAACATTATAGTGGTAGACATTATAAACTGCTTTTAATAATAACGAGGACATTATTTGCTCATATTTTGTATAATGGGTCACAATAACATAAAGGAGATGAACTACATTCCATACAAGCTTGGGCCCAGCGTAAATAAAATTCAAATATGTCATATTTTGAAGATTTAAACATTTGTTTCTTATGACAAAAATCATATTTTTGTAGGACCTAGGGTTTTATTTTTATTTTGTTTTATTATTTATAGGTTGTGTAGTAAAATCACTCGTTTTAGGATAAGTTAAATCAATAAATTGTAAAGAACACAAAAGGATGCAGTTTTTTAATTATTATTAAATGAAATATAATAAAATAAAATACAACTGAAACTTTTCTAATTGTTTAATTATTTTCTGCAATTATTATTAAAATGTCATCTAGAAAAGCAGCCGGATGCTGTACATTGCCTATTCTATTCCTCTCACAATCCAAGTAACACATTATTGTCATTATGTGGGCGCAACAACCTACTGACATGTAAATCGAGAGAAAAACCCAGGGGCAAGTTAAATTAATTCACGAAAATAAAAACGCGAAATATATCCACAAACACAACCACAATGCCAAATGCGTATGACAAGTTTAAACTCGAAATTACCAAGTTAAGTCTCCTTCATAACAATCTATAATCAAGGACCATACAGCCTATTCAATCGTGCCCGATATTATTCAAATATTTTGTTTTTAGTTTAATAACGTAGCCTATTCAATCGATTTTCTAAATAGATTTCTTTTATTCAATATTATTCTCTAATACATAAAAATACTTAAAAACGTTTTGTTTTTGCTACAGTAAAACTTAATTAGCTTTCGTTTTTCAGTTTTAAAAAATGTTTTTGTGATTGTCCAATACATTACAGAAATAAAAACCATTTAATTACGCTTATAATTTATCGTTATATTCATCATCACCATCATTACAGCCCTTCACAAGTCCACTGCTGGACATAGGCCTCCCCCAGAGAAGAAAGGTTCTCGAGTGGCAGCCTCGTACTGGCTGCCACTCGAGAACCTTTCTTCCCCATCGGTTGTCGGTTCTTCGAGGTATATGGCCGGCCCATTGCCACTTCAGCTTACTAATCCATTGGGCTATGTCGATCACTCTGGTTCTACTGCGGATATCCTCATTTCTGAGTTTATCACGCAGAGAAACTCCGAACATAGCCCTCTCCATAGCTCGCTGAGCGACCTTGAGCTTCCTCATCCGGCCAGCAGTGAAGGACCACGTCTCAGTTACATATGTCATCACTGCCAACACGCACTGGGTGTACAGTCTCGTTTTCAAGTTTTGAGGTATACCTGACGAGAAGATGTGCAGTAATTTCCCGAACGCTGCCCAACCGAGTTGAATCCGTCGATGGACCTCTCGGTCGAAGTTGGACTTACCTAGTCGGACTATTTGTCCCAGGTAAACATACTCGTCAACAACTTCGAGCTTAGTGTTCCCAACAACTACCGGCATAGGTGTGACATGGACATTATCTTTGTTTTGTCCATGTTCATCTTAAGACCTATCCGTTGGGAAACACTATTGAGGTCATTGAGCATAGTGCTTAGGTCCTCCAGCGATTCTGCCATAAGGACTATATCGACGGCAAATCGAAGGTGAGTGATGTACTTGCCATTGATGTTGATACCGCATCCTTTCCAGTCCAGAAGCTTGAAAACATCTTCCAATGCAGCGGTAAAGAGTTTCGGGTATATGACGTCACCCTGTATTACACCTCTCTGCAATTGGATAGGTTTCGTACTCTGGTTCTGTACTCGGATAGCCATCGTAGCCCTACTGTACAAGCATTTTAATACTTCAATATACCGACAGTCAACTTGGCATCGCTGAAGGGACTGCAGCACCGCCCACATTTCGACGGAATCAAAGGCTTTCTCATAGTCCACATACGCCAGACATAGTGGCAAATTGTACTCCTCGGACTTCTGTACAATTTGCCGAAGGGTATGTATGTGGTCTATGGTGCTAAAGCCTTTTCGGAAACTGGAAGTCATCAAGTCTGCGAGCGAGACGATTCGTAATGACCCTCGAAAACAGCACGTAGACGCGGTTCAAAAGGGAAATCGGTCTGTAGTTCTTCAAGTGAGCGTTGTCACCTTTCTTTAAGAACAACTCCACCGCACTTCTGATTCACGCCTGCGGTGTAATGCCACCATGGAGGACAGAATTAAAGAGCTTCTGCAGGACTTCAAGTACCTTTTTTCCACCAGCTTTCAGAAGCTCCGCTGTAATTCTATCCTCGCCTGGGGCCTTGCCGTTTTTAAGGTGCTGGAGAGCCATTCTAATCTCGCTCAGACTGATTTCCGGGATATCATCGGAATAGTGTCAGATGAGACTCGCTCTTGGATCGTTACTCACACTTACGTTTAGCTCCGACGATAATGTGTTTAGCTGCCCATAGAATCTCTCAATCTCACTCAAAATCTCAGGTGTCCCGGAAACGACGCTGCCACACTTGGTCTTCAGCTTTGACAGTTGGCTCTTTCTGGCAGACAGATCTCTAGCAAAGTATTTGGAGCCCTGTTTCCACTTAATCGCTTCCTTAATACTAGCAGTATTAAAGTTACGAAAGTCCCTGTCAAATTTAGTGAAGACTGCAGCTTCATATCCCGCTAACAGCCATGAGATTATGAGTGTGATCGGAGAGTTTTTGTGTTCTTCTGCGGCGGGTCTTGCAAATTTTAGCTCAGACCACATGGACAGTTTCCACGAGCTTGTCATTCATATTGTCCACTGCATTGCAATATTCTAGGCACTGAAAACGGTTTCGTAGCTCGAGCTGAAAGATTTCGGGACTTTGGGTTAGAGCACGTGGGGGACGCAGCTTTGACTTCATTACACATGACCTCTCCAACTTAACGTTTAGGTTCAGTGTACCTCCCATCATTCGGTGATCGCTGCCGATTTTCACCCTCGCGATCACGGAGACATCACTGAACAGTTGTCATCTGGTCGTCATAATGAAGTCAATCTCATTTTTTTGTCGAACCGTCGGGGCTCGAGCAGGTCCACTTCCTGTAGGGCCGCTTCTGGAAGAAAGACTTCATCATAAAGAGTGCCTCTTTCTCCATGAAGTCGGCCAGCTGCTGGCCCCTTGGGTTCCGTTGCCCTATTCCGAATTTCCCTACTTTCAGCTGACCGTATAGTGGGTTTTGGAGGAATGCATGGCTTTAGAGATATCCTCATACATTTTATCCACCTCCTCATCGGGATGTGCGGAGGTTGGTGCGTAAACCTGTATGACCTTCAGCGAATACCGCTTGGTGATTCTGAGTATAAGGTACGCAACCCTCGTCGACACACTCCCAATCTTTACATCGTTGTTAACGAGAGACTTTTGGACGATAAATCCGACCTCCAAGAAAAGAGCTTACACCTTTCTAAAAGGCCGGCAACGCATCTGCAATTCCCCTGGTGTTGCAGTTGTTCATGGGTGGCGGTAGTCACTTACCATCAGGTGAGCCGCATGCTCGTTTGCCCCCTCTTCTATAAAAAAAAAAACCTCCTTGGGACAGATGGTCGCCCTTCCAGTGATATAACAAGTTGCTGGATTCGAGGATTACCGTGTCCTCCCCCTCTCTTCGGACCTCTGATGATCCTATGATATTCCAGCGCAACTTGTCTATCTCTTCTTCCAGCTCCAGGATCTTCTCGTCAGTCCTCAGGGTGCGTGCGTTATAAGTTGCCAATTCAATTCGTCGTAGGTGGCAACTCTGCCTCAGTTTCCCTCTGTCGCCTCTTACGACACCCACGGGAAGATATGGGGTAGTGAGTATTCTTATCCGCCACTACACTCATTTTTCATTATTTTTTACTAATTAATTGTAAGCACATAATCAACCGAGCCTTGCACGACGTTAGGAGAAATATATTTTTATAGCGATTGTACCCATACATGTCTATTACGTGGTAGCGCCACGTTACAACTATATTATGGCTATAGCATGAATAGGTCAGCTCGACCACGGAAAGACCACGCTTTTTTTATAGGATAAGATATGATACGCAAACGAGCATGCGGCTCACCTGATGGTAAGTGACTACCGCCGCCCATGAACAACTGCAACACCAGGAGAACCAGGGGAATCGCAGATGCGTTGCCGGTCTTTTAAAAAGGATTAGGCTTATTTCTTGAAGGTCCTTAAGTCGTATCGGTCCGGAAAAATCGTTGGTGGTAATTGATTCCACAAGGAAGTTGTGCGAGGAAGAAAACATCTTCTAAATTGCACAGTGTTGGACCGCCAATTATCCAGATTGTTGATGATATGGGGAGTTCTGCCGCGATGTGCGTTCGTGAAATTTGGCGGCTGGGATTAATCCGAACAATTCCTCAGAGCACTCCCCGTGGTAAATGTGAAAGAAAATACAAAGGGATGCAACATCTCTTCGCAGCGCCATTGAATCGAGCCCGAACGAAAAGGACTCGGTCGTCGACGATTCGAGCCACTCTACGCTGGATTCGATCAAGTGGAAGGAGCTGACCCTGGGGAGCCCTAACCCAGAGAATATGAGCGTAAAATAGCTCCATGACAACAGCATCGGATGGTGAGTGTGGAGAGCCGGAGAGCCTTTTTACTGGAAACGAGGCATTTCATTTTAGCCTTCAGGGGTGATAACGCTTCTTCGTTTTAATTCTTAATCGAGAATAGATATAGATGTCTATGGGCCACAGCATCCACTTACCATCAGGTGGACTATGTGCTCGCTTTCAGTCTTTTTCTTTGTAAAACAATCTTAGAGCCGTTTCCGAACAACAATATACATAAAACGCACATATATTTGAGAATAGCTGTAGTATATGATTAAAAATACTGTTTAATTATTATTAGTTACTTGAGCTTCAGTCGGCGTTAGAAAAAAATATATTTATACTCATCTCGATAGATTTGGAAAGTAAAACATTATGTAGGTACGCAATTTCATTCAAGTCGTTAGAGCCGTTTCGGAAAAACCAATTATTTGCCTATATATACTCGTATATCTTTATATAAAAAGGAATTGCTTGCTTAAAGTATTAAGATATGTACTAATTCACAAACATTTCGTTAACTAAGATAGAAAGGCTATAGTAGAAATTTTCCCAGGGTTTGCTTTTCATGACGTTACCATTATTGCATGGATTTACGAGTAAGCGCCCGGCAGCTAATTACGGATCTTTCATAGCCACTGTACCGATTGCCTATTAAAAAAAATATTACTTTTAGCAGCCTTTTATAATTTTTTTTTGCTTTATTTAGTTTCGAAATCGTGTAAAGTTACCTCGTTATTCTATTCGTAACGTTAAGCGTAAAAAAAAAGAAAGGTATAATATAAAATAAATTTAATAGGGGAGCATCCGGGTCCCTTATCAGATCAGCTCCATGGTATCATATTATTACATTCATTCCAAAGTTAATTAAATATGCCAAATTTCAGCTCAAGTTCTTCAAATATAACCCGCAATTATACTATCTCTATACTATTCAGAATTAAACACATTATTATTATTACTAATTTTTCAAAGAAAAGAGTCTAAAGAATGACTAATAATTGGGTTTTAGGAGAATAAAAAACAAATAAATTGTATTTATTACTGATATGAGAGCTACGGGCGAATCTCGAAAGAGTAAATTAGTAGCAAATCTAAATATTAATGAGGGATCCATTAGATATGATATCTATTCAAAAGTACGCTTATAAGCATGAATAACTTGAATTTTTTGTCCATATACATACATAATATATTATGTATGGTTGCAGCACATAATTACTACAAACAAGCTTTTATATTTTTGTAGGGTCGTAGTAGCTGAGCGCTCTCTGTATTTTTTAAAAACTGAAGTGACAAGCGAACTTACAGTCCATTTGATGATAAGTAGCCACTGTAGTCTGTGGATATCTGCACTCAACTTCAAACAAAGAAGGCTACAGGTGTGTTGTCACCTGTGAGAACTTAGATGGATTGCAAGGAAAAAACTACTGAATTTAACGAGTTTAATTTTAACTATTTAATTCAATTGAATTAGAGCCTAAGCACGCGAATACAAGAATTCAAGATACTGTAAGCTCGTTCTGCGTGGGTTGGACCAAAAATTAATAATTAAAAGTTTAAAGTAGCCTTCCTTGATTATGACATTAGACGTCAAACAACTCGGTTCTTGCCGTGACTATGGGTGCTTGTAAGTGCCCAAAACGTTGGGAATTAATAATGTTAAAATTAAGCGTGATAAAATCCGTAAAATTAGTTTTATTTCATGTGTAGTATTCGCGGAAATATAAGAAATCACTATTAGATACAACTTACGCATGCCCACACAACCTGTAATTATAATTGCTCTCTTTACCCTTCAAACCGAAACATCACAGTGCAGGCATTGCTATTTGGCGGCAAAAATAATAAAAAGTTGGTGCCTACCCAGTCGGACTCCTAGGTAGAAAAGAGTCCTACAATCTAGTAAATTTCATAGTGTACGAGTAACCACAGATTGATTCCCGCCGGCACCAATTCAATTGCTAATTATAATTTTAAGTACTTATTTACAACGTCCTTGGTGGTGGAGAAAAAAAACGTGAGAAAATTGCCATGCCTAGGAAATAAAATATATCGAAGACATATTAAATCAGCCAACACGCACTGTAGCAAAGCAGCAGTCTTACTTCATCGTAATTCTCTGAGAAATGTAATATTAATTAATAGAATCAGGCGTTACTTTGCGGAAATCCATTATATTAATGTTGGTAAAAAATTACCTCGCGTACATCCGCTCGATAAAATAAAATTATTTGTCTTACCTAGTTTGAAGAGCACCTCCCGCCCTCCTTCAATTGTGTGCACTATCCCCGTCACCACTGATCCCAGCACCACTACTCCCAACACCACTACACTAGGAAAGACGCACAAATACGACACGTGTTTCGTCTCTACACGAGGCATCTTCAGGTGATGTAGACTCTGCGGTGGCTGACTGGTAAGTGGTCACTTAGCGGTCTTTCCTATGGGCTTTCTTGCATTTCCTGTAATCGCTTCAAATGGTGAGTGTTGAGAACCGGCTTGTTGAGACCGTTTTTACTACTAGTATCGAGGCATTGTATCTTAGTCCTCAGGGATGACAATGTGTCTGTATTTTGATTCTTAATCAAGAATAGATGGAGACTATGTCGATGGGCCACAGCAGCCTCTTACCATTAGGTGGATTGTATTAAAACTAAGAAATGTGGCTCTGATGACCTAAAACTGTGGTATAATTCTAAAAAGCTGAACCCTAATTCTGCTGGCATGGTTTAGCGACATTATACACTAGATGATAGGTTTTCTAATAGGAATATTGTATAAGGCCACCTTGTAATCTGTCTTGTTGGGTATAGTGTTCTACCTATTTTCAACCCACGTTAAAAAAAAGGTCGAGGTTCTCAATTCGACTTTTTTATGTCTTTTACTTCAGAACTTTTATCCAGGTGAATCGATTTTAGTGATTCATTTTTATTTGAAAGCTGGTGCTACTCATGTGGCCCCATATAAATTTGATCAAGATTTGACCAGTAGTTTTTGAGTTATCCTTAATAATGCATATTTAATTGACTTCGTCTACATTGATGATATTCTTATTGTATTTATATTGAAGTCGGTTGTACAAAATATTAATATTACCACTTGTTTTAGAGCTAGTGCACTCACTGCTGTGTTTCGATTTGAATGGTATGAGAGGTATTTCAGAAAGTGAGACATTTCATATTAGTTCTCAAGTGGTAACAATTTATCTGTAACTTTCGATTTTTGAAGTTGACTGGAAGTGTCCAGTCGTAAGCTCGCTTGCCACTTATTCTATAAAAATATATAAACAAGTCCAAAATTAATAAAGAGAATGAAACAGAAACTGTAAATTTAAATAAGCATATTTTACATGCGCCAGTCTTTCACGTTAAAGCCGGGATTTAACCTTCATAATAAAAATATTTTTAATAATCCTCTCCTCTATTTTTTAACATTTATTAACTTTTTTATAGGATTTAGAAAAGAATACGGAGTCTAAAATTTTCGAGTATTTTTGTTGGAAAATTTAAACTATTTTCCAACAAAAATTTTTTGTCTGCAGTCTTTATCTGCATATATTACATAATATAAATAAATGTGTATTGTATATGAGCCATATGATATGTGTACCTCAGGGGCCAAAAAGCCGTGGTAGCTCAGATGGTTAGGGCTCGCTGTAAATTTCACGGTACGCGGGCAACCCGGGTTCGATCCCCGCCGGCACCAATGAAATTGTTAATTGCAATTTTAAGTGCTGATTTACCACGTTCTCGGAGGTGAAGGAAAACATCGTGAGGAAACTTGCAAGTCTGCGAAATAAGAAAAAAATCAAAGATGTGAAGTTCGCCAACACCCATTTGGCCAGTGCAGCGGACATTTCAGCTCCGCGATCTTAGCACATGAGGTGTGCGGAATTTCGATTGACTAATTATACCATCTGAAAGGTCAGAAATTGGTCATAAAAGGTCAGTTGGTCTTATTAATTGGTCAGTGTTCGAATTTTTTATTAAGCGTTAAAGTTTTACAAGGTCATTGAGAAGTTTTAGCACCTCATTCGCGAAAAAAATAAAATATTCCACCTATGCGCGATCAAGAAGCATTCCCTAATAATTGGTCACCTTATATAAATATTTTGTCAGTTTAATTTAATATTAAAAAAAAATTAAATAAGTTGTCATTATCGTAACGCGCATACTTTGGGACGGTTGATTGTATCAGGGCAGTGAGCACTTACGCACATCTCTTTACTATGAACCAGACAGAGTGGGGGAAATGTTTTTTATAATTTTTTTGAGAAAAAAAAACTTAGACATCTTCTACTATCAAATATATAATAGTGGAGAAAGAAATAGGATATTTTTTTAAACTACGTGAAGGTCAAAGTGCATGCAAGGGATTTGGGGGATTATAGTTAACTAGCTTATTTTATTGCATGCCTTAAGGGGCTACTCCATGCGAACGACCTTAAGCATTTTGCCAGCGGCGCGCCGCTCGCTTCAATACATTGCTTATTTGAAATATGTAAGGCGCCACCACCTATTGTAGGTACGAACGTAGTATTATTTTTTCAACATCAATGAACTAATTTATGGAAATACACACAGCGTACAACGATAAATGTATTTTAATTTTTTTATTCGGTATATTAGTTGCATTATATTAGAATTATGTATTTTCATATATTATCTAATTATGAAATTTTATAATTCATTATATATTAAAAATGAAGCATTGAAAATTTTGAGTTTAAAAGATACCTATTCACTATAGGTAAATAAATAGATAGCTCGTCTTTTGTACAAATATTTGGTGCAAAAAAGAATAATAAATAAATAGGATGTTTCGTAGATGTGTTTTTGATTATTGTTAATTTTTACGTGTCACGTATTGAAAAGTAATATACCTACCTACTAATTTTTGAACTGAGCACCTTGTAACTTAGCCTGCTTATTACTTATGCTGGCAGACATTATCCTCACCCCAATGATTGATGAGAATGAAAATCAATTTTATTTCTACATACGTAATTATATTTATTTATACATAAGGGTAACTTTAATAAAGGTAATACAAAAATCAACAAGAAGTATAAGGGTTCAATCTTTCAATTTCAATTGTAAAAAAACGTTACCCCCACACTAGGATTTTCTCCTGTGTTGTGGAGGCAGTTTACAAACATAAATTGCACAAGGACAAACATCCAGACCCGGGACAATAATTTGTAGGCCATACAAATATTTGTTCCGTGCGAGATTCGAACCCGCGGCCCCCAGCGCAACAACTGTTTGCTAAGCCTCTGCGCCACGGAGATGTCGCCGGGTTATAGCTAAAGTGACCATACGTCCCGTTTTGAACGGGACTGTCCCTTTTCTCGGCCACCTGTCCCATTGTCCCCAAACAAAGCTCCGGGACACAAAATTGTCCCGTAACTCGTTGGATGGAAGTATTCAAAGTCAACAATCTTCAACATAATTTTTTTTAATCGAATATATTTTATGTCTACCTGGTACAAATGCTCCGGTAGAAAGAGTATTTTTTTTATTTTGAATAAATTGTGGACGTCTGAAAGAAACACTTACGGTTCCAGTTCTAAAGGTGATGTTGTTAAGAAAGATAACAATAAAAAAACTTGAGCAGAATTTTATTCTTATTTAAAATCATCACCAACTTTATTAAAGCAAATTTAATCCATTGACAAATGTAATTAATAATTTAAAAAAAATATGTTGCATTTAATAATTACCGTCTATACCGAATATGATTTTATAGTGAACACTAATTGTATAAAGTTATAGTTTTTAGAGTATAAATAAACTCATGTCCTGTTTTGAGTTAAAAAATAAATGGTCAGTTTAGTCTTTTTAGTTAAATTTAGTTTTAAAAATTTTTAGTTTATAGTAAAAAGTAGGTATATTAGTACCTACTTAGATATTTTTTACCGAATTATAAGTATAGACCACCTTATGTACTCAATTATTTTTTGAAAAAGAAGAAAAAACAAGCAATAAATAATATACTATATTTTAGCAATGAAAAACTCATAACTGACTTTTTGGCCCGACCCAGGATTCGAACCCGGGACCTCATGATCAGCAGTCTCACTACTATACTGATAATATTGAATTAGCCTTTTATGGTGTAAATTATAATATTTGTCGAAATGTTAATTATGGATTCGAACCTTACATGCTAATGGTGTTTCATTTTTTTTTTATTTGCATTTACTTCAAAGAAAATACACGCAAAAAGCTTCATCGCGCAGTAAAAAACACAACAAATATATGTATAACTAATACGAAAAATTATACCCAAAACAAACAAATAATACTACCTATAAATAACCTAATAAGTAATAATATTATCGACTGATATGACGTGATCGTATGCGCTGGTCGACGCTCTAACGACACGGGCTTCACGTCGAAGAGCTCAGTACTCACTGACTCCAGCAAGCCCGTGGCCAGTAAATACGCCCAGATTTTAAAATAATTTCTTAATATAATCAAATTTTGGTCTTTTGAAAAAAAAATTACTATAGAAATGTTCATTAATAAATTGCCTATCCATTGGTGTAAATCGCAAAATAAAATAATACTTACTTTACGAGGAGATGCATGTTATCAATAATTATTTCACATTTATGTGGTTTCGTTGTAAGGAGATTATATTAATATTTATTCCTTTAAAAAAAATTGGATATAGCTTTTATAGAATCAAGATTATGTAGAAATATAATGTGTTTTTTTATTTGTTGATATATCTTTTAAATAAAAAGTAGATAGCTCCTAAAAACCGCACAAATAATGACTAGCGCGACATTTTGCTCAACCTGCGCCTTAAACGCAAAGCGCGCAATTATGTTCTGCTAGGGCCTAAAATGGTCCCACATTAGGTGCTAAGATCGCGGAGCTGGACATTTCCTTGTCCTAAAACCTCCTCAGAAATGAACCATCAGTGGGATGTATATGGGCTGTGACTTTAACTTTAACTTTTAATCTCAGGGTCTGGATACTCGGCTCAGAGAGCTCCCGACGCGTGGAGCCTGGGACCGCGGAGACCAGTAAGTTCTTCCGCAAGCGGTCCAGGCGGGATGGCGACCAGGGGTCGTCAGCCGGAGAAGAGGAGACTTCGGCCCGGAAAATCCCCACCAACAGGCGGGGCGGGCTGAGAGGCAAGGGGAGGGGGCCCTCTGACAATCAGAGGGCCGAACAAGCGGCAAAGCATGCCGAGGAGGGGCGCCACCCGGGCGATACGGCTCGGGTATCAGGCGAAGAGACGGATGCGACTGGCGGCTCCGAGGTGGAGCGTAAGGCCAGATTCGTAAAGGAGGTGGAGGCCGCGATCAAGGTCGTGGCCCACAAGCAAAAGGCCTCCTCAAAGTTAAAGGCCATTCCCGCGGCCTCCGCCTCCATCATGGCGGCTGCGGAGGCCAACTTTGTTGGGGCCGAGCTTAATGTAAACGAGGTAGCGGAGCTGCGGGCGGAAGTGGCCCGCCTGACGTCCGCCATGGAGACTCTCCAGAAGGAGAACGAGAAGCTCCGCGCAGACCTGGCCAGTCTACGTGAGCCTGCCTCTCGCGCGGCGCCCCAGACGCAGCGCCCAAGCCAGCCCGTGCCGGTGGAGAACCAGGTTCTGAACCTGGTCCGGCAGGAGCTGGCTGCCTTCCAGCACCGGTTCTCCGTGCTGGAGGGCATCGTCCTGCGCCCCCGCCGGGGCCGTCCAGCCAGCCTTCGGGCGGGGCTGCAGTTGCCCCTCCTCCCCCTGAAAAGCCGGCTCCGGCAAAACCGGTACCGGCTGAACCGGCTCCGGCTAAGCCGGCAACGGGAAAGAGAGGCAAGGCGAAGACAAAAAAGGGCAAAGGGGCAGCACAGGTGGTGGCTGCGCCAGCCCCAGTGCCTGCGGCGAATGTGCCAGCGCCAGCGGCAAGCCAGCTGCCGCCGCCGCCACCGCCCCCGCAGCTCCCTACACCTCCCACGGCTGAAGCCGGTTGGCAGGTGGTCGGGGACAAAAATAAGGGGAAGAAGGCAGCCAAAAAGGCCAAAGAGCAGGAGCGGCAGCGCCAGTTCAGGGCGCGCAAGATGGCGGCTAGGCTCCGCGCCCCGAAGACCGCAGCTGTAGTGATTACACTACAGCCGGACGCGGAAAAGAAGGGCGTTACCTACCGCGATCTGCTCGCGAAGGCGAAAGAGGCGGTGGATCTCGGGGAGCTCGGGATCACCGGGGGCCTCCGGCTCAAAGTCACCCAGACGGGGGCCCGTATGCTGGAGATCCCCGGGGAATCCAGTGGCGCGACCGCAGACGCTCTGGCTGCGAAGCTCAGAGCGTCCCTGGACGCGGACGAGGCCCGAGTGTCCAGGCCCGTCAGATGCGCAGACCTGCGCATCATGGGTCTGGACGACTCGGTATCGGAGAAGGAGTTAGTGGCCGCCGTCGCCAGGTCCGGGGGGTGCACTACTGACCAGGTCAGGTCAGGCGCCATACGCCCGGACCAACAGGGTATGCATGCCGCCACGGTGTGCTGCCCTGTTACGGCGGCCAAAACCATAGTGGAGGGCCGAAGGCTTCTGGTGGGCTGGGTCTCAGCGCAGGTTAAGCTGCTGGAGCCCAGACCTCTGAGGTGCTACCGCTGTCTCGTGGGGCACCACGTATCTGTGAAATGCGCCTCGGAGGTTGACCGCAGTGGCCTTTGCTTCCGCTGCTGTCAGCCCGGACACATATCGGCGACCTGCTGCGCCACGCCGCACTGTGATGCATGTGCGGCGACCGGCAAGCCAGCCGATCACCGGGCCGGAAGCAAGGCCTGCGTGCCACCCGCCAAGGCCAAGGCCGCGGGTAGGGGAGGGCCCTCCGCCGCCACCGCCTCTGTGGCCACCGCCGCAGTCGCGACTGCCGCCGCCGCCGCCGCCGCTGTCACTATCGCTGCCGCCGCCGCCGCGACACCGACGCCCGCAGAGAGGCGCCCCGTGGAGGAAGCTGAAATGGAATGCCTATAACGGCCCCATTAAGCTTCCTCCAGGCGAATATCAACCACTGCGCCTGCGCTCAGGATCTGTTGCTCCAGAGCATGGCGCAGTGGTCGATCAACATCGCTGTGGTCGCTGAGCCGTATTTTGTCTGGCCTAGGGAGGACTGGGTGGCGGACCTTAACGGCTCAGTGGCCATCATTTCTTCAGCCGCCGCCGGTACCCCGACCCTTGAAGGTGTCAGGAGGGGTCAGGGGTGCGTAGCAGCACGGTTCGGGGAGTTCGTCGTTGTGGGGGTGTACTTCTCCCCGAACCGATCTCTCGCCGAGTTTCACAACTCTCTTGCAGAGCTGAGAGCAGTCGTCGTCGGAAGTAATCCCCTCCCCGTACTTGTCCTCGGGGACTTCAATGCCAAGAACTTGGCTTGGGGTTCTCGTCGTACAGATGTGCGGGGTAGGATGGTGGAAGACTGGGCTCTGGAGACAGGCCTGGTCGTCCTAAATCGGGGTTCTGTCCCCACGTGTGTGCGGATGCGGGGCGAGTCGGTGGTGGACATTTCGTTCGCTAGCCCCGCTCTGTCGCCGCGTGCCATTGACTGGCGTGTCATGGAGGGGGTGGAGACCTACTCCGACCACCGGTACATCCGGTTTGACGTCTCCACCCAGCCCTCGAGCGCGCCAGTCCAACAGGCCCCGAGTGGTCCGCGTTGGGCGCTGAAGCAGCTGGACCGGGAGCTCCTCCTGGAAGCCTCGATCGTGCAGGCCTGGGTGTCATCACCGGACACGCCTGCCGACGTCAATGATGAGGCAGGGTGGTTCCAGGAGGCCATGTCCGAGATATGTGACGTGGCAATGCCCCGCGTCCGGCCAGGAAGCGCCCGGCGTCAGGTGTATTGGTGGTCGCGTGAGCTGACGTCTCTGCGCGAGGCGTGTGTCGCCGCGCGGCACCTGTACGCCAGGCATCGCAGGCTCCGCATTCGTCCACCGAATGCGGCAGCCATTGAGGCGGAGCTGTACGAGGGATACAGAGCGGCAAAGACCGCCCTCCGGGAGGCTGTCCTGCGGGCCCGGGATCGGGCCCGTGAGGAGATGCTGGAGACTCTCGATAGAGATCCGTGGGGGCGCCCTTACAAGATCGTGCGGGATAAACTCCGCCACTGGGCCCCCCCGCTGACGCAGAGTCTCCGGCCTCAGCTCGTGGAGGATGTGGTGAGCGCTCTGTTCCCTGCGCGCGGGGAACATCCGCCCCCGCCTATGGCTCCGCCACCTGCGGTGCCGGAAGCGGACCACCAGGACGACGACGACGACATCCCGGAAGGGACCGGGGTAGACCTGAGAGTGGCGGTACGTAGGCTCAAGGCCAGGAATACCGCCCCAGGACCCGATGGCTTGCCTGGCAAAGCCTGGGTCCTGGCCTCGGAGGCTCTCGGGCCCCGACTGGAGGGGCTCCTAAGCGCATGCTTGGAGAGAGGCCAATTCCCGCTTCGTTGGAAAACGGGGAAGCTGGTCCTCATTAGGAAGCCGGGGCGCCCTGCGGACTCTCCGTCCGCATACCGGCCCGTGGTGCTGCTCGACGAGGTGGGCAAGCTCTTTGAAAGAGTAATTGCAAACCGCCTCGCCGAGCACCTTGCGGGGACGGGGCCGGATCTTGCGGAACACCAGTTTGGTTTCCGCAAGAGGCGCTCTACGGTGGACGCCATCATGCGCGTGAGAGCCCTCACGACGGGGGATGCAGTGGCCAGGGGGGGGTTGTCTTGGCGGTGTCTCTCGACATCGCCAACGCCTTCAACTCCATGCCCTGGAGCTGCATTAGGGAGGCACTCCGGTATCACCGGGTGCCGACCTATCTCCGTCGTATAGTCGGGGACTATCTGACGGACAGGGCCGTCATCTACCCCGGTCGAAACGGAGAGTGGAACCGGCGAGAGATGTCGTGCGGTGTCCCACAGGGTTCGGTTCTGGGGCCGCCCCTGTGGAACATCGGTTACGACTGGGTGCTGCGCGCCGACCTCCCTACCGGCGTCAGCGTAGTTTGCTACGCTGACGACACGCTGGTACTGGCACAAGGGGGGTCGTACGAGGCGGCGGCGGAAACTATGACACGCGGGGTTGCGATAGTCGTTGAGAGGATCCGGCAACTGGGTCTCGAGGTGGCTCTGCACAAGTCCGAGGCCATGCACTTCCATGGTCCTCGGAACAGGCCACCACCGGGATCCTCAGTGATGGTAGGAGGGGTATCCATCGGCGTCGAGTCGACGTTGAAGTACCTAGGACTCGTCCTCGACGGCCGATGGAACTTCGTTGAGCACTTCCGACGTTTGGCTCCCAAGCTGGAACGGACCGGGGCTGCCTTCAGGCGGCTCCTGCCGAACCTGGGGGGGCCAAACGCCTCCTGCCGGAGGCTCTACGCGGGGATCGTGAGGTCCATGGCCCTTTACGGGGCCCCGGTGTGGGCGCGTGGTTTGGCGCGGCTTGCCGTCCACCACCTAAACGCGCCCCAAAGGGTGGTTGCCGTAAAGATGGTTCGCGGCTACCGCACGATCTCCCGCGAGGCGGCGAGCCTCCTTGCCGGATTGCCGCCATGGGATCTGGAGGCGATAGTCCTCGCGCGCCTGCACGAATGGCGCGCGGCAGCACTATGCCGGGAGGAAACCCCGCTGCCGCGGCAAGTTGTCGCGCAGCGGACAGACTTCCGGCATGATCTCATGGCGACATGGAGAGAGCGACTGTCGCAACCCCGTGCTGGGCACGCCACTATAGCGGCGATAAGACCCCTCTTTGAGGAGTGGCTTGAGAGACGCCACGGCGTCCTCACCTTCCGCCTGACGCAGGTCCTCACCGGACACGGTGTGTTCGGGAGGTTCCTGCACCGAATCGGGCGGGAGGAAACGCCCGGGTGCTCCCACTGCGAGGATCGACCGGAGGACACGGTGGAGCACACCGTGGAGGTGTGCTCTGCTTGGGCGGAGCACCGCCGTGTCCTCGTAGCGGCGATAGGCGGCGGCGACCTCTCGCGTCCGGCTCTGGTCGAAGCCATGGTCCGGAGCGACACGGAATGGGATGCCGTCACCACCTTCTGCGAAGCAGTGATGCTAGCGAAGGAGGTTGCGGAGCGGGAGAAGGAAAGAGCAACAGCTTTCCTTCCCGGCCGCCGCGGGAGACGCCCCGGGCGTCGGGGGCCACGTCGTGGCCCCCGACCACCGTAGGCGCGGGCCTGTGGACGGCGAGCAATGGGTAGCTCGCCGTCCGTCCGTCTAACGACGACAGGCCGTGTCGACGGCGCGTTTTGTTCCACGCGCGCCTCAAAGAGCTGTCAGCAGCGTGAAGGGGCCCGCAAGGGCCGACGCCTGCCGGGGCTGCGGGCTGTTCGAAAGAGATACCGCGGCTCCGGAACGTAAGGGCACTGAAGGAACACGGATGGTTTTTAGTCAGTAAAAGTCTGACACTCCCTTCCGCTCCACCCACAGCGAAAGGCGTCATTAGATGATTTTCCATCCGCAAAAAAAAAAAAAAAAAGGGTCTGGATACTCGCATTAAATATTACAGTAAACATGCACCTCGAGTTCGAATCCAGCCGCTGAACTGTTTATACATTTTCTTGGGGATATGGAAAACTTGTAAGGAAACCTATCTGTCTATTAAATTTATACAAATATTTCTTAGCTATGCAATTCAGCAATTCGCATTGGATTTGCACAGTGAACTTTTCTTGTTCGGACATGACAGAAAGCCTTTGCTCAGCAATTAGAAGTATGTAGACTTATATAAATGCCTCTTCATCGTTGTCGTTATTATATGTTCTACAGTACTCTGTTATTTTGATACGTAGTTTTTTAGGATTGGAGTGCGGGCAAACGTAAATGTAGTTTTTTATGTTTTAGGCAAATAAGATCAGATTTCTCTGTCCAGCACTAACATTATCCGAATCCTTTTTGTCTGTCGCTAGCCAACTGGCATAAGTAAACATAGCGTGCAAACTACGTGGATATGATATTGCCATCGTTTTTTGTTTTATTTTTATAGAGGTAGAGTGCTTACTTAGTAAATAAAGGGTTTTTCAATAGGAATAAGGTACCTTTGACAGCCGATGACGGCCTTGTTAGAACCATCTATAATCAAGCATTGTTTCAATCAGATATTCACTCCATATGTGCTCTAAGTATTTTATTTAGTTTTATCTGTTCACATTGAAATTGTATGATTACTTTCAATTTGATCCTAATTAATAGTAAGGTTTAAGAGATACATACGCACCTGCAATTCCCCTGGTGTTGCGGTTGTTCATGGGCGGCGGTAGTCACTTACCATCAGGTGAGCCGCATGCTCGTTTGCCCCCTCTCCTATAAAAAAAAAAACATTACAATTGTCATTATTTATGAGCAATATACCAATATTGGAGTGAATTTTTGACAGATGAGTCAAAAAATTTTCGGCATTTATCAACATGAGTCGCACAGCATCACTTACAGTTAAACAACGCGATGACATTATTAAAGTGTATAATCGAAACGGAATTTTAATATTTCAAACGTTTCGTGCGATACGATAAACTTATGGTATTCATAATCATAAAAATATGGACTGTATGTCACATAATAAAAAAAATTGAAACCACTGGCTCGGTGATCTGTGTCGGTGATCTGATTGATTTATGTGAAAAAGCTAAAAACTGTCGAAGACCTAAAGAGTCACATCACACACGTCATTAATGAGATTGAGGTGCTATTATATCAAAAAGTGATTCAAAATTAGATCTCTCGTATTCGTTGTTAAAATGTTGAAGTAATCCAAACATAATGTTACAGATTCAATCTTCAAAAAAAGAAAATATGATCTAATTGTAAACAATTAATGTGTTTTTATTTCAATTCACATAAACCCGGTCGGATCCACCAAATAACCATTATCCCTATTGAAAAACCCTTTATAAGTTTAAAACATTTATAAACGTTTCAATATATTGGACCTCATTGCCTACCATGTTGCCTAGAGATTGTACTCTTTTCTTGGACGCTAAGTTTCATTAGAGTTAGCCCTTGGCCCTTAGATTTTGTTCCGCAGCATAAGCTGTAAAAAAGAAATTCTATAACTAGCAATGAATACAAGGAGTTACCTTTAAAATAAAGTCTATTCTTACAATTAAATTTAATATATAAGGTCCAAGCATGGTGGGTATATATCGTGAAACAAGGGCTTCTAGAAATATTCTACCTTATTTCTCCAGAGCCAATAAAAATGATGTGTATAATAAGGAATTTATTATGTTGAGTTATGAGTTGATAACAGAATAAACTACATACATTAGACGTATTATTTTCATGCGTTACACGAACGAGATAATATTTTATAAAATATGTTCTCAGCATGACCTAAACATAATAATCATTTGATATAAATTTTACACAGTTTGCCTTGGTTTAGCGTTGCATTTTTTGATATTTTTATCGAGCCAATTACTACCATTCGCGTTTCTGTCTTCTCGAGTCACCTGTGCTCAATTTCTATGAAGTGATTAATGATATTTCAGTACATTTACAGATGTACAAAAAAATTAAAAAGTACTGCAACTTCGCCTTGTAACTGTTACGTAATATTTCGATAAAGCGACAAGATATTTTTCTTTGTACGTTTCTTTTTATAGTTATACACTTTTGTTGGCAAACCGAGCATCGATTCCGTAGATAGATATTTTATTTATAGTTCCAAACAATTCAGCCACATATCAACCCCTGTCACAATATCATAAAATGCCATTTTAGTACACCTTTTTGGCGATATCTCTTATAGGATCCGTTACGTCATGCAATATCTTTCTCATAAAAAGCTTTCGAAGTATCTGTATTAAATTGAAAACTAAATAAAGGGATCACACTTTTATAATACTTTTTGAAAAAGTACATTAGCGGAAATAACTTCGAATTTAAACCTAATAATATATTTCTTTTATTTTCATTATATTTAATTATATTCAGAAACTTGGGCAAATTTTGAATTCACATGTACATAAATCAGATTACTTCCTTTTCTCATAACATGATAAAATAAGTTCTCGTATTCATGGCTGCTTATTCTTATTCAGCACGAAAATGCTGGCACGAAGATGATGTGACACTTCTGATTGAGGCGCAATCTAAATCTGAAATAGAGAGAGCGTCCAAATCTGCACTGGAGCTAGTATCGTCGTAAAGGAACCCATTAAAGGCAAGTTTCAGCGACCACCTGTTATCAGGATGGGGACGGAATCGATAAAAAGCGTAATGTCGACTAAGGTATTGTGTGTCACGTTAGACACGAGTCCGTTTTTTATTCAGCACAAGGATATGGGAGAGAGGGCTGGGAGATGCTTTGGGAAGATGTCGCGCGTGTCGGCATCTTCTTGGGGCGTGAGCTAGCCAGCCCTTCGTGTTCTTTACAAGGGAACATATGTTCCAGTAGTGACATATGCTGCGGCCGTTTGGGTAAACCGGGTGGGGAGTTATAAAGTGCGCACGGCACTGCTCAGATCGCAGAGATCCTTACTCACAACTGATCATTCGCACTGATCATCGGAATAAAAATATTGCAAGTCATAAAAAGGCATCGTAATATACATTATCGTAAGGCGTTTTCATGGCCTCGTTATAACCCCTGCTCCCTCAAATTAAAAAACAAGATTTTTCAAAGGGAAAATCAAGCTCATTTCTCAAATGCCAAAAATAAATATTTACTACACCATTTTGGCGTAGTCTAGATTCGTATTTTTAGTGGAAAACCTTCAAATATATTGTTTAAAACAACATTAACATTATTCCTCGTACAGCTTGTGTATTTCCCAATCATCATCATTTTTATCATCATCATGTAATGATGACCTTCGGAAGTAATTTTTTAATCATAAATCTCTTTCAAGGAAAGCCACAAAGCACGGACTAAATCACCTACATTCATCACAGCGTCTCCCAATGTCCTTAAATGATTACCTTCAAATAACCTGAAGGAGTCAAGATATCGGATTCATGGACGCCATGTACCATGTGTAAATTATCACTGGCGACACGCACTGGTTATACACTTTTGTCTTTATATTGTGAAGTATAAAAACAAAGAAAAATGCCTACTCTTTTTTAAAAGGCCGGCAACGCATCTGCAATTCCCCTAGTTCCCCTGGTGTTGCAGTTGTTCGTGGGCGGCGGTAGTCACTTACCATCAGGTGAGCCGCATGCTCGTTTGCCCCCTCTCCTATAAAAAGTATATTGCCCAAGAAGATATATAGCAAATTTTCCAACGCTGCCCAGCCGACACAAATTTATCTGTTGACCTCTTGGCCGAAGTGAAAGCTGCCTAATCAGATATTTTATCACAGATTGATATACTCATCAACAACTTCAAGCTTGGTGTTCCCAACAAATACAGGGTATATTTGTAAAATTGACGTTAGGTAAAGTATAACATATAATTACTCATATCATCATCATCATTATATTTACGGCTCACCACACGTCACTGCTGAACATAGGCCGTCCCCAAGGAATACCATAAAAATACGGCCCTGAGCCACCTGCATCCATCGACTTCCTGCATGTCTTACCAGGTCTAATGTAGGCCGCCCTACAACTTCCTTCCCAATCGGTGGTCGTTATGGTTATATTTTTTTGTAAAACATATTTTTATTGAACTGATTAAATAATTCAGAAATAAATATATTTGTGTACTTACATTTTCTATTATTTCTTTTTCTTTTAAAAAAGTTTAAGAACGACGAAGATCCAAATTTTTTAAATGATGCCAATATCCGAAATTAGAAATATCCTCTTGATCTTAATTGCCTCTTGTAAAGGTGAATTCTTAATAGCCCGATAATAATAACAGCTATTTAATATTACATCTTATTTGATGCCTAAAAAGGTTGGGTTAGCCTATATAAGTGTCACTGCTGGGTGCAGATCTCCTCTCAATCCCATACCTGAGAAGGGTTTGGCTCAAAGAAAGGACGCTGCGTGACGGAATGGATGCGTAATTGCACGTAAGCTGAATTAAATGTCCCTAAGTTGTTGTAAACCGAACAGTGGCGCTGTGAGAATATCCACTACCCAATGTGATCCCGTGACTGTCGTAAGAGGCGACAGAGGGAAACTGAAACAGAATATGGAAGCTGCGTCTTCAGTTGCCAACCCATCTGCAATCTGGAAGCTGTGGCGATATCCCCACTATGAGACAAATTATGGGGAAGGCCGATGTTCAGTTACAAGGCCAATGTCAAGTCACAAGCCTGTAAGGCTGTAATGAATGTATGGATTGATGTATGGGGGAAGTTTTTTTTTATAGGATAGAGTAACAAGCACACAGTCCACCTGATGGTAAGTGGTTGCTGTGACCCATACACATCTACATTATCCTCAATTAAGAATCAAAATGTAGTTGCGTCGTCACTCGTGAGGACTAAGATGGCTCGTTTCCAGTAAAATGTGTCTCCGGTTCTCTACACTCACCATACGAAACACAGCAGTGTCAAGCTGCCATTTTTTGCTGGTATTCGGTGATTCCTTCCCCGGTCGAGCTACAACTATACTAGTAATGTAGCTGCAGCATGGCTCTACCACGTATAAAGTTGTAGGAATGTTTTAAGTGATTTGATTTTAATCACTCTACACATCTCTTGTTCAACGAATAATTAATTTCAAAGCATATCTTATGCGTTTCACTAAAAAAAGGTTTTATTTTCAAAATCTAACATACATAATATTAAATATGATAACATTCATGCTACTCGTTAGAAAGATAATATCGAAACATAGTCTAGGTAGTCGCTCATTTCGTTGAAAGCTACTCGTGAATGTACAAAGATGAACTAACAACGAGAAACTTTTCTCACTTCGACGAGTGTTTTGTTATTTTACATGTAGCATAATGTCTCTTTTTCGACTACCGTTCACATGCTGTAGGTGAAACTAAAACATGCGATGTATTGTGATACCTTTCAGTTATAAAGCCATCATTACCTATAACCGTGGATAACTTATTACGACTTCAAACAAAGTGAAAAAAAATGTTTTTGGATAAATTTTGATTTTAATTTGAAACTGGAATATGTAACGTATATTGTATGCATGAATAAGCTTTATATAGTTTTTATAAAAGGTCACGAAATGATAACATTGACCAAACTAACTAACGTCTGATGTCATCAAAATGTATTCACGTACTAATCTTTTAAACGCAGTCTTATTAGGTGTTTTTGTAATGTCTTCGGTAAAGAGTTCCAGAGAAGTGCAGCCTGACTGGTAAAGGATTTTCCAACGAAATTTGTGAAATGTAGTGGAACCATATTGCAGCATCTAAGGCAATTTTGAGTGTTTTTTTTTAAATAAAATATTGTGACAAACGAGCGACACAGTCCACTTGATGGTAAGTAGATGCTATGATCCATAGACATTTACATTTATCCTCGATTAAAAATCAAAATGCAGATGCATTGGCACCTCTGAGGACTAAGATGGTATGCCTTGTCTACTTAAAAAAGGATCTAAGGCTCAAACATAGCAACATTAAGCTGCTATTTTAAGCTGCCATTTTGTGAGAGTGTGTTCGGTCCTCCGTGAAGACAACCCATTAGTATTTTATATCCATATGATGTAGCCGCAGCATAGCTCAATCACGTATAAAATCATCATTTAAGAGTTCCTATCAATTTATACAAAAAACTTGTCGCGAGATTTAAGTTTCTACTCATTTCTACTTACTCGTATTTACTTAGTTTGAAAATTTAAAAAATTAAAATCAATCAGATCCTGTTTAACAGGTAAATCTCGCGACAAGCTTTTATATCATATAAATTGTGTAATGATGCTATACGTTGATAGTAAAAGTTTTAAAGGATAAGTTTATTCTTTTTAGCGCATTTAAATAAAAGCTTGTTTTAAAATATTTTTTTACTTTTAATTTATTTTTACTTTTTAGTTATCGCTGGAAAGGTTTCTCAGACTGATCATCTCATTCAACGCATCGTTGTTGCAAGGTCGTTTGTCGGTCAATTTCGAACAGTCTAGCTCTTCAATAAGGAGACCTTCCAATGATTTTACCCTACTTAAGGCCACGTACGCTTGACCAGCAGCGAAGAGCTTCGAACCTAGGTATACAACGGCATGGTTGACAGTACTACCCTGCATTTTGTGTACTATGCAAGCCTAACATAATATAATTGGCAGCATTCTTCGTTCTACAGTGCCGTGACTATATTTTGCTGGAAATTGTACAGTCTTGGGTTTAATGAGATGAACACCGTCTTTACCGCAGTCTATACGGACGGATGGTATGTCAGTATCATACATTTGTGCTCTCTGGAAGCAGGGCCAAATGATTTCTGTAATATGTCCAATGGCACCATTCAACAGACCTTTGGAAAGTCAAAGTTTACCAACCAATGCTACAGACTCAAGCAATTCGACCTCAATATCATATTCGAGGACTCCCAAAACTCCAGTACACCAACATTTCAGACGGATTGACATCATGTTACACCCTGATGCCACTCAGTCCTCGGCACGGCCTCACCTTGACTCGGGTGTTTGGAGAAATGCACTACTTATTTCAGCTTGAAGCATACTTGTGCCTTACGAAACATAGTTCCAGGTTTGATTTTCGAATTACTCTTCTCCTAGACAGGTTGGAAACCAATGCTGTTGACGCCTATCTCGCCAAATTACGCAAGTCAAAGTTAACCAACCGATGCTTTTTTTACATGGGGAAATGCCTACGCATACCCGCCTCGCGGGGGCAAGGACGGGTTATATCGGACTCGCACCGACCCTTCTCAGGGGAGGACCTCTCCTCTCCATTCTCCTTCTCAGGTAAGGCGCATAAGGAACTCCAATTCCACCTGACTCGGGGGATCCGATACACGGAGGCCATGGGGCCAGTAAAATCGAGCGCTTAGTAGCACCCGCTTTCCTAAACCCAGCGGCGGATCTGGTCTCTGGCTCCGCCGCCAACCAAGTTTCGGCCGCGGAGGGTAGGGAGAGCGGCGCCTAGCAATACTGACACTCCTCTCTCCCCGGGTTCCCACCACCACCGCATCAACGGTGCAGCCACGTCAGTCGCGGAGAATAGGGCGAGTAGCGCATCGCCATACCAACACTCCTCTTCCGCGACTCCACCTCGGCTGCAGCGGTAGGGGGAGAGGACACCCCTCTCACCGTAGCTCACCGACACACATCAGAAGTGGGCTCGCCAAGCCCACTTCGGAGGAACTGTTAAGGTTGAGGAGGTTCTGCGCAAAAAAATTAAAACCCATAAAATCCAATCGAAACGAATTCACGCGGGCGAAGTCGCGGGGGACAGCTCGTTTACAATAATAATATGATACTTTGTGTGAAATAATCCATATATATAATTATAATTATATTTTATTATAAATTCATTATTAACTAGCTGACTCGGCGAACTTCATACCGCCTAACAGTCGATTCTTTTAATTTTTTTTAATACTTATTCTGCTATTCTGGACACCGTCACTCAATTGTTTTGCCTTCCCGAAACCCCACCACTAACACTTAAACTTTATGGTATGGTATTAAAGTTCAAATTGACTTTTAAGTATTATTACGAATAATTTGTATGGAAATATAGAAAAGTGTTGTTTTTAGACTTTTTCAGGCATTTTTTTTCCGTAAGAACCATCTTCGTAATTCAAGGAATATTATAAAAAAAGAATTAACGAAATCGGTTCAGCTGCTCTCGAGATTTGCGCTTAGCAACACATTCAGCGATTCATTTTTATATTATAAATCTATATCAGTGTGTGTTATTCTAGGATAAGTTATTATTATTTTTAAAATCACATTGGCTAACTCGTAGTTTACAGCTTATGATGCCAAAGAGAAATAAAAAATAGACAAAATGAAAAATGTTTCGAGAAACGGAAAAAAGCGAGTATGGTCGTAATAAACTATTCATAAGCAGATAATAAATAAACCAACATTCTAAAATCCTTCAATCCCATTCATTCATTTATTATTTCATTCACTTGACACATTTATACACTAATTACTAATTACTAGATCATATACCAATGTTTCATAACGAGTGAAAGTGCTTGGAATGACTCACCAATTTATTCTCACTTCTCTCGCCTGCCCTATCATCACACTCTGATCTCCTATCTATCTTTCCACGTTCCCCGATGATAAACCTATAACCTATTTATTGAGACCTACTAATAAGCCAAAACATGTTGTTGTTGGTTATCCTGCAGATTCCAGATAATCTTTCAGCATCAGGTCAAGGTTTCCATGTTCTTCCAATATCATTAAAGTAAAATTTCGAATCGATCAGACCTGTGGAAGTTGCTCTTATCCTCGGTCCCATCAATTACAAAAAAAGGTTCAACCGGATGAACTGATATTCTTAAATCATAGCTAAGAACACTCACTATGAAGTAATTTTTCATAAGTTTGGAAGCTATGATACCACAGACAGACACGCAGATACACACATTAAACTTATAACACCCCTCTGTTTGCATCGGGGGTTAATTAAAAACCTTATTGTAAAATCGTTTTGGAATTTCAATTTGATCCCAAATTGATAATTTGTAACTTATATAATCATCCGTTGAATAATATTTTTATTTATTTATTTTTTGTCCTGGATCTAAAGGTCGATTTAAATTATCTTAGTGTTTAGGAGTGCTTTAGGATAATACTTTAGTTGAAACATGTAAACGCTACTTGCTTTAGTACGGTTCTACTTGACTTTCAAGTTGAATCAAAATAGAATCGCTTTTTATTTTTGATTCAAGTGATACCCCTCCCGCGCCCGCGCAACCCCCGTCGCGTCACTCAGCACTAATCTGTGCACTCAGATCTTCCCTCGTTGTGTGTAAACACGTAATTTAGTAAAATCTTTAGGAGAGTGCACAAGTGCCGTGAAACGCGTGCGTGTTTATTGATTTTTAAAGATGGCTAAATGGTCGGAAGATACAACTATCAAATTTTTGTCTGAATATGTTGTTCACGAATGTTTGTGGAACATTAAAAACAATTTATACAAAAACAAACAGGCTAGGCATTCGGTGTACACTGCCTTAAAAGAAGCTATGGGTATTCCTGGCCTCGACGTTAACGCGGTTATCACAAAAGTGAGTAATTAATGTAATTATGTGATTTATCAAATCAATGTAATTTTTGTAACTTTTCTAGTATAGTAGTTTCTACTGATTTATTAATTGGTTCACTGATCCCGCTGATGGTAAATGTATGTGCATGTGTGTGTGTGTGTGTGTGGGGGGGGGGTGTTGAAGTTATAATAATAACAACATTTTTTCTATTAACAGTTTGTTTTGTATTTCAGATTAAAAACATAAGATCAACTTATTCACAAAGAAAGTAAAGTAAAGAAAATTAACGATTAAGATTTCAAGAAAAAGAAATATGAGAGGTCTGAATTCACTTCTAGACAAAGCAAGAGTAGTGGTAAGAGAGCTCAACACAGAATCAATGATCGAAAAAGAAGGCACAAACGAATTCAAATTATTTGGCAAAAGTGTTGGCGTCCAACTAAATTCCATGAGTTTAGAAAATGCTTTGCGGGCGCAAAGCGTGATACAAACCTATCTTACAAAAGTGCGATTGCAGGAATTAAAAACCTGCAATCGCACTTTTGTTGTTCCTACACCATCTCCGAGTAATGTGCCTACACCATCTCCGAGTTATGTGCGTACACCATCTCCGAGTTATCTGTCTACACCATCTCCGAGTTATGTGCCTACACAAACCACTTATGAGCATACGTCTACTCAAGAAGCTCCTACAGATAGTGGACAATCATCTATGTCTGAAATACCTCACTCTGAGTTTATTGTGACATATACTCCTAATATTTCATCTGATACAGCACATTTCAGCCACGACGCTGCAATAAATCTTGATAGGGGTGATTTGCTTGATCTAAGTGACCAACAAACTGCAGCTCAACAAAATAATGATATCTTACTAATCAATGTAATTTTGTTCAACGTCTACATAGGAATATTTCATTGTTTCAAAGTATTAAAGTTATGTGATTTATTATTAAAGTTTTATAAAGTTATGTGACAACATTACCCAGTTTCAAGTATTAAAGTTATGTGATTTATTATAACTACACGATGTTTTATTTGCTCACCTGTATAAATTCCTCCAAAGCATTGTAGATGGCATTACAAATTACAGGAATCATTAACGAAAGGCGTTATTTAGATATTCTGAAAAAATGAGATAGGCTCCTCAAATTATTTCCTGTTTTGAGAATTGCTTGGAGTTTTATTTTGGCCGGTATTGCACTCCTCATGTGAGTATCATTTTTTTCTATAGCAGGCCTTACTTTGTTTAGTAACCAATTGAAGGATTCTTCTGGCATTCTCATCGAATCGCGATATTCTTTAAGATCTTCAATAGCCAGTTCTTTTAGCAACAAAGAACTTCCTCCAAGCATGGATCTGCGACTAATCCATTGACGCTCCCACATTCGTTTCGGTTTATTTATTTCGAATAAAATCTCGTCTTCTATTTGTTCCATAACTACAGTTAGTATTTTGCGTAGAATAGAGCGTATTTGCCGACGTCGTTGCGCGTTCAGTGTGGCGCTGTAATGATACTCTACGGGAAGAAATGTAAACGTTCACACGCAATGCACTAAAGCACTAAAGAACTTGCCTTTCAAGTTGTACTTAAATACTCTCCTAAACACTAAGATAATGTAAATCGGCCTTAAATCCCACATACTGGAGAGATACACGTAGATCTAAGATATGTATATAATATATTTCAGATCTACGCCCACCAACTGGTCGCCCGACCAACATGACACATATGAGCAACTGTTCCATGGAATGAGAATCCAGCTCTTTTGTTTTGGACTATGTCCAGCTATGTACAAAAATGTGTCCATGTATCCTTATCCAGCTGCTTGTGAATGGAAGTGGGTAAAAAAAAAATATATATGGTTATATATTTGCCGTGTAGTGGCGGTTAAGAATATCCACTACCCCATATCTTCCCGTGGGTGTCGTAAAAGGCGACAAAGGGAAACAGGCAGGAGATGGGCAGCAGCATCTTCCTGGTAACGACAAAATACAATAAAAAACTGCGCCCGCTCGCCAAGCGTGGCAACTATGGCAATATACCCCCCATAATGAAGGTTACGAAGAGACGGCCCTCAGTCCCCGGCGGCCCCGCTATTCCTGGCTACGGTGGCGACCATGGTAACGGCGGGGCAGGGGGTGCTAAGAATCTCCGGTGGAGGTTCGGTTGCCACCTACAACGACTCGACCTGGCAACATACAACGCACATACCCTGAGGACTGACGAGAAGATTGTGGAGCTGGAAGAAGAGATAGACAAGTTACGCTGGCATATTATAGGATTATCCGAAGTCCGAAGAGAGGGGGAGGACACGGTAATCCTTGAATCCGGCAACTTGCTCTATCACCGGGAGGGCGACCATCTGTCCCAAGGAGGTGTCGGATTTATCGTCCACAAGTCTCTCGTTAACAACGTTGTAAAGATTGAGAGTGTGTCGACGAGGGTTGCGTACCTTATACTCAGAATCACCAAACGGTATTCGCTGAAGGTCATACAGGTTTACGCACCAACCTCGGCACACCCCGATCAGGAGGTGGAGGAAATGTATGAGGATATCTCTAGAGCCATGCATTCCTCCAAAACCCAATATACGGTGTTAATGGGAGACTTCAATGCAAAACTAGGCACAAGAGAGAACGGTGAGCTGAAAGTGGGGAAATTTGGAATAGGGCAACGGAACCCAAGGGGCCAGCAGTTGGCCGACTTCATGGAGAAAGAGGGACTCTTTATGATGAACTCTTTCTTCCAGAAGCGGCCCCACAGGAAGTGGACCTGGTCGAGCCCCGACGGTTCGACAAAAAATGAGATTGACTTCATTATGACGACCAGACGACAACTGTTCAGTGATGTCTCAGTGATCGCGAGGGTGAAAACCGGCAGCGATCACCGAATGGTTAGAGGCACACTGAACCTAAACGTTAAGTTGGAGAGGTCTCGTCTAATGAAGTCAACGCTCCGTCCCCCTCGTGCTCTAATCCAAAGTCCCGAAACCTTTCAGCTCGAGTTGCAAAACCGTTTTCAGTGCCTAGAAGATTGCAATGAAGTGGACGATTTGAATGACAAGCTCGTGGAAACTGTCCATGCGGTCGGAGCTAAGTTCTGCAAGACCCGCCGCAGAAGAACACAAAAACTCTCCGATCACACTCTTAATCTCATGGCTGTTAGACGGGAGATGAAGCTACATTCTTCAACAGATTTAACAGCATACAGGCAACTGAACAGACATATCTCCAAATGCATGCGGCGGGACTTACGCAACTTCAATATAGCTCGTATTGAAGAAGCAATCGAGCGGAACCAAGGCTCCAAAGTCTTTGCCAGAGATCTGTCTGCCAGAAAGAGCCAACTGTCAAAGCTGAAGACCGAATGTGGCAGCATCGTTTCCGGGGCACCTGAGATTTTGAGTGAGATTGAGAGGTTCTATGGGCAGCTGTACACGTCATCGTTGGAGCCACACGCAAGTGTGAGTAACGATCCAAGAGCGAGTCTTATCCGACATTATTCCGATGATATCCCGGACGTCAGTCTGAGCGAGATTAGAATGGCTCTCCAGCACCTTAAAAACGGCAAGGCCCCAGGCCAGGATGGAATTACAGCGGAGCTTCTGAAAGCGGGTGGAAAACCGGTACTTGAAGTCCTTCAGAAGCTCTTTAATTCCGTCCTCCATGGTGGCATTACACCGGAGGCGTGGAGCAGAAGTGCGGTGGTCTTGTTCTTCAAGAAAGGCGACAACGCTCTCTTGAAGAACTACAGACCGATTTCCCTTCTGAGCCGCGTCTACGTGCTGTTTTCGAGAGTCATTACGAATCGTCTCGCGCGCAGACTTGACGACTTCCAGCCTCCCGAACAAGCCGGTTTCCGAAAAGGCTTTAGCACCATAGACCACATACATACCCTTCGGCAAATTGTACAGAAGTCCGAGGAGTACAATTTGCCACTATGTCTGGCGTATGTGGACTATGAGAAAGCCTTTGATTCCGTCGAAATTTGGGCGGTGCTGCAGTCCCTTCAGCGATGCCAAGTTGACTGTCGGTATATCGAAGTGTTGAAGTGCTTGTACAGTAGGGCTACGATGGCTATCCGAGTACAGAACCAGAGTACGAAACCTATCCAATTGCAGAGAGGTGTAAGACAGGGTGACGTCATATCCCCGAAACTCTTCACCGCTGCATTGGAAGATGTTTTCAAGCTTCTGGACTGGAAAGGATACGGTATCAACATCAATGGCGAGTACATCACTCACCTTCGATTTGCCGACGATATAGTCCTTATGGCAGAATCGCTGGAGGACCTAAGCACTATGCTCAATGACCTCAATAGTGTTTCCCAACGGATAGGTCTTAAGATGAACATGGACAAAACAAAGATCATGTTTAATGTCCATGTCACACCTATGCCGGTAGTTGTTGGGAACACTAAGCTCGAAGTTGTTGACGAGTATGTTTACCTGGGACAAATAGTCCGACTAGGTAAGTCCAACTTCGACCGAGAGGTCAATCGACGGATTCAACTCGGTTGGGCAGCGTTCGGGAAATTACGGCACATCTTCTCGTCAGGTATACCTCAAAACTTGAAAACGAGACTGTACACCCAGTGCGTGTTGCCAGTGATGACATACGGAACTGAGACGTGGTCCTTCACTGCTGGCCGGATGAGGAAGCTCAAGGTCGCTCAGCGAGCTATGGAGAGGGCTATGCTCGGAGTTTCTCTGCGTGATAAACTCAGAAATGAGGATATCCGCAGCAGAACCAGAGTGACCGACATAGCCCAACGGATTAGTAAGCTGAAGTGGCAATGGGCCGGCCATATAGCTCGAAGAACCGACAACCGATGGGGAAGAAAGGTTCTCGAGTGGCAGCCTCGTACCGGCAGGCGAAGTGTAGGGCGTCCCCCCACTAGATGGAGTGACGACCTGGTAAGATTTGCAGGAAGTCGATGGATGCAGGTGGCTCGGGACCGTGCTTTGTGGCATTCTTTGGGGGAGGCCTATGTTCAGCAGTGGACTTGTGAAGGGCTGTAATGATGATGATGATATATTTTTATTATTAAGCTCGCTATAAAAGCTGTTGTTATAAAGAATAACTTCAACAATGTCGCGTGTAATGGAGGTTTTATCGCGCGTAGCTAATAAAACTCTTTTTAGTAATGATTTCTCTTGGCAGTAAGATTTATGTAAAAGCGATAAAAAAAAATTTATCGTATATATAAACCGTGTTATAAATCACAAGTTTTCTTAATAAAAATGGAAGCCAAATATACTATGTGTGTATTTCACATGAATGAATAAAGCCACTTTCTACAAGCTTTTGAAAATAGTGTAGTCAACATAACACTCATTATCTAATGTTTTAACTTTGTGTGCCGCCATATTGTTTAGTAAAACACATGAAATGTTGCATGCGAACCCACCGGTGACGGATCAGCGTTCGCTAGAGGCATGCGCTGTTGTCGAACTATTTAAAGCGCATGCAGTATTGCATGCGCAATGGTTGCTCAGGCATGCGTTAGAGGAAGACGCAAGATGAACAGGAAAGCGCACTGGTGTAGACATAGCTATTTGAAATGTATGTAGGGCTCCGTCTTTCTTTCTTTGTCATTCTGTGGACTGTAATGATGATGATTATCCTATACACTTTTTAATAAAGGATGGTTACGAATGTGTTTGTACCTTACAAAAGCTAATCCCACGTACAACGGGAATGTCCCATATCCAGAAGTGATCGTTTAGATTTATTAAAATTTAAAAAGTACGTGGAAGATTGTTTTATTCCAGCCAGAATAAACTGCTGTAATAGAATTAAAACGTCAACAAAACCGAGCATAGATCCAGACACGGACAGCTTCTGTACCGCAATACAATTCAGTGAATCGCCCGCTATTTATATCAGGTGGATGTAACAAAGGTTTCTGCTCTTGTTGAATTTAGCGAAAACGTAGGTAATGTTGCGAAAGTCATATCAGTTTTGCGTTTTGGCTGAGATTAAATTTCGACCGAATGGAGCGGTGGGCGGTGGGCAGTGCATAAGTGGTGGATTAATAACAAAGGTTCGCGAACATTCTGTATGAAATGGAATCACTGGTCTGTAGTATTTTTTTTTATTTTGAGGTTGGTATTTTAATAAAATTTTCTAATATTTCTAGTTAAGTTTTTTTATCGAACAAGTATGAAAAACGCTGCGCCGCATACAGATTAAAAAATCTAAATGCAGATGCGTTATCAGCACTGCGTACTTAGAGGAAACGCTTCGTTTCCAGAAATAAAAACTGGCCAAGTGTGTGTGTCGGGCCATGTACAATGTAGAGGTAGGGTTCCGTAGTTTCCCGTCACAATATGTGCGTTTTCTTGATAATAGGCACAATAAGTGAGTTCGCGGTTTGACCGCTATAACGATTAAAAATGGGCCCAAATAGGAATATGGTAACCGAAGGACTTATTGGGAGTGGTATTCTATTATACTTTTCGATTTTTAAAATTATACCATTTACATCAAATCATTCCCATGCTAAGTAAGTACAAAGATGATCATAGTTGACTATCTATCTATATATTCCCGGCAGTACAACCCTAAGATATACATAATATAGGACCGTAACTAACCTTCACGTAAACCGCCACTGCCCCAAATTATCCTAAGGTCCCTGACTACGTTAGTCAAAAGGCAAGGCGTAGTGAAGAGTGCACGCCTTGCAATACATAACGCAGTGTTGGTACCGACTTTGTTATAAGGCAGCGAAACCTGGGTATGCCAGAAGAAGCATAAAAGCAAGTTGAATGCAGTGGAGATGCGATCTCTTCGTAAAATGTGCGGCGTTACCATGGCCGACCGAAAGCGAAACGAAGAGATTCGCAATATGGCAGGTTTGAAAGATGACCTTATCACAAAAATTGATAAGGACGTGCTTCGGTGGTTTGGGCACGTTGAGCGAATGAGTGAAGACCGAATGGTGAAGAAAATATATAGCGCGAAAGTTAATATTAAAAGGTAGACCGAGACTAACTTTCGAAGACCATGTGAGCAAATTGCTCGAAGAGGGTAGGGTCAAGAGTACTCGGATACCTAGACGTGCATGTATGAAGAAGATAATGAATCTGAAAGAAGCGAAAGAGGTATGTAAGGATCGTGACACTTGGCGATCTGTTCTCTCTGGCTACCCCGTCAGGGATTGTGCGTGAAGATAAGCATCCGTAAACCAAAAGTGTGACGAATGAAGTGGACGAGGCTTTATTTTTTTATAGAAATAGTGTGACAAACGAGCACACAGTCCACTTGATGGTAAGTGGTTGCTGAGGCCCATAGACATCTACATCTATCCTCGTTTGCGAATCAAAATGTAGATGCGTTGTCAGCCTTGAGGACTAAGATGGAATGCCTCTTTTGTAGTAAAAAGGGTTTACGGTTATCTACACTGACCATACGAAAAACAGCAGCATTAAGCTGCTATTTTACGCTGGTACGAGTATTCTATGAGAGTGTGGTCCTTCTCCGGTCGAGCCAACCCATTCGTGCTACAACTATACAATAAATATAGCTGCAGTTTGGCTCTACCACGTAAATATATAATTTATATAATTACCACGTAATTATATGATTGTATGAATACTTTGAATGAGGCCTACAATAACTATCAACTAAAAATGACTGAAAGTGTAAGTAAGTAAGAATGATCCTCCCTGCCTATCCCGCAAATGAAAAATTAAGCTTTAGTAGTAATGCATATAAGTCGTTTTCTTCATATAATGTTTATTTGTTACAGTTCACAATAACATTACAAAGTTATGATGCACCTAGTTTTAGGTCATTTCCTACGCAGTTGTAACGAAATGTTTCCTAATCCAAGTGCATTTATAGGTTGGTCGACTGTTATTGGTTAACTTCTTAATTCTACTTAGCTGTGATAATTTTCCTTTTAAGTTCATTATATATACTAATATCGTGTATACTTTTCACATTTACAGAAACAGCGTTATAGTTGGTAGAAGGGAGGGGATGGGGGGGGACATGACTCTTATGAAATATACCACTTTAAAGTTAAACTATCCCACACGATGGAATAGACGGTTAAAAAAATCATTCTCTATTCACTTGTATGGGAGGTACCCAATATAAAAATATTTATTAAGATTTTATTTCACAGTTTTGTAGGAGTGATTAATATCTATAACTATGCCAAATTACAGATTTGTAGCGCCTAGGGTCTCTGAATAATACCGCGGACGGACGGACGGACGAACATGGCGAAACTATAAGGTTTCCTTGTTGTTTAACTACGGAACCCTATAAAGATTCTCCGATTCTTTTCACTCACGATTCGAAACACAGCAGTATTAAGCTGCTCGTTTACGCTGTTATTATGTAAGTGCGTGATCTTGGTCGAACAAACCCATTCGTGCTTCAACCATAATATAGGTGTAGCGTAGCTCTATCATGTAACAAAAGTAACTAAGTAATATGTTAAAAAACACCTACGTAAAATTAAATGACCGTGATATAATAATTAATAATCCTTAATACCATGAAAATAGTTTATGAATGTGTGTTTAATTAGTAAAATTATTATGTTTCAACTGTGATAATTAAAATCCTAGCTAGCCATCGTAATTTTATTAATACTTATTTTTATTTCATTATTGAGTTTAGCTTGATGTTAAGAGCTTAAGCTTATGACATTTATTGCCATTAGATTACGATCTGCTTGCCAAGCGAGACGATCAAGGTCAATGCCCCCTAAACAAGAGAGGCTCATGGCTAGCTGTGGATTTCTGTGGAGTTGAAATGTTCCAGCTAGATTGTAGCATACTTAGTCGACGTTTAAAATAAATAAATATTTTCGATATCACGTAGTATTTATTAAATGTGTAGAATTCGTGTCAATATAATAAAATCAACTCTCGTTAAATCTAAACGTATAAGATTTAAATTTAACTAAACAGTAAATGCGGCGCTCACCGCAAGCTCTTAAGCTGAACCAAATTGGATTTTGCGCAAGCAGTGCATTTGCGAAGCTTTCAAATCAAAGACATATTTTATGGAAACAAGATCGTCAAGTTTTGTTATTCAACTGAAATGCATTTCAATGTACGAACGTTTTATGATCGAATGAAATCTCGTAGTCACTAATTGGATTAAAATACAAATAAATTAAACCAGTAATACGATCTTTAATTAAAGTTAAGGGTGTTATGATAGAATAGAATAGAATACTTTTTATTCAATATACATTACATGTACAATTCTTATTGAAAGTCATTTTTTACTTTACCACTGGTTCGAAAAAAAACCTCTGTCCTGGGAAGAACCAGCAAAAAACCCAGCGGGACTTTTTTTTATTTAATTTTACAATATAAATGATTACGAACTATTTACAAAAGGGTTCCCAGGGGTTATAATCAACCATGTATTCATTTAAACTATAATAACCCTTTTTATACAGTTTCATCTTAATAAAACATTTAAACTTGGTAATAGAGAGAACCTGTACACTTTCCGGGACCTTGTTGTAATAGCGTAAACATTGCCCCAAGAATGAGTTTACTGACTCTGTGGAGTCGAGAAACTGACATCACTAGCTTGTATTTGTTCCTAGTGATTACAGAATGTATATCCCTTTTTTACTAAAACCATCTTTGTTTTTGTGAACATACATTAAATTTTCGTAAATATACTGAGAGGCCAAAGTTAATATATTTATTTCTTTAAATTTATCTCTAAGAGACTCTCTCGGTTTTAGATTGTAAATAGCTCTAATGGCTCTCTTCTGTAAAACAAAAATAGTTTCTGAATCAGCCGCATTTCCCCATAGCAAAATCCCATAAGACATTATGCTATGGAAATAACTGAAACTAATCTAGCTGTCTCGACACTAGTGAGACCTCTAATCTTTTCTACAGAATAGGCTGCAAAACTTAGTCTGCTTGCTAATTTGGATATATGGGGGCCCCACTGAAGCTTTGCGTCAAGAGTGATGCCAATAAAAACAGTGGATACAACAGGGCTCAATTCCTCCCCATTTAAAAAGACATTGTTATTCAGATTTTTAACATTCGTTGTTGGAAATTTAACACAATTAGTTTTATTTCCGTTGAAATGCAGATTATTAACGTTAAACCAATGCACTAATTTTGATATAGCATTATATTTAAATGATTGACGTTTAAGTTTACAAATCAAGTAAGTATCATCAGCAAATAATACTATATCATGACTATCCCCTACAAGGTGAGGTAAGTCATTAATATACACCAGAAAGAGGAATGGGCCGAGAATCAAGCCCTGACGCACACTTTCATCACAGACAAACTTTTACCATTGATAATAACCTTCTGCTTTCTATTACTTAAATATGAAATAATAAGTTTAAGCACTGTGTTCTTGACGCCATAGTACTGTAGCTTCCTGATTAATGTCTCATGGTGAACACATTCGAAGGCCTTGGAAAGGTCACGAAATATACCCAAAGCATCCTCTGAATTCTCCCATGCACAAAAAATATGTTTAATAAACTCAACTCCAGCGTCAGTTGTCGAGCCACCCCTTGTAAAACCGAATTGATTTTTATGTAGCAATTTATTAATATTAAAGAAACTTAACATCTGATCTAAAATAATTTTTTCATAAATTTTACTTAATGTTGGTAGTACAGAAATTGGTCTAAAATTGGCGGGGTCTAATGCTCTACCAGATTTAAATATAGGTATAACTTTACTATGTTTCATTAAATCAGGAAACACACCAGATTCGACCCTTATATTAAATATAGTGGCTAGATAAGGTGCTAATATATCTATTATAGATAAAATAACATTAACGGAAATCCCCCATAAGTCTGCCGTTTTCTTAACATCAATAGTTTTAAAATATTTAACGATATCTTTCGGCAGTACTCTATGGAATTTAAAAGTATTTGAACAAGTCTTTATATTTTGTTTGAGCAATGATTCGGCGGCAGTAGGAGAAGAATTTAATAATTTTGTTGTCAAAAAAGGAACATCAGTAAAATGTTTCTCAAAAGCCATAGCAACTTCTTGATCAGATCACGTTAAATTATTGTTAATATTCAATTGAAAATCCAAGTTGCGCGGTTTGACCTTGCCCGTTTCACTATTTATTATTCTCCAGGTCATTTTAATTTTGTCAGATGCAATTTTAATTTTGTTGCTTAAATTTAAAGCCTTAGCAGTGGAGCACACTTTTTTAAATATTTTAGAATATGTTTTACATAATCTCTAAATATAACACTACTATTATAAGACCTTTCATAATAAAGCTCGTATAACCTTCGCCTACATTTATAAATTCCTACTGTCGCCCATTCATTAAATGATTTGCGACTGTTAAAATAGAAAGTTTTAGAAGTAAATATTCTACTAAATTCACAACTTATAATTTTAAATAATGTAGCATACAAATAATTAGCACTATTTTTAAACGAAAGTGATGGAAGTCTTTTTATTATATTACTTCTAAACCTCTCCAAGCGAAGTTCATTTATTGGAACTTGAACTTTCTTATTTTTCTGTTTTTTGTGTATGTAAGGTAGTGATACCAACTGTCCACAGTGATCTGAACTTAAATTTTGAATAATTGATTTATGCAAGGGCTTAACATCTGTAAAAATGTTATCTATACAGGTCGCACTAGGCCCAGCAATACGTGTTGGTTCTAAGAATAAATTAACAAGATTACACGATTTAAACAATGAGCTAAACTTAATACTAATAGAATAAGTTTCAAGCAGATAGATGTTAAAGTCTCCACATATTACAACAGACTTGTTCTGTTTACTAAGTTTGAGTAAAACTTCTTCCACAATCCATTCAAAATAGTCATAAGTAGCACATGGGGGTCTATAAACACTCACAACAATGAGGTGCTCGAGCTCGACACAAGCCATTTCTACAGTTCGCTCAACAGAGAAGCTCACAATATCCTTACGTTCTTTATAGAATAATGACTTATCTGCTAATATTAAGGAGCCACAACGTAAACTTTTGCTCTATTGAAGGAACTGACCACCTGGTGATTTATGAAATAAAACATGAAATTATAATCTTTTAGCCAATGTTCAGTAATACAAAAGATGTGTATATTGTTACTATTAAAAACAATTCAACTTCCAATTCTTTCCATTTCCCATCATGCCTTGTATATTTTGATGCACCAGGTGTAAACAATTTTTATTACTTATTTGTGGGCTGTATTCAAAATTAATTAAACTCTTGTTATTGCTAGAGATTGTCACATTCACTAATTTAAATTAGTTGGAACTGATTCCAAATAAAATGTCAAATGATTATGCTCAATAAAAGCAGTCTTGTTATCCAAAAACTTGGCTGAGTTAAAAAGTAAATAATAATATAGCACATTTGCTACCAGTCTTAAATTATATTTGGATAGGTAATACCTATCTTTTTTCCAAAACTTTTTTATTAAATTATTTATGTCAATTATATGAAATTTATGATTATTATCATTACAATTATATGTCAAATTTAAATTTTATTACATATTAAATTATGCATTTGTATATTTAAATTATGTCTTAAATTATTTTCCTGTGGCAATCCCTGTATATAAGGCAGTGTGAACAAGACAATTTTGTGTACATTTAAGTTATTAAGTTGTTCAATATATTTTAATAACTGTTTGTTGTTTACACTGCCTCTTCTACCAACAAAAATTATTATTGTACTATTTGGGCAAAATTTAGTAACAATAATTTTATTTAGGGTGTCACTAAAAGATGCTCCAGGCATGCAGCGATTTGTAACTTTTTGTCCCTTTAAAGAGTTATTTAAAGTTATGCCTAGATTTTGTCCCATGTCATCGCTATACACAATTATATTATTTTTAGTAATATTTGAGTTATTTATTATTTTACTATCCTCTGCTATGGGACTGTCATATTGGTATAATATTATCAGCACACACTGACTCTGAAGAATCTGGCATTGAGCGCTGACACTCACATTGATATTTAACTAAGGAGTCAAACCGCTCCTCATTATATTTACAAGTCTTTACCAGATTATCCATAGCCAATATGTGTTCTTTTATTTCATTTTGAGCTGATTTATATTTATTGGACACAGTTTAAAGGGAGTTCATTAGTAATAATATTTCTGATTTAAGGCACTCTACTTTAGTCTCATAACATTATTTTATGTTATCCACCTCAATTGAATACAACTTAAGTTCACATAACAATGCTTGCTTTTCTTTACAAACATTAACATAATTTTTGGTATTAATCTTATTTCTTATTAATCTTTGTACTTTCCTTATGTATTTATTAACTTTTATATACTTCTTCAATTTGGTTTTAGGTACTGCAATTAATCCTTACTGTGTTTCCTGAAGTGGAAGAGTCGTCGCCAGTCAAGTCTATTGTTGCAGATTGCTGTAACATTCTTGAAGTATCACATTGCACAAGCTCAGAGAGCATATAAAGGTATATTATGATTTGTTATAAAGAATATTTATCCATTAACTTTAATGTTACGTTTCTTATATCCTTGTTATACACTTACTAAACCAAAGAAAACATAATGGTCTAAACTAAATTAAGTTACTCCATTACCCGATACAAGCCCGTGGGTTTCCTAAGAGGCGACAGAGGAAATTAAAATAGGAGATGGACAAAAGCATTTTCTTGATAACTACTCAGTAATAATAAAATGCGGTTGCCAACCCAAGTGCCAAGCATAACAACTATGGCAAATATCCCCTCTGAGATAATCTACTTGGAGGGCATATGTTCAGGTGTGAACTTTTGATGAGCCGTAATGATGTGTGAATGAAAACCAAGTTGAAAAAGTGATACCACCGCTTATGGGATAAACTTCTTCTTTCTTGTCTTCTTCTTCTTTTTTCTCATTCTTCGCCTCGTAAAAGTCTACTGTTGGACCTCTTCCGTTGTAAGGAGAATTTACCTTAATAGTCGTGCTTATTCACGCCGATTAACGGTCGCACTGAAAGTGCTTGCACTGAACTCAAATTGAGGGAACGCTACTTAACGGTCTTTAGAAGGACTTTAATCCTATAATCTACTCTTACCAAGCTCAAAGTAGTGTCTAACTGGCGGTTTAAGACAGTTTTTAGTTGGATGATGGATTATAATTCTCGACTTTTGATATTGTAGTCTACAACCTTAATTATTACGTGAATGTCGTTTAATTGGGCTGCGTTTCCATCAAAGATGTGCTAAGATGTGTGGCAAGGTGTTTGTTAAGAACCAACAGAACCACTTCATTTACCTAGCCTCGCTCCATGCAGCTTTAGTGGAAACGGCTCTGCGGAGCGAGGTTTTTGTACATATACAAAACAAGGGAAGGATGCGTGCGACGAATGTGTTGCGAGGGATGTTTGCGAGTGCTGTGTGCGAGGTATGTATTGCGGGGGATGTGTTATAGGGACGGAAGCGAGCGAAAAATAGCAGTCACTAGACGGCAGCACAATACACATCCTCGCACCGCTCCCTTGCGCTCCGTTTCTCAGCGTCATTACGCATCCTCGCACCGCCCAACTACCTCGCTCATCTCTGGTGGAAACGCAGCGTTAATATAGATTTTTTCAAGTGAAATGAATTACTAAACAAATCACCGCACTGTAATCATAGTCAACGCCCTTTTCATTAACAGATTCTATTAAGTTTAATTACCTCAATAATAATTTATTATTACTAATTGGTCTAGTGGTCGTAGACGCGGTTGCTGATCATGAGGTCCTGGGTTTGAATTACGGGTCAGGCCAAAATCAGTTACTGGGTTTTCTGTAGAGAAATTGTCAATAACAGCCCGGAGTCTGGAAGTTGGCGATGTTTTACCCCCGTGTCTCGTAAAGCACGTAAAAAAGTAGGATCTGCGCCTGATATCTTTCCAGTCGTGTCGGATTACCGTCTCATCGGACTATGAGAATGTGGGAAGAGAGTATACCTATATTAGCGCACTCTAATTGCTGTCCAAGTATATAATAATCTAATAATCTAATCCTCTCCTGCACAGATGGCAAGTCTCCGTCGAGAATACTGTAAGATACACGGTATACTTACATACTGTAAAATTAAATGTTTTTTTAATCTGATTTATTACAGTAATTATGTGCGTTTATATGTGAGCGCATTGCGTGTATTTATGCGTGTGCGTGCGTGTGTGAGTGATCAGATTTAGATTTAGTTAGGTTTTATATTTGTCTGAAAGACACTTTTCCTTAGCCATATTTATATTGTTAGTTACTCAACTAAATTAAAATAAATACAACACAAACAATAATAAATAGCTTAAAGTTAAAAATTTTCTTCAATATAAATTATTAATAATAACTCAAAAACTATTAGTCAAACGTTGATAAAATTATATAGGACCACATGTGAACCACCAGCTCTCAAATAAAAAAGGATCATCGAAAACGGTTCACCCAGAAAGAAGTTATGAGGTAACATACATATAAAAACATACAGTCGAATTTAGTACCTCCTTCTCTTTAAAGGCGGTAGAAAAAGACAAAAATAAGCATAGCCCGCGCCGTCTTTCATTAGTATTTCTCATTACTGCAGTCTTTTTCTTTCTTTAAAGAACCCATAAAGTGCAATTGGAGAACTTTCCAATCATCCCTTTGACTTTATGAGTATCTTCTTGTTTCTGTTGTATATCGTTACATTTCAATCAACTTGAAGCGTATATTATTTTGTGCACCGTGTTTATCAATGAAAGAAGTACTGGCAGTATCGGCGGTATACCCATTGGAAAGCTCGGAAACAAATGCCATTGACTTGTAATGCGACCGCCTTAATTTTTATAATACACTAACAAAATCGAGTTCCCTTCTTTCAAAACGAATAATGTTGCAATTTTGAGCGCTGATTTATCACGTGCTCATCGGTGAAGGAAAACAACGTGAGAAAACCTGCATGAGGAGTAATTATTTCAGGTACAAGTGGTCGTCGACACGGATGCTTGATGGCTCGATCATTGTTGGTTCGTATGTCACGCTTATTTCATAAAAAAAAAGATGAAAAGAGAATTTAACATACCTAGCATGGCCATAAGTTCTGTTAAAATTCATTAAAATTTTAATTAAACCTTATTTTACAAAATGTTAATTTTAGTATATTTTTTTAAGTAACAATGTAATAATAATTTTTAAAAAAACTTTATTATGCACATCACAGCCGTTTGGCTTCCGATAGATGGCGGTATGATCACCACGTTTACGGCCGGCGTAAAACACGCAGACCGGCGACGGCCAACAATGTTCAAGGTGCTATACGTTTAGTACTGCGATTATTGATCCGCCCGCCAAGCATGACGGCTTTTAACGTTCTGATGAAAAAGAAACATAAAAATGTGTACATATTGCACGAAATCTAAGCGAGTCTCTGGTTTCTATGATGTTAATGCTGTTAGCCAATACGCCTCCTACAGCTTCACCGGACTCAGGGCTGTAGCTATAAAGGCTATCCATACTTCCATACTAATATTATAAATGCGAAAGTGTGTTTGTTTATTTCTTTGTTTGTCCTTCTTTCACGTCGCAACAGAGCGTCGGCATGGCATGATTTTTTGTATGGGGATAGTTCGGTGGCTGTAGAGTGACATAGGTTACTTTTTTCCGCGGAAAACATCTCATTCCCGTGAGAAAATAGAATATGTTGCAAAAGTTTGTCCTTCTTTCACGTCGCAACAGAGCGTCGGCATGGCATGAATTTTGGTATGGGGATAGTTCGGTCGCTGTAGAGTGACATAGGCTACTTTTTTCCGCGGAAAAACATCTCATTCCCGTTCCCGTGAGAAATATTCTATTTTCCCATGGGAATGAGATGTTTTTCCGCGGAAAAAAGTAGCCTATATCACTCTACAGCCTCATTCCCATGGGAAAATAGAATATGTTGCAAAAGTTTGTCCTTCTTTCACGTCGCAACAGAGCGTCGGCATGGCATGAATATTGGTATGGGGATAGTTCGGTGGCTGTAGAGTGACATAGGCTACTTTTTTCCGCGGAAAAACATCTCATTCCCGTGGGAAAATCGAATATGTTGCAAAATTAAATTCATCTAGGTGGCGCCACCGTGATTCTACAAGACGGACGACGGTACGATGGTCGAACACAGAAGGTCAGAATATCTGGATTATTATGTCTTTTTACCAAAATTAAGATAAAAAATGTATGGATCCGTATTTTTCCACGCAGGACCGGGAAGAGAGCGATAAAAAACATAAAATTCACCAGCTGATTTTCTTCAAACATTTTGGTGCATTGTAATTCACAGAATAGGCAATAACCTCGCAGACGATATTAAGTAATCCGTTGATCCTCTGCCTACCCCGCAAGGGTTACAGGCGTGATTATAAGTATGGATTAGAAATACTATCACCACCTGTCACGCTTTCACCCTTAACTATTACTTAACTATGATAGAAACAGTTCTTAGTAAGCCTTATTAATAAGCCTTAGTAATATTTATTGAACGGAAATGAATACAGTTCTTATACATATTCTTATATGTGGTTATGAATGAATCCGTATTACAATAAGAAAAATTGTGCAAAATTATAAGAAAAATATTTTTGAGAGTTCTTATTAACTAACGTATACATAGTTTAAATTGATTCCGCTAGATTTCGTTACTAGGTTTTTAAAACGCGGTAACGAAATGTTTCCTGACATGTACTTAACTCCCGCCGTTGAGCCGCGCGTCAACTTATAGTGCATACGGTACCTATACGCTTAAATTGTTTCTATTTCGTAGCTTATTCGACTACCTGCTTTCGATTTCGGTTGTTTGTTATTTACTTTGTGATTTGGTTAAGGTTGAATGGATTTATATTGGCTTTTATTTTCGGATTTGTGTATTTTCTTGGATCGGTTTTGTTGATTAGGTTGGTATTCCTTTCCTTTATACATATTTAGACTCTGGCTTTGATTTTGGATTTCGTTTATTTAGAATCGTGAATTGGTTTTCGTTGTTTTAGGTTGTTTAACAATATTTCAAAGGAATATTAATAGTATAGATAGTGTATGCGGTACCTATACACTTCTTTTTTCGTTGGTTATATTTATATTGACTACTGCTTTCGATTTCGGTTTTCTGCGATTTGTTTTGTGATTTGGTTTAAGTTGATTCGATTTTTTTTGGCTATCGTTTTCGGATTCGTGTTGTGTCTTGAATTGGTTTCGTTGTTTTGATTTTAAAAAATATTTAAAAGGAAATTTAATTCCTTTTAGGTATTTAAACGTTTTTTTATAAATAGGTTTTTTGTTACTTCATAATGCCTCGCAAACGTAAGTCCAGCCTTTCAAGTGTATCTTCTCAAAGACAAGCAAAAATATTAGCTCGATCGCTAGAATCTTTAGAAGATGCTGAACTGAGAAGGCAAGAACAAGTAGAGCGTCAGGCTGCTTTTAGAGCATCTGAGACACCTTCTCAACGTCAGCAAAGGCGTCTTGAACAAACAGAGCGTCAGGCTGCTTTAAGAGCTTTCGAAACACCTTCTCAAAGTCAGGAACGGCGTCTTGAACAGGCAGAGCGTCAAGCTTCTTTAAGAGCTTCTGAAACACCTGCTCAAAGTCAGCAAAGGCGTCTTGAACAGGCAGAGCGTCAAGCTACTTTAAGAGCTACTAAAATACCTTATCAAAGTCAGCAAAGGCGTCTTCAACAGGCAGAGCGTCAATCTACTTTAAGAGCTACTGAAACACCTGCTCAAAGTCAGCAAAGGCTATTCGAACAAGCGGAACGTCAGGCCGCCATAAGAGCCGCGGAAACACCTGATGAAACTCAACACAGACTCATTGAGCAAGCTGAACGTCAAACTACTATAAGGGCATCTGAAACACCAGAACAGACACAGGCGCGAAGAGATGCAAATGCACAGCTCCAAGCTGAACGTCGACAAAATTTTCAAAGAAACAATTGGTCGGTTTTTAATGACGCAGCATTCAATTATGATCCGTTGATTGATTATAAAAATCACAGATTAGTTGTTATCGGACTGATGGACAAGGCGTGTCAATTTTGCAGCGCTTTAAAATGGAAAGATGTGCAAAGTGTCTCTTCCGTTACTTAGGGAACCAGAAGAACCTTTGAAAACTCTCTTTTTATATGATGCTAATAAGTCACGGTGCTTTATAAACAGGATCCGGAAATATAACTCATGCTTTCAAATGACGTCCTTCGGAGTTGACCGGGAAATAATAATGCCGGGATTTTCGCCTACATTTACGGTGCAAGGGCAAATTTATCATAGAATAGGTTCACTTTTTCCAGCTGAAAACGAACAGCATAAATTTTTACAAGTATATTTTATGGGTAACGAAGAAATTGAGGTAGACCGTCGCTGCCAATTTATCCAGGGAGTTGAGAGAGACACAGTGTTCAAAATTCAAAGATTCTTGCATGAACGTAACATTTTAGTCAAAACATACAAAACTGCTTTAGAAAACCTACCTGAAGAGGATTATAAAGTCGTCATTCACGCAGATCGGACCCCTCGAGGAGAACATCAAAGGCGCTACAATGCACCTTTGATAAACGAAATAGCAGCCGTAATTAGTGGTGATCAATTTTCTTCACGAGACATTGTCTTGCGAGCACGTGACGATACGTTGCAACGGGTAGCCGATACACACAAGTCTTATGACGCTCTGCAATACCCATTGATTTATTGCAAAGGACAAGAGTGTTATCATCTTCAAATTCCACTCATTAACCCGGTCACAAAGGAGCCTACTCCGAACAAAAAAGTATCATGTATGGATTTTTATGCGTATCATATGATGTTGCGAGAAAGTGATTTTAACCTCTTAGCCCACACCGGGCTAAGAGGTTAAAATCATTTTTTCAGTCAATTATTTCATCAATTTTTGGTAGACATGTATGTGAATGTAGAAAGTGAACGTCTCCGTTATATATCTTTAAATCAAAAAAAGCTGCGCGTTGAGAATTATATACATTTACAAGGTGCAGTTTCTAGTGACGCCAATGTAAACCCCAGAGATTTAGGTAAAATGGTAATTCTGCCCTCATCATTCGTTAACAGTCCCCGCTACCTACATGAGTACACACAATACGCATACGCCTATGTACGAACTTACGGAAGACCTGATCTTTTTGTTACTTTTACTTGCAATCCCACATGGAAAGAAATAACCGAGGAACTAATGCTGGGCCAAACAAGTACTGATAGACACGATTTAGTTGCTAGAATATTTAGATTAAAAGTACAAAAATTAATGTATGTAATTAACAAAGGGAAAATTTTCGGAGAGGTGCAGTGCATGTATTCAATTGAATGGCATATGGCTTAAAGAGAAGTTGCAGCCCAGCCAAATAGACGACATAATAAGCGCCGAGATTCCGGATCCTGAGCAAGATAAAGAATTGTATGATACCATCGTCTGAAATATGATTCACGGTCCATGTGGAGCACGAAATTCAATATCGCCATGTATGAAAGAAGGAAAATGTACAAAGAAATTCCCTAAACAGCTATTAAAAGAAACAGTGCATAATGACAATGGCTACCCTTTATACAGACGCAGAGCTCCCGAAGATGGTGGCAGGAAAGTTACAATCAAATCTCACTCTGGAGCGTTCGCAACCTTAGATAACAGCTGGATTGTCCCGTATTCGCCCATTCTATGTAAAATGTTTAATGCCCACATTAATGTAGAAGCATGTAGCTCTGTTCGCGCAATCAAGTATATCTGTAAGTACATATATAAAGGAAGCGACCAAGCAATATTTAATCTCAGGAGTGAAGGTGAGGCAAATCCCGTTAATGAAGTACAGACCTTTCAAGCAGGGCGTTATGTCAGCAGTAACGAGGCAGCGTGGCATCTCTTTGGCTTCCCTTTACACGAAAGGCACCCAACAGTTACTCACCTTGCTGTGCACTCAGAAAATGGAAAGCGTGTGTATTTCACCGAAAGAAATTTCCAAGAAAGAATTGCATCACTGCCAAAAACTACACTAACAGCCTTCTTTCAACTTTGTCAAACCGACCCCTTTGCAAAAACGTTGTTATATTCTGAAGTCCCCCGCTATAATACTTGGAACACATCTAGGAAGGAGTAGAAACGCCGTATTCAAGGCGCGCCTGTTGCAAATTGGCCCGGTGTAAAGTCATCAGTTGCCCTTGGTCGTGTGTATACCGTCCATGTAACTAATTTTGAATGTTTCTGTTTACGATTGCTGCTGCACCATGTTCGGGGTACTACAGGATATAAAGACCTTAAAACTGTCAACTGTCAGGAATGCGCAACTTATAGAGATGCATGTGAAGCTCTGCATCTTTTAGAAAACGATAATCACTGGGATGAAACCATGGAGGAAGCTGTGCAGTGCCAGTCACCAGCCAAAATTAGGGATCTTTATGCAACTCTCATATCATCTTGCAGGCTATCTAATGCACATGAATTGTGGGACAAATATAAAGAGTACATGGCGGAAGATATTTTGCGAAGGTTACAGCAGACACACGCGAACATGACATACAATGAACACATTTATAATGAAGCACTTGGAAAATTTGAAGATAAATTAATGGCAATGGTAGGCAAAAAATTAAGCGACTTTGGAATGATAAGCCCTCAGCGAACAACCGAAAATGAACTAAGTGATGAAATTATACGTGAAACAAACTACGATATACCAGCTTTGCAGCAGCAAGTAGCCGAATTTGTACCCCGCTTGCTTCCCGAAAAAAATCGAGTTTTAGACAAAGTATTAGGACAAATTGAATCTGGGAATGGTGGACTTTTATTTTTAGATGCCCCTAGAGGAACTGGGAAGACATTTTTGTTAAATTTATTATTAGCGCAAGTACGGAAAGATAAAAACATTGCTGTGGCCGTAGCTTCCTCTGGTATAGCCGCCACGCTGTTAAGCGAGGGCCGCACTGCACATTCTGTATTAAAACTCACTTTAAATCTAGCCCTGGAAGAATCGCCGATCTGCAACTTTAGCAAAAATAGTGTACGAGGTATAATGCTACGACAATGCAAACTTTTAGTGTGGGACGAAAGTACAATGTCGCATGAAAAGCTGTAGAAGCACTAAATCGAACGCCCCAGGATTTGCGCAGCAATACCGATGTAATGGGAGGAATGGTGGTTTTACTGGCTGATGACTTTCGCCAAACTTTACCTGTCATTCAAAAGGGCACACCTGCAGATGAAATTAAAGCATGCCTCAAGTCGTCTATTTTATGGAACAAGGTGACAAAATTCAATTTAACTACGAATAAGAGTGCATTTGTATAATGATATCAATGCTGGAAACTATGCTGACACACTATTAAAAATTGGCGATAGGCGGTTGGAAACGGATGCTGAGGGCTGCGTTAAATTGACGATTGATTTTTGTAATTTAGTACAGAGTCATTCCGAATTAATTTCGAGCGTTTATTCAGATGTAACGAACAACATGCATGAAGCTAAATGGTTATGTGAAAGGGTGATTCTTGCACCAAAAAATAAGAGTGTTAACAAAATAAATTCAGATATATTAAGCGAAGTAGCAGGAGAAATAACAGAGTATTTGTCAGTAGACACAGTTATGGATACAGAACAGAGCACTTCATATCCCGTAGAGTTTCTAAATTCTCTAGAATTGTCAGGTGTGCCCTCACATAAGCTTCAATTAAAATTAGGCTCCCAGTCATGCTAATGCGAAATTTAGATGCTCCTCGGTTATGTAACGGAACAAGGCTGCGTGTGACATATCTTGGACGGAACATAATCCGTGCTACAATTTTGACAGGCGTAGGAAAAGGTGAAAATATTATTATACCACGGATCCCTATAATTCCCACAGATCTTCCTTTTCAATTCAAAAGGTTGCAGTTCCCTATTAAGCTCAGTTTTGCAATGACAATTAATAAAGCGCAAGGGCACACGTTACAGGTAGCGGGGGTCAACTTAGAAAAACCGTGCTTCTCTCATGGTCAGCTGTATGTAGCATGTTCACGTGAATCAAATGCCCAGAATCTCCACATTCTTTCCCCGAATGGAAAAACATATAACATTGTGTACAGTAGCGTCTTAAAATAGTGTTCAGTTAGTTTTTTTTTCCAAAATTCCTACAATCAATTAATCAGAATTCCCACAGATCTACCCTTTCAATTCAAAATTTCCTATTTAGCTCAGTTTCTTTTCAATTCCAAATGCTGCACCTCTGACGGACCTATTAAGCTCAGTTTCCTTTCAACTCAAAAGGCTGCATCTCTGACGGATCTTTTATTTGGCTCAGTTTCCTTTCAATTCAGAAAACTGCTCCGGTGGCTTTTCGAATGAAGTTATTTTGGACAACTTAGGCAACTGTTCAAACTAGTTTCGGACGCGTGGACGACAGCTACGCTAGCGTATGACATAACAGGTCTTACGCATGTTTTGTAGAGATTTTTTTTCCTTTTTACTGGAAAAGAGGCATTCTATTTTGGTCCTCACAGATGACAACGCATCTCCATTTTAATTCGCAAACGAACATACATGTAAATGACTATGGGCCACAGCAACCACTTACCATCAGGTGGACTGTGTGCTCGTTTGTCAACCTTATTCTATAAAAAAATGTAAGATGGAGATTGTGTCTTAAGGAAAGTTTGCTCTTGCTGTTAACTAGCGGATGGAGGTGACTAGCGCTGAATTTGGCACAGTTGCGGACATTGCAAATGTGTTTGCGAAGTCATGCCGTAGTCAAATGTGACCCCTAGGTATTTGGCCGTTGATTACCAGGGAGTCTGGCGGCTGTATAGAGTGATCGTGCTTAACGATTTTTTGGGATTTAATTGACAGAATTTTATTTGAAAGTATATCGCTGCACTTTTCTCAGGATTCACTTCGATTCTCCATGAGAGGAACCAATCGCCTAAGCGGACGGTTGTTTGGATCATCTGGGCGAGTATTCTTTTATTATGATGGGCGAAGAAAAGTGCCCTATCATCGACGAAGAATGCAGTATTAACTACTGGATGGCATTCGTGAAGTGTGAAGAGGAGTGGGGAGAGGACTAAGCCCTTAGGGACTCCAGTCTTTAGGAGGCATTTCGAGGATCAAGTGCCCTCGATAGCGAAAGTGGCGGTTGGCAAGGAAGGCTCTGATGATGTGAATGAGCCTGTCAGGCACGTTGAGTTTATACAGCTTGTAAATTAAGCCGGCGCGCCAGACTTTGTCAAACGCTTTTGCGACTTCGAAGAAGAGTGTGCTAGTTTTAGTGGTTCTACTGCTTCTTTTTGGGAGATTGAAGCCTTTCAGAACGTACACTGTGAGGCGATGTAACTGATTTGTGCACGAGTGTTCGAGTGTGAAGCCGAATTTCTCGTCGGGAAGCAGTTTATTTGCGAAGACGTATTTACGTATGTGATTCAATATGAGTCGCTCGTAAACTCTCCCCGGTATACTGAAGAGACTGGTAGGTTTATAACGGAGGCTCAGTTGCGCCGTTTCCGCGGTTTCCGGATTCCTATTACGTCTGCCTCTTTCCAGGCATCCGGGAAGGAGCAGCTGGAAAGAAGAGCCCTATCATCGGCGTAACTATTAAAAACGCAATGGCTGAAGCACAACATCGCCCCGTAACATATTCTCAATGAGAAATCTTACTGGAGTTCTTAAATTCTAATAGGAATGCTGCAGTGGGCTTTAATAATAGAAACAGGTTTGGGAAAATTCCCGCCGCGTGTGGGTGGAGGTAGCTCGAACTCTCAATTCATCAGGAGATGGTACTGTTAAGAACGGAAAAGGATGATCTGCCGTAAGTACCTCTCGTAAGCAATCGTAAATATTTAGCATTGTAAATGTTTCTTTCTGTGTTTCTTTTTTAAGAGATAGAAATGCGTATCCTTTATATGATTATAAATAGCTTTCTTTTTGCGTATTGGATTGGTTACAATGGGAAGCTTAAATAACGGTGTGCTACAATTAGATATTTACAATCTGGAACTAATGGAGAGCCATCTGATGTGCCACAGCTATACACTTTAGATAAAAAGTTCTTAAATATTGCGGGTACAGATTTTGGTAGTGGACCTTCCTGGTATTCGTGTAAATCTATTTGATGATTCCAATGTTCACGTAAGATTTTCTTTGTGTCTCATGAAATCAAAGTGACCAAAGTTTTTTTTACATAAGCTAAGATATCTATTATAAGCTAAGCTAAGACATATAAATTGATTAAATTTTGTACAATATACAATATGAATTCCGCTACATGCGTTTTGTGGTGACAATTTAATTTATAATGATCATTGCTTCATCACATTTGATATTGCTTACAGGCTGCATTAACTTCAGATATGTCTTAGATACATCTGCAGGAAATCCAACAGTCCTTTGAACAAGAATTTGTTCATGAACTGGTTGAGAATGTTAACCTCAGGAGTTCACTGGTGCTTGTACACACGAGTGTTTGTAGACGTACTCGCCCCTGAGTCTGAAAATTCCATATCTTACACTACACCTACAATTACACCAGAGGCACATCCTGCACCATCTGGAGGTGAACAATGACAAAGAAACAACGCCCTAGACTTACCCGTTTTACTCGAGAATAAGTAAGAAGAGCGTTATTTGAGACCACTCAATTGCGAGCTGAAACAGAGCCTCGTAATAACCGCAACCTTACAGAGCTTGTGCAAGCTCTTTATCGAATTGGGGATGTTTTGAAACGCAGTGAAAGAAGGGTAATTAAAAATTTTTATGTAGTAGAGAATAAAGTAATTAAAGTGACAGTGATGATAGTATCGCTGCCGACAGAGTCGAACGACAAGCGCTTAGCTATTAAAGCTCTACAATTTTCAACAGTATTTGAAAATGGTTATAAATTTGCTCTGTAGGTATATTTCTGATAGTAATAAATTAAGATAGCAAGATAATGTCAAAATAAGTCTAAAATCTGCGCATAGGTGTAAAAAGTAATAAAGGATAAAAGGGTAGTAGTAATAATTATACGTTTATTTGTTGATGAAGTATGTCATAAAAGATGTAAAACGAGAGCAGCCAACCGTTGCAATTCATGCTCACGTAAATAAAATAGAAGCCACTATGTGACGTTCATAATGTAACACTCTGTGCACATCTGAATCGTGCATTCATACGTAAGTACAATAATGCGTTCTATTACAATTTGTGTACTTTCGTGCATTTCAGTGTAGTATAGACTTCGAGAATGTTTGGGGGAGCATCAACAATGGGTGTCATTAAGAATCTTCCAGTCACTTATAAAAAGGTATAAAATAATAAACTAAAATAAATAACGTTTTGCACTAACTTTAACCTACTTTTTTGTATATTATCTATCTTTTTTATTCTGTAAAGTCCCTACCAAGAAGCCATATCATCTCATTTGTTCTGAGATCTTCCATATATGCCTTGAACCCATTTAGTAGCCCATATGTTATAACGAGAGAATTTAAATAGCGAAGCTTGTGGTCTTCGACCCTGGACTGTAAAAGAATGCTGGTTGAGAGAAAGGGCGTTCGTTTTAACGAATTATTTATAAATTGCACGCCTACCTTATCACCGCCGCCCTCGTGGATCTTCCACGCTCTGGAGGCAGGTACTGACGACCTTTTTCCTTTCTTTTGCCGACACAAAATTTCAATAATCACCAATTTGATTATGTCTTATAAAGAATTAATTCGCTGCGCGGTTACTTGTCCTTCAGTTGACTGATTTGCGAGACAGTTCTCGGCGATATAATATATGCATATACTAGGCGTGCGGGTGAGGCTCTTCGAGGAACTCAAAATTTCGTATTCGTCAAACACTGAAATTAATGCACTAAGAAATATTCAAGAACTGCAATTATTAATTAAATTTATTTTTATTATTAATTAAACATATGAAACTCTAAGAAATACCTAATTTTATATATTATATAAAATAAATTATTTAAAAAATCAAAAATCTGACTGCAAAAAGACAATTTAATTTGTTTTTCACTAAAAGACCAAAACAAGATTGAGAATAGAAAACAAAATCAAAATAAACTATAAACAAAGTAAACTCTACTTTGAATAAAACTACTTTTACGGATTTTATCGCGTTTAATTAAGTTATTTTATATTCCCGACGTTTCGGTTGCTTTCCAGCAACCGTGGTCACGGGGGACTGAGGTGATTGACGTCCCGATGTCAAAGTTAACCCGGAGTACCTTCAGCTTTTTAATTATTAATTTTGGTCCGATTTACGCAGAATGAACTAATTGTGTCTTGAAGTCTTGCAATGGTATGCTTGGGTTTAGTTTTAATTTTATGAATTACAGGATCCCAAGCAGGTGGTAGTACCCAGCCTCCCTCTCTATTGAAATTAAGATGTTTTTTAATTTCAATAGCCTCACATATCATCCTTGGCAGGAATCGATGTTCTTTGGCGAGAACTTGTAGTTTGTCAAATCTAATGTAATGGCGGGGGCCGTCTAGGATATGATCACAAACTGCAGACTTCCCGGAACGTTGGTGCTTCACGTCAGCTATGTGTTCTTTTACGCGGGTTTTTATTGATCGTTTTGATTGTCCTATATATGAGAGACCACACTCACAATCAAGCTTGTATACTCCTGCATCTTGTAGAGGAATATTGCACTTGACGGATGGCAAGAACTGACTAATCTTCTTCGGCGGCTTGAAGAATGTTCTAATAGAAGCTCGAATATTCAATGTGTAGTGTTCGCGTAAATATAAGAAATCATTATGTAAACTCTACTTTGGTTTATATTGCGGAACCCATTAATTTTCTTTCGGTTTATAATTTGCAATTGGGTCCCGTCTGCTACGAAACTTGATGCGGGTATTTAACTTAAGCTTGCAGCTCATAATATAGTCTGCACCAAAAATCCGGCATTTTTTTCAAACAGCTATCTAAAGACACTTGGGTGTTTAAGACGAATATATATTTAACTGTCGAAGTCCATCTAGCCTTTGGAAAGATACGGGGTTATAAATAAATTTACAACAAATATACATACATAAAAGATACGCGCGAAAACCATAACCCTTTCTTGTCAGTCGATTAAATATTTAACGATACAGAAAAAGCTTCCACCATGCAACTTTCATTGGGAGTGTTTAATCTGATTCTAGTTAAACGTGTGTGCAACATTCATTATGAACGATATAACATTCGTGCTTGGCTCGAATTCAATTTTGTTCCAAGTAAGCGATGCATGACGCATGTTTGAATAGCTCAAAATTAAGTGGATGGATGAAATCATCATCATCATCATCATCATTATAATCCTTCACTAGTTCTTTTCTGAACATAGGTCTCCCCCAAGTTATGCCACAACGGTCCTAAGCTACCTGCATCCATCGACTTCCTGCATGTCTTGCCAGGTCGTCACTCAATCTAGTGGGGGGTCGCCCTACACTTCGCCCACCGGTACGAGGCTGCCTTTCGAGAACCTTTATTTTCCATCGGTTGTCGGTTCTTCGAGCTATATGGCCAGCCCATTGCCACTTCAGCTTACTAATCATTTGGGTTCTGTCGGTAACTCTGGTTTTACTGCGGATATCCTCAATTCTAAGTTTATCGTGCAGAAAAACTCTCCGTAGTTCACTGACCGACTTTGATCTTCCTCATACGGCCAGCAGTGAAGGACCACGTTTCAGATCCATAAGTGATCATTGGTTTTACAATCTTGTCTTCAAGTTTTGAGGTATATCTGACGAGATGTGTCGTAATTTCCCGAACGCTGCCCAGCCGAGTCGAATCCGTCGATTGAAGTTGGACTTAGTTGGACCTAGTCGGACTATTTGTCCCAGGTAAACATACTCGTCAACAATTTCGAGCTTAGTGCTCCCAACAACTACCGCCATAGGTGTGACATAGACGTTACAGATGATCTTTGTTTTGTCGATGTTCATCTTAAGACTTACCCGTTGGAAGGCACTAGTGAGGTCATAGAGCATAGTTTTTAGGTCGATTAGCAATTCTGCCATAAAGAATATATCGTCGGAAAATCAAAGATCAGTAATGTTACTCGCTACTGATGGTAATGCCGTGTGTCCTGATCGTCTTGGCTATTACAGATGCTTTCATATTGCACTCTGTTTCATCGAGAAAGCATGGATGCTTGTCAAATATACAATTTCGCATCGCAATTGCTAGATCGCGCATAGGAAACTACACGTCCAGAAAGGGGAGCCTATCTAACGAACCCAATTTCATTGCAAAAACGAAGCAAGCTACTGTTAATACCAGCTATCAGAAAGTTGTAGGAGTGCAAGACGAAATACGTTACCAAGATGTTGGAAAATACTTGATAGATAAGTCTAATATACCGCGCAGATTCCGTTTATGTATTACAAAGATAAATAACGTAAGAAGTAAGTTTTCATGTACGACATGTAAAGTATTTTTGTGTGCTTACGCTTTCTTTACTCAATTTCACACTGAAGAGTACATTAGATAAGTATAACTTATGCTTAAGTAACTTATACTTAAGTATTACCTAAAATAAAATATAGATAGCTACCAAATTATGTAAAAAGCCAAAAAACTCAAATAGTCTCTAATTGATTGATGTTACTATACCATAATAGCTATGAAAATATTTTTTCTAAAAATAAATATTTTTGTGCTGTCAAGTACTTACTCTTTTATTTATAATTTAAAAATAAATATAAAAGATATAGTATACATGTAATTTACTTAAGTTTACAGAAATATCTATTCTAGTATGTGCAGAAGCATGTATATTTTGTTGTTGTTGTTGGCTCAATATCGGATGCCAAGATGTATAGGCCTTATATCTATACTACCCACAATATCAAAAATATTCGAACGCATAATTAAGTCTATGTTGGTGGCTCATCTTGTCTTAAGCAAGGTTATTGATAGAGGGCAATCTGGTTATCAAAGCAACATCGGTACACAGGACGCAATAGACAAAACAAAATGAATAATACATTTAAGGTAGCTGCACTCTTTCTCGATTTGAGCTCTACGTTCGATACCATCAATCATGATCTTCTTTTGGCAAAATTGCAATATTATGGGGTTCGAGGACAAGCTCTGATACTTTTTCAATCTTATTTTCAAAACAAAAAATGTTCGTAGAAATAGAAACAGTGAACGATAGCATGTCTAAAATGGTGACGAAGTCCAAAATGATTAACGTAAAAGTGGGTGTACCTCAAGGCTCCATTTTAGGTCCCGTATTATTTATTACTTTTATTAATGATTTAAACAATTATGTACGTAAAACGACAGACTCAACAAAGCTAGTCCTCTTTGCAGATGACACTAATGCTGTTATCTCAGCCTCTGAAATAGTGACTCTAGAAATTAAAATAAACCAAATATTGGAAATCGTTAGAATACGGTTTACTGTCAACGGCCTGTTGATCAACACTAACAAAACAAATGTTATGTTATTCCGCAATAACGTCAGAAAAAACACAACCCTGAATGTTACACTAGGTGATAAAACAGTACGGACTGTAGAAGTAGCCAAATTTTTAGGAGTGAGGATAGACAGTGATCTGAAGTGGAAACATGAATTAGACGAGATTGAGGGTAAAATAAACTCAGCTTGTTACGTACTAAGAAGCTTACGGGATGAAGCTGATCTTAAACATTTAAAATTGGTTTATTACGCATTGGTGGAGTCAAGATTACGTTATAGTATTTTATTTTGGGGGGGGGGGAGCTTTAAATATAATGTACACAAAGCCTTTGTTCTGCAAAAAAGAGCAATCAGAACCATGTTCTGGATAAAAGCACAAGAATCATGTCGCGAACACTTCAAAAGAGTTGGGATCTTGACTGTTCCATGTCTGTATGTACTGGTCTTACTCACGCAATTTGCAAAAGTTATTGGCGAATATGAGCCGATAGACCAAAAAACCATAAGAGAAAACACTAGAAGAAAAGACTTTCATAATAAAATCGTCCCTCGTATGGTAATGACTAGACACTGTTCTCAATATCGATCAGTACTTCTATTTAATAGACTACCTACTGACTTAACAAATATGTTATACAAGGATAGTTTCAAAAATACCTTAAAAAAGTTCCTACTGGAAAAATGTTATTATAGTGTTGACGAATTTTTACATGCCGATACTACAATATACTCTTCAATGTTTTAAAATTTGTGATGACATTTAAAAATAATCGTATATTTTTTTATGACATATATTGTTATTATATTTTGTGATATTTTATACTTTACCTTAGTGACTGATGAGATTTGACTTCTAATTTTTATTGTAAGTTCTATATACTTAATTGTAATTTTTCATAATCTAATTTTTATATTAATTGTTAAAATAATTTTAATTTAATATTGATTGTAAATTATATTTTTATTGTAATTTTATATAATTGTAAATTTGGTTGTTAAACATTTTAATTGTATTTTTGCATAAATGATTCAACACAATTTGTATTGTTCAGAATTAAATAAATAATAATATACTGCCACCAAATTTTCCACATATTTCCCAACGTTTTTCCGGGTTGAAAAAAATCTTAAAAATTATAAAAAAGTATTCTCATTAACATACGATTACTAAAATTTAGTTTTCGTACCCTTTCTGGTTTTCTCGGCCTCTTAAAGGGTAAATCAAAAGCACTAAGTGGTATTGATATCAAATCACCTCCAAACTAACTTTCTACCGCATTTTAACCCAATTAGGTGATGAGTTTCAATAAAATACTTAACACGTCTTCGATCAATTCTGTTAAACAACGTTTAGGCAAAATGAAGTGGATTAGACCAAGGAATCACGTTGTCCCATAAAAAACTTTGAACCCGTTTTTCACCTCTTTAGGGATAGAATTTCGGAAAATCCTTTCTTATCGGTAGCCTACGTCATACAAAGAAAACACCCTCCAAGTTTCAAGTCTCTACGATCAGCGATTTAGGCTGTGCGTTGATCCGTCAGTCAGTCATTCAGGACAAAGCATTTTATATGTGTAGATAAAGCAAAATATAGGCATTATGTTAACGCCCCTGAGCATATTTTAAGTGAGATTTTGCTAATTTAAAATTCGAAAGTTAATTTATACACACGTAATGTAAGCAAGTCATCAAATATATTTAAAAGATAAGCCAATATTTTAAGCAGTTTTCATTATAACATCATGTATTATTCAATTCAAATTATTTATAAAAAACCCCATTATTATATAAAATTTTGAATATTTGAATTTGAAACAGTGCAGTCAATTAACTACTTATGTATAGTTAATGTAATAAAGTGTTCCATTTCGTTTACGGTGGATTATGCGAGTTCGTAGAATTAATTTCGAAAGTCATATCAGTTTTGAATTTATGTGAGAATAATCATTGTGTGAACTTAATGGTGTATGAAAACGTATACTTTAATATCTGTGTTAAAGATGAGTTCCATTAAGGTCATTAGTAATATTATTGAAAATATTTTGAATTTACTGCTTGCTTTTAACTTCCAAGACCAAATTTCAATAGTAAAAAAATATACGTACATGATTGATTACCACACCAGCATTTCTTTGATATTTCTTGGCGGCAAATATTATCATATCCAGGTTTATATTTATTTTTATTTATTTATTTATTTAACAAATTACAGATAATACAGAGAATATATTATGGTACAACATAAGCTTACTGAAAACTTTACCGTGTACCACAAGCCGCCGACTTAAAATTTGTCAGATAAGCTACAGCTTAATCTACAAAATATGTATAACGCAACAAAATAAAAATAACAGCAACTGGCACAGTCAACAGGCGGTAAATCGGCAATACATAATTAACTAATAGTGTATTAAAAGACGTGAGTCTTGCCACCGCCCACTTCGCTGCGTCAAAAACCGGTCGTTCCTGCGTGGCGTATACAGGGGTGATAAAAATATATTGATAATAATGTAATATGGAACAGGATTATTAATTGAAATGAAATATATTTGATTTCATGGAAACAATAAAGTCCAATATTATTTTTAAATTTCCTTAAAAATCTTTGTAAAAGTTTTTCTTACAGACTTCGTTTTCTTTAAAAAGCTAATTAAATTACATTGTATCTAAACCAGACCTGTCTCTTTCCGCGCTTTAGGCGTGAAAATATACCTACGCTGCGCGGTCCCCCACAAGAGGCTAAATCCGTGAGGTTGTCACGCTCGAGCTGACGCGCGCATTACGTTAACAAAAAAATATTTTTTTCTTATAAGTATTTAACAACTTTTGATATTTATGTTTAAGTAAATTTAATACATTTAGTTTTATTGCCGTTTAAATGTAGATTATTAACGTTAAACCAATGTTAACGTTAAATAATGCTATACCAAAATTTTGATATAGCATTATTCACTTCATCACATTTAAATCATTGACGTTTATGTTAAAAAACTTAGGAAGTATCATCAGCAAATAATACTATATCACGATTATCCTCTACAAGGGAAGGTAAGTCATTAATATAGACTAATAATAGAAATGAAGGCCAAGAATCGAGCCCTGAGGGACACTCATGTTTACGGACGACCCGAAAGGACTTTTACCATTGATAATAACTTTCTGCATTCTATTACTCAAATATGAAATGATAAGTTTAAGCGCTGTGTTCTTGATACTATAGTACTGTAGCTTCCTGTTTAAAATCTCATGGTGAACACAGTCGAAGGCCTTGGAAAGCTCACAAAATACACCAAAAGCATCTTCTGAATTCTCCCATGCAAAATATGTTTTATAAGAAAACTTTTTTATGAAAACTTTTTTCTGTGGCAACCCCAGTGACAAGTTGTAAAATATTTGCTCCCAACTAATTTTAAAAATTAAATATTGTAAATTAATAATATCCACCTCAATTTTGAGTTACAGTTGTTAAATACGACTTATTTGTGTTTGTGATATAAGTAAAAGTCAGAAGTACCTATTTTAATTACATACATTGTGTCTAGTGTTCCAACCAAAAGTAACAGCTGTAACGAACATCGTTTAAACGTATTGTAAGTGTAATTCTTGTTATCCCTTTAACATTTTAAGATTTACCTATTAAGTAAGTATTGTTGTGGATTTCATTTTGAATTATTTACATGATAATTTAATTTGAGATCTGTAAATAAGCCCATACATCTCGACATTTGCTTACTCTGCTTCTTTGGTTTTCTTTCTTTGTTTTCTTTTGCTATACATTTAATAGTAAAATGAATACACGCAACGCCAAAACGCGCCAATTGGAGAACCTTCAAATGGCGCTTCAAGAAGTTAAGGCGTCAAAGAAGCAGTGTGAGCTGTTAATTAAAGAAAGGGATGACAATGAAAAGGAAATAATAAATATAATTGCTAAAAATACTAAACTAAAAAGTTACATGGTTGTAACATAAGTTGCATAAAGAATATACATTTGTTACAAAAGAAAGGGATCAACTTCAGAGAACAGTCGATGAGATTGACCAATGCAGCAAGTAATATGAGGCATCCCTGAAATTAATTGCTGCATTGCAGTTACAGTTAAGTGAGGCTAATGAGCAGATTGTGCAATTAAAACATTACATAGATAACATGAAAGCGTCCCAAACTCAAAGTCTGTTCAACGAGCTCATAGAATATGAATCTTCTAAATCTAAAGCATTGCAACCCTCCACAACAATTGATTTGACTGGTGATGATTATGTCATATCAAGAACAGCAGCAAGGACTACCTGCAGTAGAAGAAAATTAAAGAAATATATAAAAATTAATAAATATATTATAAAACTACAAAAATTAATTAAAACTAAAATTAATGTTAAAAATTATATAAATGTATGCAAAGAAAAGCAAGAACTAATTAATAAACTTAAAATATATTCAATTGAGGTGGAAAATATGAATCACTGTTATGAGACTGATATAGAATGTCTAAATTCAACAATTTTATCACTTAAAAGGTCTCTACAAATTGTATCAAATAAATATGCTCTTTTGGCTCCAGATGAGATAAAAGAACATATATTGGCCATGAATGATCTGATAAAATCTTGTAAATATAATGAGGAGCGCTTTGACTCCTTAATGAAAAATCAGAGTGAGTATCAGCGCTCCATACCAGGTTCGTCGGGGACAATATGTGTAAATAACAAAGTTAACAGTAAGATCTCATTATTTTCACCTACACTCTATGACAGTGCCATGACAAAGGATATAAACTTAAAAAGCAATGTAAATATTAAAAAAAAAATTATTATGTATTGTGATGACATAGGCAAAAATTTGGGCATGATGTTAAATAACTGTTTAAAAGGACATCTGATCAGTAATTATTGCATGCCTGGAGCATCCTTTAGTCATATAATGAATAAAGTTTTAGCTAGGAAATTTTGTCCTACTAGCACTTTAATAATTTTTTTTGGGAGAAGAGGCAATGTAAACAAAAATCAATTACTAAAATATATTGATAATCTAAATACTTTAAATGTACATAAAATTATCTTGTTTACATTGCCTTACATACAGGGTTGGCCGCAGGAAAATAAAATAAGATATGATTTAAATTTATTAATGAATAACTCTTCATGTAATAATATTTTAAACTTGACATTTAATTGTTACAATTATAATGATAGAATTAATTTAATAGATATAAATAATTTAATTAAGAAATTTTTGACTATAGATAGGTATTACCTATCAAAATATAATTTAAGACAAATAGCAAATGTGCTATCTTATTATTTATATATTAACTCAGCCATGGACTTGGCTAAAGAGACATCTGCTTCTTTTGAGCAGTGTAATGACTTAATATGCAATTTGAAATCAGTTCCAAGTAATTTAAATTAGAAAATGAGACAATAGAGGTAATCTCTAGCAGTTATAATAATTTAAATAATTTAGAATGTGGCTTACAAATCTTTAATTGTATGACTCCACAGAAAGATAATGAAAATTGTTTACACCTGGTGCATTAATATATACAAGGCATGATAGGCAAAGAGCTAGAAATTGAGTTGTTCTTAAATAGCAACAATATTCATATTTTATGTATTACTGAACATTGATTAAAAGCTTATAATTTAATGTTTAACTTCAGTAATCACCAGGTGGTCAGTTCTTTCAATAAAGATACGGTTTTAAGAGGTGGCTCCTTAATATTAGCTAGTAAATTATTATCATGTAAAGAACGTAAAGACATTGTGAGCCTCTCTGTTGAGCGAACTGTAGAAATGGCATGTGTTGAGTTTGAGTACCTCATTGTTGTGAGCGTCTAAAGACCCTCATGTTGTACATATGATACTTTTGAAAATATTATCGAGGAAGTTTTTGCTAAGCTTAATAAACAGAATAAATCTGTTGTAATATGTGGAGACTTTAATATCAATCTCCTAGAAGTTTCCTCCATCAATATTAAATTTAGATCATTGTTTAAATCTTATGGACTTTTTAATTTATTTATAGAGCCAACGCGTATTTCTCAATCTAGTACAACATGTATAGATAACATTTTTACAAATGTGAAGCCGTTGCATAAATGTATAATTCAAAAATTAAGTTCTGATCACTGTGGACAAGTAGTTTCGTTACCTTATGTTCACAAAAAGCAAGTAGATGAGAAAGTTGTGTCTGTTCCAGTAAATGCACGTCGCTTGGAGAAATTTAGAAGTAACAAAGTGAAAAAACTTCCATCACTTTCGTACCAAAATGATCCTAATTTTTTGTATGGAACATTATTTAAGCTTATTTGCATAACATAAACATAAACACTCACGCCGGTCACCCAGAGGGGTAGGCAGAGATTATGGACTTCCATTTGGCACGATCCTGACACACCACTCTCGCTTCCTCCACATCCATATACCTACGCATACACGCTCGTCGGTTAAAGGTACTCTTGATTTGGCCCATTTTTAATATATCGCCAATTTGGTCGATAAACTTTCGCCTATGGCGACCCTTCCCGACTATGCCGTTCACCTCTGCAACATAAATTTGCTTTGTCACTCTTTCCTCATTCATTCTTTCTACATGGCCAAACCACCGAAGCATTCCTTTCTTAATCCTGGTCACAACATCATCTTGCAAACCACACTCTTCTCTTATTAAACAATTTCTCACTCTGTCAGACATACTCCTTAATGACCGCATTTCTACAGCATTTATTCTACACTCGTGCTTCTTCTGCACCACCCAACTTTCACTACCATACATTAAAGTAGGTACTAACACAGCATTGTGAATTGCTATACGTACCTTTTTGGACACATTCTGACTTTTCACAATAGAGTGTAGAGCCCCATTAACTCTATTTCCTGCATTCACTCGTCGTTCTATATCCTTATCATATCTACCATCCCTGCTAAACACACATCCCAAATATACAAACTCATCTACTTGCTCTACCAACTCCCCTTCTATTCTTATTTCACATATCGTTTTACTTTCTTCTCTTTCAAAAACCATCACTTTCGTCTTACTTGCGTTCACTTTCATTCCCTTTTCTTTTAATGTCCTGTTCATTAATGTAACCATCATTTGCAACTCGGCTGCCGACGATGCAAATATGACTTGATCATCGGCGTACAAAAGGCATTTGACGGTTAACTCACCCATTCTTAACCCGCATTCTTCTACTTTCAAATTTTCCAAACAACTGTCCATAAATAGGTTAAACAACCACGGGGAAGCCACACAGCCCTGTCTGACACCTTTATGGATGCCAAACCAGTCCGAGTAGGCCCCGTTGATCCTTACACAAGCACTAGAGTCCCTATATAGAGACTTCAATGCCTTTATCAGACCAGCGGTCAACCCAAATGAGTACAGTGTTTGCCATAACACATCCCTGTCCACTCTGTCATAAGCCTTCTCCAAGTCTATGAACGCACAAAAAACTTTTTGGTTTTTGGCCAAAAACTTCTCCGCGATCATGCGCATGGAAAAGACCTGATCCGTTCATCCCATTCCCTTTCTAAATCCCGCTTGCACATCCCAAAATTTTCCATCAGTTTCTTTCATAACTCTTTCAATTAGTACCTTAGCATACAGTTTTCCCACAATGCTAAGAAGGCTGATACCACAGTAGTTTTTACAGTCCTGCTGTGATCCTTTTCCCTTATATATTGGGACTATCACGGCTTTGCACCAGTCTCCCGGTACCCGCTTAAGTTCCCAAAATAAATTAAACAAGGTGTACAGCAGGTCTGCCACCACTCCTTCTCCAGCCCTTAGCATTTCGAGAGATACTCTATCATAACCGGCTGCCTTACCTGCTTTCATACTTTTCATTGTTTTCATTTTTTCATCTATATCCTCTATTTCTATATATCTATTTCCTCTTCTTTTGGAATTTCTATTTCATTTAATTCAAACGTCTCATCACTCATAAACATGCTTTCAAAGTATTCCTTCCATCTCCTTAAACTCAAAACTTCGTTATTCAGAATACAGCCATTCTGGTCTCGTATAGCATTCATTCTAGGCTGCTTTGAATGTCCCCTGGTAGTTCTTACGAGTTTTCAGAACATTTTAATGTTTGCCTGGAAGTTATCCGATATTCTTCTATCATTCTTATCCGTTCTTTCTTGCTTTATCTTTTCAACTACTTCTTTTACTCTCTTATTTAGGTGTCTAAAAACTGCCTTTTTCCTTCAATATCATCATTCAAACTGCTAGAATTACTAGCCTTGGTTGCTAGTAAATCTAGCCATGCTTTCTTCTTTGCTTCAGCTTCCATCCGTACCTCATCATCCCACCATAACGTGTTATTTTTCCTTTCATTCGTTCTTTTACTTACACCACATACTTACGGAAGCTGCATCCACTAAACCTTTCTTGACATTATACCACACAGTCTCCAAGTCTATATCATTCAAACACAATTCAGCCATACCACTTATATTTTCTCTCGATCTACATTTGAACTTCTCTTTCACACCTTCATCTTGTAACCTCTCTGTTCTTATACGCTGTAACGCAGTGGTAGACACAGATGTCCGATGCCTCCAACGTCTGAAAAGACCATTAATTCGGCATAAGACCAAGTAATGATCCGTCCCTACGTTAGAGCCTCGGTAAACCCTAGTATCTACCACCGCGCTCCTCATTCTTTCATCAACAATTATGAAATCTATCATACTTCTATCATCACCTCTTTCCCATGTATACGTGTGAATCTTCTTATGACGAAAGAAAGTGTTCGTCACAACAAGATTCTTTTCCACGCATACGGCGAGAAGGCTTTCACCGTTCTCATTTATACTTTCATCACCAAACGTTCCCAATATCCTTTCATAACCAAGCCTCCTCACCCCAACCCTTCCATTAAAATCGCCTAATATCACAATATTTTCATAAACCTTGCATTTTATTAGCACCATCCTTACCAACTCCCAAAACTGCTCTCGGATATAAATGGGCTTAGATATGTCTGGGGAGCACACCCCTAAAACAAACAACTTCTTTAAGCCCATTTTCATTCGTATCCATAGCAGTCTCGGGCTTACACATTCATACTCTTTCACACAATGACCCATTCTTTCTGAAAGGATGATACCGACTCCCTGGCATGCCCGCTCGGTCTCGTCTACACCAGACCAGTACGCGGTATACATGCCATGTTTAGTGGCATCCTTTCCCTTCCGTTTCGTCTCATTTACACATAACACGTCTATTCCTCTATCATACATCATATCGCATACTTCATCCATCTTATCATTCATTCCTCCACATACATTCAATTTAGCCAGACGGGCTTCCGCAATCCACTTTTCGCCCCTCCGGGGGCAGAACGTGACGGGTGGCGAACCTCGTCGCCGGTTTTCCTCCCGGAGATTCTTCGCACCCCTGCCCCATTAAAGGGGCGCCGGGAACTCGGGGCCATTTCGTAAATTTTTTGCCTCATGGTGCGAAAGTAAGGTGTGGTATTTTTTACGCCGCTACCATACGGTGAGGAGCCGAGTCAGTTCTTTCGGCTTTGTCACTTGTTTAGCACCACCCGGGGGACACGTGTAGGGTGGACCTAGGATTAGGTGGTCGAAGCCTACGGACGCGAGCGACTCATCCCCCCTTATTTGCAATGAATTTAATAATACTTTTACTTCTAAAACATTCTCCTTGAACAGTCGGAAGTCAATCAATGAATGGGCGACAGTAGGACTCCATAAGAGCAGGCATAGGTTATATGATCTTTACCATGAAAGGTCATATAATCATAGCGTCGAATTTAGGAAATATGTAAAAAAATATTCAAAAATATTTAAAATTGCATTTGAGCAACAAAATTAAGACGGCTTCCATTAAAATTAAAATGACATGGAGTATAATTAATAGCGAAACTGGTAAGATCAAATCTCGCAATTCAAATTACCAGTTAAGTGTTAACAACAAATTAACTGTATCAGATTAGGACGTAGCAATAGTTTTTGAAAAATATTTTACTGATATTCCGATCTTGACCACTAAGTCACTGAATTCTTCTCCTGCCGTCGCCGAATCATTACTTAAACAAAATGTAAATGCGTGTACAAAGAATTTTACATTTCATAAAGTGTCATCAAAAGATATTGTAAAATATTTTAAAACTATTGATGTTAAGAAAACTGCGGATCTGTGGGGGATTTCCATTAAAGTTATTGCGTCTATAATAGATACAATCGCGCCTCATTTAGCTATTTTTTTTTAATACTAGTATCGAATCTGGTGTGTTTCCTGATTTAATGAAGCATAGTAAAGTAATACCTTTATTTAAATCTGGTAGTACATTAGACCCCGCCAATTTTAGACCTATTTCTGTACTATCAACACTTAGTAAGATTTTTGAAAAAATTGTTCTTGATCAAATGTTAATTTTTTTTTAATATAAATAATTTACTTCATAAAAATCAATTTGGTTTCACAAAGGGTCGCTCGACAACTGATGCCGGTGTTGAGCTGATTAAATATATTTTTAATGCATGGGAGAATTCACAGGATGCTTTGGGTATATTTTGTGACCTATCCAAGGCCTTCGATTGTGTTCACCATGAAACATTAATCAGGAAACTTCAACACTACGGTGTAAGAAGTGATGCTCTTAAATTAATTATTTCATATTTAGGTAAGAGAACGCAAAAATTTGTCATTAACAATATGAGCTCTTCCGGATCGATGGTACAAATGAGCGTGCCTCAAGGCTCAATTTTCGGCCCCTTTCTGTTTCTTGTATATTTTAATGACTTACCTTACATAGTAGGGGATAACCATGATATAGTATTATTTGCAGATAACACTTCTTTAATTTTCAAATTAAATCGACAATTACTAAAATATGACGAAGTAAATAATGCTATATCTAAGTTAGTAAATTGGTTTAATGTTAATAATTTGCATTTAAATGGCACTAAAACGAAATGTATGAAATTCATGACTCCAAATGTCAAACAATTAAATACTAATGCAATTTTAAATGGGGAGAAACTGAGCCTTGTAGATACCACCATTTTTCTTGGAATCACACTAGACGCGAAGCTTCAATAGAGCCCCCATATATCAAAACTAGCAAGCAGACTTAGTTTTGCAGCATATGCTGTAAAAAAGATTAGAAGTCTAACCAGTGTTGAAACAGCTAGACTAGTTTACTTTAGCTGTTTCCATAGTATAATGTCGTATGGTATTTTGCTATGGGGACACGCAGCTGACACTGAAATTATATTTGTTTTACAGAAGAAGGCCATAAGAGCAATTTATGATTTAAAGCCTAAAGATTCGAAATTAATATATTAACATTCGCCTCTCAATACATTTATGAAAATGTAATGTACGTACACAAAAATAAAAGTATTTTTACAAAAATAAGTGATATTCATTCTGTAAATACTAGGAACAGACACAAGCTAGTAGTACCAGTTACTCGACTCCATCGAGTCAGTAATTCATTCTTAGGGCGATGTATACCCTTTTACAACAAAATTCCAGAAAATATACAAAGTTTGACCTGCTCAAAGTTCAAAAACTTTATTAAACTAAGTTTGTATAAAAAGGGTTATCATACAAAAGAGTGACTTTCAATAAGTATCATTTATAATCTATATTGAATAAAAAAGTTTCTGTTTCTGTTTCTGTTTCTAAGCTCAACTCCGGCGTCGATAGTCGAGCGACCCCATATAATCTTCTAAACACACAAATAAAAATGAATTGTCTGCCTACGTGACAATATAGGCGCCAGTTTACGTGACGTGACGTTCAAATAAAAGTCGTTAATTTAAATGACTCCATCAATAACCATAATTGTAGCAAATAATTTATAGACCATATTCACTTATACATACTTACTTTTTCCCCGCGGCTTTGCTCGCGTGTACTTTACCAACATCATTAGTGTCCCATGCTAAAATTCGAGATCCCCTCGTTGTCTACCACAAAAAATCTTCTCAGAGTAATATATATACAATATGTTCGATCCGTAATTCTTTTCTGCGTAAATATAAAATTATGAAATTTACGTTGACAACGCTACCTTTCAAATATTGTGATTTTTTAATAAATTGCCTACAGTACCATCTATTGAAAACAAACATAGTTAATAACCATCACACAACACTAACCTCTATATATACGAGTACAAGTACGCTGGACTGGCTATGCCATACAAAATGCTTATGCCGATTTGAAGCGTCATCATTGTTCGTACCGGTAACTAAAATTGACATAATATGCCAAAGTCTGTTGTATTATTTTAATCATATCTCTGTATTTTGAATTTTTAATCTAAAAAATGAAAGTTTTTATGTGGTTTGATTATGTTTGATTTTAGTTACATAAGAAGAATTATTTTTAGTAATATTGATAGTGTGCTTAATATGTAATACTCGTTACTAACAGGAAAGTGGTATAACATTCCACAAATAAGTGAATTTGGAGCTAATATTAAGCAAATTAAAACTATTTGATAATATGGTTACTTAAAAATTTGTTACTAATCTTAATATCGTAATTACCAACATGTTTGTTTTTATATTTCTGAGTTTTGATAAACAATAAAATTCAATAGGGTTGTTGAGTACCTTTTCTATAATACTTATCGATGTTCTTTTCTACCCCATATCTGTTCACAATCAACCTACCTAGAACTAGAACCTAGACTAAATTATGCCTAAAAAGGACAAAAATTGTGAATTGGCGTCCGACTCAGTATGATTATATTTGTTCTAAACACTTCACAGTCGACTGTTTTATTGGACATGAGAAACGCTTTAAAAAGTGCAGCATACCTACAATATTTTCTGGTAGTACCAGTACCGCTAAGTATAAAAGTATTAGATTATTATTTCGAATGTTGTAGTTTCATTCTTCTCTCCTAATTTTCCCCCAGACTCAAGGGCCATAGCCAAGTGTAGAAAGGTCGCCTGATGATGAATTTGTGTTAACAAGACGTAAGTTTGTTAAATCTGTATAATTATTATGACCAATTTATTGTATTAAGGGAATAAATTTATATTGGAACTGCAAAATTATTAATGTCCTGAATGAGTTTGCGTGAGTTTAGGTGAGAAATAAATCCGCCCTGAACGGATTCCCGCCTTGTCGTGGCGGGGGGAGGGTTAGTAGCCGTGGTTTGGTTACTCATAGTAAACGTAGGGCAGTTCACATGGCAGGCCTGGAATGAAGGGCTGCTCCAAGGTGGCTACTCTGAGTGGGCTTGTCGAGCCCTTGGATGTGTGTTAGTGAGCTGCGGCTAACGGATAGTCTTCTCTCAATATCGCTGCAGCCGAGGTGGTATCGCAAGGGAAGAAGATTGTTGGTATGGTAATGTTCCACTCGACTATCCTCCGCGACTTTGGCGGGACTGTACCACTTGGTGCTTCCGGTGTTATATATTCAAATTTTAGAGAGTTAGGTATGTTTTCGCTGAATCAGTGGATCGCTAGTTTAAACCTTTCAGATTTTTTAAGACCAAATATAGATGGAGTCCTAAACCCTAAACATCAATACCATGAATTGACCTTGAAAAACATGTGTATTAATTACCTAAACGAACAGTACCCGACTTACTTGAAGATATTAACAGATGGTTCGAAAGATAATTTCGGAATCGGGGCTTCATTTTACGATATATTGCACGGAATGGCAATAAAGTTAAAAATCTTGGCTCTCTTGGCGAACCTCAATGTGTGGTGAAGGTGGAACATCATGGGGTTTTAGAAGGTGCAAGTCCGACATAATCCATTCTAGCCCCCGCAATGCAGGTATGCGTAGGCATTTGCTCTTTTGAAACCCGGAACAAAATCCGTTCTGCAGTTACGAATAAAAACGTTGATACACGCATCGATACTTGTTTTATGTGAAGTATAAATCTTGCGTCTAAAGCCTAGGTATTAATTGATACGTTTATTTATTGTATGGCATTATATTAATATGATACATAAATAGAATGGATGTTACGGGTAGGCCTGGATTCTTATCGATTTATTTTTTCACACTGTCTTATCTCTATTATTAGTTCAGTGGACGTTCACTTCTGCAATCAGCGCCAAAATGGCGAAAATCAAATCGCCTCATTATGTCACGGTTATAGCCAGTCCATATATTGAGGTCAGTGTCACACAACAAAACAACAAAACAAACATTTATTTGCAATGCAATAAAATAACAAACATATATTTCTCGTGGCATATTTTTATTATTTTTTTTTTATTTCATCCATAGTTACTTCAAATTATTTAATTTTTTGACAATACCTATTTAGCTAAATTAAAAAAATACATTTTTTTTAATGAATATTTGTATTTCAAGGTCACCCGCCCCCCACCCGACCGCATTCCGCAGCGGTATCGGCCAGATTTCTCGACGGGCAATGTAAAGTTCTTTGCGATCTATACTGACGTCTGAGTTTCGCGCCTAATTTTGTTACGAAAGTATCAACCCGCGTAAATCGTTGCAAGAACACGTATTGTTCTTTAGGACTTATTAACTTCTGTTAAATTAATTGTGCAACTCCGATAGTGATTTTCCTCTGAAATTCTACGTTTGGCTATACCATTACGTGACAAAACAGAAAGAGTGCCTCAAGAGAGGAATAGTTCCGAGGCTACCAGCGGATACCTTCTCCAGGACAGCATTGTGTCATCTAGACCAGCCAACGTACACACACACAACCATACAAGCACACAAATACATTCACGACACTTCCATCAGCCGGGCCGGTCCTGGTGAACCGTCTCCGCTCCTGAGGCAGGTAAGTGCCTTTCCCCCTTTGTTTATTTAATAAGAGAACTTCCACTTTGACCTTAAAGGCCCGACCTGCATCTACCTGTAGGTTCTGCTTACTATGGGCCTAGGAGGATCCTACCATTAGATAGGCAGCTGCACGCCGTAACAATAATAAAAGATGCAAGTCGGTTTACAGGACGAGAAAGTTTTGTTACACGAAAGTATCTAAAACTTAAATTTTATACGTGGTAGAGCCATGCTGCAGCTATATTAGTAGTATAGTTGTAGCACGAATGGGTCGGCTCGACCGGGGAAGGACCACGCTCCCACAGAATACCAGCGTAAAATAGCAGCTTAACACTGCTGTGTTTCGTATGGTGAGTGTAAAGAACCGGAAACCCTTTTTACTGGAAAAGAGGCATTCCATCTTAATCCTCACGGGTGACAACGCATCTGTATTTTCATTCGTAAACGAGGATGAATGTAGATGTCTATGGGCCACAGCAACCACTTACCATCAGGTGGACTGTGTGCTCGTTTGTCATCCTATCCTATAAAAAAAATGCACAAATAAAGGACATATGTCATTAATTATAGACAAAATAGCATCAAAAGATATACATATAGCTTTGCATCCGCACAATTCTAAAAGAAAATACTTTTCTGTGTGGCAATATCGCATTAGGTATCTATTTTCCTTTCTCTTTGATTGAAACATGTACTGTACCTCGGAAGCTTGAAGTGACATACAATCTTAAGATTAACTGGGACAGAAATGAAACAATCAGTATGAGAAAGGTCTTATGATAGCTATAACTTACGATGGCAGATGGAAATTGGCGAGAAGCTTCTTAGATAGTTCTGTAGTAAGATGTATCGCAATGGAAATTAATTTGTCATTCTGATCTAATATGTAGTAAAAATCTTTATGTATAAAAATTTCGTGTCAAATTTGTCCGCGATGAACTCCTAAACTACTGAATTGATTGAACAATGACATTTAAATATATACGTATACTAAAGAGCGGACATGGGAACAATTGCATACAAAAACTTTGACATCGCGCGTGTGTGACACCCTCTAGCTAAACATAGCAAAACTACGCTGATTATTTATTAGGAGAACATTTCAGCTATTCCCCAGTAGGTGGTTCTAATAAATGTAAGGTAAAACCCGTTTTAAGAATGTTACCGTTTCAATATCAAAGTGTCGATAATGTTGTTGAAGGTTACTAAGCTTGTAATGCTTTACGATATAATAATAGGGAATACGCATGCTTTTTTATTGTATAAATCTATTTATTATAACTCCCGTCACACCAAAATGTCATATAAACAAACTTTTTAAGTCATGAATAACGTAATGAATTAAATGAAATGTCATGAAATAAAATATTTAATTCCAATAGCTAAGAATCAGTTCAAACAGCAGTTACATTGGTGGCATCTTGGATGATGTCATAAGTCCATTAGACGCTATAATAATATGATTAAATATATATATTTAATATAAGAAAAATATAATAGGTCGGTTGTCGTCGAAGGCGATCGCGAAACATCAAATCCAGTAAGCGAGCGCCTCCATGTTTTCAAATTCATTTCTTTTACAAAAATACACTTTATGTCTAACATATTTTAGAAAAGCACTGAACTTAAAAGTCGTTACACGATAAATTATTATACAGTTTGCACGTTTACAGCTAAAACAACACCTTTGTCGCATCTCCCCAATTTCAGAGCCCTTTTTGTCGCAGCCAGTAGCGGAATCTTCGGCGTCAGCATATCGAATGACCCGTAGAAGCATGGTCACATGGAAGAAAAATCTAAATTGGCTTCTAAAAAGCATGGCGCACTCCGTAGAGCGGGACAATATTTCATGCCTACACATCGTTTGCAACTTTACAAGCGCACGTTCGGCCTCATATGGAATACTGCTCTCATCTTTAGGCCGAGGCTCCCCAGTGCGAGCTCCATCCACTTGACCGCATAGAGAGCAGAGCGACTCGAATCATCGACAATCGAATTCTCTTTGATTGGCTCGATTCACTGGCGTTATGTAGGAATGTTGCATCCCTTTGAATTTTCTATCGTATTTACGATGGAGAGTTCTCTGAGGAATTGTTCGGATTAATTCCAGCCACCAAATTTCACCAACACACATCGCGACATCACTTACGTTACCATCCACATCATTTGGATGCTTGGCGGCCCACTACCGTGCGATTTATTAGGAGTCTTCTTAAGAATCGTTTATCACCGGCGATTTTTATGGACCGATACAATTTAGGGACCTTCAAGACCTTCCCTTACTCCTTTTTAAAAGGCCGGCAATGCATCTACAATTCTCCTGGTTTTGTAGAATTATATAAAATTTTTAAAAAGAAGGTTATCTCATTGCCTGGTTGTACTGGCTGACATAGACGTGTCACGTTACAACCAACGGCCATGTACCCCGGACACAGGCCCACCCGATTTCTTTATTGGTATAGGTACAGTATCGTTTACTGTTTCACCTCCTTAAATATTGTAGGTGATTAAATCTGCATCCTGTATAATATTTTTATCGATAGCATCTATCGATAAACATTGGCAACCACTAACTCTTTGGTGACGTCACTGGATAACAGAGGGTGCTTATTACAATAATGATAAATGTTCTAGAACAATCTACCATAAATAATAAAAATTAAAAATTATGGGGTAATTATACATTATGCTTGCGATAATAAATTGAATTCACATTCAATTTTTGCAGTATATCGGGACTTACAATACCTTAATGCACAATCAGACATATTTTCTTTAAATGTTTTTATATATCTAGGAAACGAATGCGTCTTGAGCTTTTAATGATGTCACTAAGACTAAATGACACAAATCCGAAATAAATCATAAGGTAAGACCATGTTGTTGCTGATGTCCGGTCTATTACTATTACTTAAATGTCTTTGGATTATAACGAAATTTTACACAGTCTTTGGTCCAACTTAGGAGATAGGACAGTTTTTATCCTGGTAAGTAGCCCTCAATATTTTTATTGCGATTTTAAGGATTCTTTATAGGACAAAGGGTCGTCGAAGAGGACAGAGTAACGTCGGCCTTGCAAGCTACTCGTAGTATTTATATAAAATTATTCATTAAATTTATACCTGGGTCTAAAACAGTTGAGTGAGTGACAGTGAGACAAACAATAACAGTTTTAAAATTGGAATGTATTTTAGATTTCAATTTATTTAAAATTCATTCAGCACTCAAGCCTAACTTTCGAAAGCAATTTTCGCTGTAAAACTGAATTTAACGCAAGTTATATTAAAAGTCTTAACAAATTTACGAAAAGTATTATATACATTGAGGTATTAACATGATATGAATAAAACAAAATCTTGAATTATCTTATTCAGGCCTATTGTGCTGTAAATATTAATATTCAAATAAGATACCAAGTTGAGGTGTCTTCAAATTTAAAGCAGGAGGGTGAAAATTTTTATTTCTTTTTATTTTAAAAGTACAAAATATTTTTACTAACGCAGATAATGGAAGTTGTGTTGTACAAAAACGTTCTCTAAAACGAAATATTAATTATTTGTATATTAAACTGTTTGTAACCATAAGTTTACATTCAAATAGACAGAGTCGTTACCGTTGACAAAAATGGATACGGCGTGAAAATCTGGTGAAAACGTCATCATTACAGCCTTTCATAAGTCCACTGCTGAACATAGGCCTCCCCCAAGGAATACCACAAAGCACGGTCCTGAGCCACCTGCGTCCATCGACTTCCTGCATCTCTTACCAGGTCGTCACTCCATTTCGTGAGAGGTCGCCCTACACTTCGCCTACCGGTACGAGGCTGCCACTCAAGAACCTTTCTTCCCCATCGGTTGTAGGTTCTTCGAGCTATATGGCCGGCCCACTGTCACTTCAGCTTACTAATCCGTTGGGCTATGTCGGTTACTCTGGTTCTACTGCGGATATACTCATTTCTAAGTTTATCACGCAGAGCAACCCCAAGCATAGCCCTCTCCATAGCTCGCTGAGCGACCTTGAGCTTCCTCATACGGCCAGCAGTGAAGGACCACGTCTCAGATCCGTAAGTCATCACTGGCAACACGCACTGGTTGTACAATTTCTTTTTAAGGTTTTGAGGTATGTCTGACGAGAAGATGTGTCGTAGTTTCCCAAACGCTGCCCAGCCGAGTGAAATCGTAATAATGTCAAATTACTGACTCATACATGCTGTGTAGTGGCAGTGTAAGAGAATTGAAACAAAAGAAGAACACTATCTTCCTGATAACAACTTAAAGTTGCCAACCCGCCTGCCTAGCCTGTCTAATTCCTTATGATGCAATCTATGAGGGAGGCTGTTGGAATGTTTACGGTATTTTATTGTGGTGGCAGCTGACGTGAAAACTGCTTTTTACTGCCCACGCCGGAACGAAGGTGTACGCGTTTAGGGCGATAGGTTGTTTTTGTGTGTAAATGAATGTCCTCATTCATTTCCAAAACGATTTGACCGATTTAGATACCGTTTTCAAAGAAATAACTTATATCGAAGATATAAATATTATATTTCATTTCTTTTTATGTCTTAAATAACCGGTCATTTTTAAGTGACACACGAAGGGAATGGATATAAATAAAAACTTATATAACTAAGTAGTTAAATCTTATATACTCGTGTAATTATATCTTATATAATTATAATAAATTAATCTTAAATAGATAATAGTAATATATTCTAATCTTAAAATAAAAACAAATAAATTAATACATATAATTAATTTAAAATAATTATTCTACGCAAGCATAAAATAGTTAATTTAATCCGCGCACCGTGAACCGATTTGCTCACCGATCTCTAAATCAAAAGACTGTAGGATTCACACGACCACGATTACTTGTTCATTTCTACCTGAGACTGCTTGAAGTTATAAAATCTGTTTGGTATAATATAAATTGCCTTTTACTACACCCATGGTACGAAATGGAGTGATGGGTTCTCCAAAGGCGCCGTATTATTAACCAGGTTTAGCTACTACTGATAATGAATTTTGTAAAAAAAAAAACTTTTACATTTCTAATAAAAAAATAATCCAAAACAAAAAGTCTGCAACTGCATTTGTTTGCATTGCATTTCTTTTAAAGCGCGTAGCTTGCAGAACTACTGTATTTTGCGGTAGAATTAAATTGTAAATTTTTATGAAAGCGTTGTCGGAATGGTATCCGACAGGGATCCGATTTTATTTTGGATGGAATTCACAGTGAATGAGAAGTTTTTGCAAAACGTTATTTTATAAGCGTAAATTTACAATATGCTTAAAATATTGTAATATTAATATACTTTATGATTATATATTATGTTAATTAATTAAAAAATTAAAAAGTGACTTCCACACTAGCATTTTCTGTTTTGTGTTGGAGGCAGTTTACAAACATAAATTGCACAAGATCAACCATTGAGACCCGGAACAATTATTTGTAAGCCATACAAATACTTGCCACCACTTGGAACCAGCGGTCCTTAGCGCCGAAACTCAATGATAAACCACTTACACTTTCAAAATTTTGTGTCACTGGCTTGATTAAATTTATGCATTTGAAATTGAATGCACTCGTATATAAAATACATTCACGATAAAAGAAAAAAACCTACTAGAGGTTATGTAAACATCTTAAAAAAAGAGAAAAGAAAAAATAACTTATAAATAACGTACGAGTTGATTCTGAAATAGATCAATAAATTACTATAACGTGGTAATAAAAATCCAAAGACAAAAAATCGTTCTATAAGTTATTTATAACGATCAAAGTTGTTGTGCCTGTCGTAGCCTCGTTAGACAGCGGTATAAAGTAATAGCAAACTAAATTTACTACAAACTGGAATAAACACATTTCTTTCCTTCTTTCTTTCATTACAGCCTATGAAAAGTCCACTGCTAAACATAACCCTCCCCCATAGATTGCTTCTTATAACTGGATTTTGCAAGCGGTTTAGCAACCGCAGATTTTTATTTTTATTCAGCTATTATCTGGTATAATATGCTACTGTCCATCTCCTAATTCAGGTTTTTTGAGGGTATTTGATAATAATATCATAAACTATAATCGATATAATTACGTTTCGTACGAAACTTTTTTAATTTGCAATTTTATGTAAAAATATCGACTTTATCTTCTGTCTGTTTATATTTTGTTGCAAAATTGTATTTTAGATATTTCTGTTTGTTTACTTCAACTCTGTTCTTCTATAAATTTTAAAGGATAGGATGATAAAACCTTTTTTCGTAAATTTCCCCACATCGCACGTATAAAAAAAAATGAGCTTGAAGTCGTTTTTCGATAGTTGATTAATTAATTAGTGAAGATCCGTATAAAAAAATAAAATAATGTATCTTGCTTAGTTTGTGGTGCATCTCTTCATGGTTGACCGTTAGCGGTCAACCATGAAGAGATATAGAGAAATAAGCTCACCTCTCACTTAGGTGAGAGGTGAGCTTATTTCTTAGCGTCAGCTATCGTAGTCTATTCCACCTGATGATGCCTCGTTTATAAACGACTTCGTCATAAAACGTCACTTGTCATATTATAGACGATGGTGTCTTTCCTAACGTAGTGTTGTTGGGATTAGTGGTGACGGTGATTAGGGAGGGCAGGTGCCCTTCAAACAACGTAAGACACATCATTTTTATTTTATTTTTACGCGGTTCGTTCGCCCACACATAACCGCTACAGATGCGAAGTACTTGTGATTTACATAAAAACCTCAACCCTTTTGGTGTAATTTACCGATGTCAATAAACGTAAATGCATACATTTACGAAACCCCTGCGTAGTTATAACGTAGGTACATTATGCACACAAATATTATTTGTTCGCGGCGTTTACACGTCTGAAATTTATATGAGATATAATTTAGATTTATGTAACAATTATTCTCTAATTCATATCTGTTGGATAAGTAGAGAATAAGAATAATTTTGCATCTTTCGTATGGTAAGTGTAGAGAACCGTGAACCCTTTATACTGAAAACGCGTCAGTCCTTCTTGGTCCTAAGGGGTAACAACGCATCTGGATTTTAATTCTTAACCGGGGATAGATGTACATGTCTTTTGGGTCATATCATCCATTTCGGAATGAAATATGCCTCATATCTCCTCCGGTGATCAAATCTCTAGCTGTGAACGGGAACATCTAGCGTTTCCTCCCTCTCCAAAGTCTCCTTTAGCGACATAGCCCGCACGTAGAAATCAACACCTACGCTTCTCGACCTCTCATCCTTACCTTATAAATTAAACATCATTTAATAGCAATAGGTAAGCTATTATAAATATTGTCGCTTAAAATTTACTTACTCTCTTATTCATAACAACGCGCCACTGAAAAATGAAAACATCAAATGGAAGGCAGTGAAAACTCTTGACCGTATCACCGTTATGAATTTTATTACGCAGATACACTTCGAGAATTTTTTATAAGATAAGGGTGACAAACAAGCACACATTCCAACTAATGATAAGTGGTTGCTGTGGCCCATAGACATCAATACTGAGAGTATAAAATGGTCCTCTACAACAGCGACAACGTCAAAAAATGGCTCAGCCTAAACCCAGTATTCCTCTTGATTGTTGACTCTCTTTCAACACACACTTACTGAAGCACCCATTTCTCAAATACACTTAATTCAGTCAGTATGTTCTACGACCCCCACGGCGTGTTTTCTACCGCTTACGCTCGGGTCGACAACTCTTTTCTACTTTTCAGACGAAAATTGCCGAGCGTAAAATATTCGCAACTATTAATTTAACTAATTAATTTATTACTAATAAATTAACAGAGAATAGCTCTTAGGTGCATAGATTCAATGGTACATTGACGCCTAGAAAACGGCCTTGTGAAGGGGCCGTTGAAGTAGGATAGGGGTTATTTGCAGACTTTTAATTTGAAATCTCGTTATGTACACTAGTAACTGTCGAGACTCTGGTGACCAATAAATAGCGGTATATCTAATCAAAATATCGAATCTGAATACTAGCAGATTGAAGAGCCAACATTAGGTAAGCTGTTCTAATATTTTTTATATAAATTATTGTACAATATAATACATAACTGTAAACTTTTTATTTGTAAATTGTTTTTTGCGTGTTCTTCCAACAACAGAGGTATTTTCCGGACCAGTTGTAAATTAAACTTTAAAATACATTCAATTAGTATTTTTTGTAATCTATATTGGAAAAACAATCTATATTTATTTCTATTGTGAGTGCAAGCCTCTTTGCTCACAAACCCGCCTGCTTAGTGTATCGAGTATAGATGAATATATCAAGGTTTTATGCCAATGAAAATGAAAATGAAAATGATTTATTTATTTACAATGATACAATTTAAAGCAGTCGCAAAGACCCCTGTACTAGGTTGGTAACCTGTATTACTGGGAACCCCGCTCATCAACCAAAACAATAATATTAATCAATAAATAACAAAAAAGGCAAGGCAAGCGCTAGCATTAGGGAGTAATGTAATTTGTAATATAATAATAAGTGTGTGTGTGTGTGTGTGTGTGTGTGTGTGTGTGTGTTGTGGGTATGTGAGCAGTGCCTTAACAATTGGTGAGGCTGTACGAAGTATAAAAGTTAAGTAATAAATTGTTCAGTTTCCTCGTAGTTTAGTTATAAAATTGTGTTATTACACCTTTGACTTTAGTCCACGTCAGGCAGTGCATTACTTGTAGTTAGGTTGATAATAATGTCCTCCAGACCGAATTTAGATCACGTGGCCAGTGTTTACGGAAACTAGCTATCTGCGCAGGACAAGAAATAGTGTACGAGTGTATACGCAAGCACATGTGCACTCTCTACTCCTTCACTCTCATAGTCCAATGGGACGGAAACCCGACACGACCGGAGAGAGAACAGGTGCAGTACCAACGGCTTTACGTGCTTTCCGAGAAACAGGTATGAAACACAGCCAAATTCCTTTCTCCGGGCTGCTACCAGGGCCTGATTTATCCACAGTCTAACTAGGCTGCAGTCTTTTTTTTACATTGGGAGATGCCTACGCTTACCCGCCTCGCGGGGGCAAGAACGGGTTATGTCGGACTCGCACTGACTAAAGCCCCAAGGTGTTCAACCTTCGTCTCACATTGGCAGGGCCACGGGAACGCTTTCGCACACATCCGCTGACCCACCTGCGCTGGCCGCCCCATGGCGGAGCCTTGAGCCTAGGGTGCAAGATTCGAGGGTGCGCTGAGCTTGCCTTTGCAAGCACCACTTATGTACATAATAAAATTTGGTATAACATTCTCAATAAATAACAAAGTAAGCGGTTGTGGGGTTACATCTAACTAATCGTAAGCTCAACTCACCGACGAATTGCCGCGCGCGAGAACCAACTTATTACGCGAGGCGGGCTTTTAAAATAATGCCAAAAAAATTAGAATATCGCCGTTTCGTCAAAGAACCTCATTTCGAAACGGTAATAGATTTAGCAGGTTTTAAAAATAAACTTTGAAGAAAAGAAATTTATTTTTTTACGTCGATGAAATAAATATTACATTTCATTTTCTTTCATATCCTACATAAATGGATATATATTATGATAACATCTAAAAGTAACAATCTCTTTCAAAATAAGTTAATATAATAAATAAATAATAATAAAATAAGCTTTAATAACCTCTCAAAAGTAAAAACCGTAAAACAAAGTTTTACTTACCAGGGAATCCTCTAATTTTGTACGTATGCTAATCCAGTGTTGAATATAGTTCAATAATGGACTAAAAGGCATAGAAAGCTTCAAGCTTTGGCCTATATTATAGATAGTAGAACTCCTTTTCAGCCTAATTGTCAGTAAACCACACAGTCAGGTAGCCACCCGCCTTTTTCTCCCGACTTCCAAAAAGCAGACGGTACTCAATTCGACTGTATGTTCTTTTTTTATTTGAAATATATATGTATTTGATCAAGTTCAGACCAATAGTTTTTGAGTTATTCTTAATAACTTATATTGAAGTCGGCTGTACAAAATTTTTAATTTTAAATTATACCTATTTCTGCCGTCAAATAGCAGTGCTAGCACTACTGTGTTTCAGACTGAAGAGTATAGAGGGCCAGTATAATTGCAGACTGTGAGGCTTTCCATCTTACTACTCATACGTTATTACGTGTGTATGTGTGCCTTCTTCTTTTGAAGTTGACTGCAGGCGTCCATGAACTGCAGTAGTCACTTACCATCAGGTGGACTGTAAAGAAAAGAGCCTACTCCTTTTTTAAAAGGCCGGCAACGCATCTGCGATTCCCATGATGTTGCAGTTGTTCATAGGCGGCGGTAGTCTCTTACCATCAGATGCAGCTGCATGCTCGTTTGCCCCCTCTCCTATAAAAAAATGCTCGTTTGTCACTTGTTTAAAAAACTACTCACCGCTATCACACTTTTGATGATGTTTAGACCGCCTTATATGGTTCACTATAACCTTCGTTATTTATCTGGGTTATAAATATAAGGTACAGGTGCGCTTGGCATTTAAAAAAAGTTGTAAATTACCACTTCCTTAAGCCAGTTAAATATTTTTTTGTTATTTATAAATCCATTATAATAAAGATCTTAAAAAGTAATTTGTATATATAAACCGCTAAGTGGTCAGCCACCCCAGAGTCTACTTCACCTGAGGATGCCTCGTGTAGAGGCGAAACACGTGTAGTATTATCAAAGGTGGTGTATCTTTTCTGGTGTGCTGGTATTGGGGGTGATGCTGCTGGGATTAATGGGGACGAGGATAGTGTACGTAATTGAGGGGGGGGGGGGGCGGTTGGTGCTCTTCAGACTTGATAAGACACATCATTTTATTTTTTTACGCAAATCAATTTTAGAGATCGTTAGGATGTATTCTAAAACTACTAAAGCTTAAAACACATGATCCAATAATTATATGGTAATGGGGCCGCTATATCCCTCTAGGAACCCTCTCACCGCCCGGCACAGGGTATTGTACCCCTTCACTAAGTGGAATAACAACCGTGATGAGGAAGGAAGAGTCAATGGATGCAATGAGTTCGATACCGTATTTTGTGGCAATTTTTACAGGTCTATTTTTTTATAGGATATGGTGGCAAACGAGCACACAGTCCACCTGATGGTGATTGGTGGGATATGATTCCTGTGGCCCATAGACATCTACATTTATCCTCGTTTGCGAATCAAAATGCAGATGCGTTGTCACCCGTGAGGACTAAGATGGAATACCTCTTTTCCACTAAAAAGGGTCTCCAGTTCTCTACACTCACCATACGAAACACAGCAGTGTTAAGCTGCTATTTGACGCTGGTATTCAACAGTTGATTTTTTAAGAACTTTAATAAAGACATATGAATATAATTAAAATAATAATTTGGCTTCGGGGATGGCAAATCCATACTAAATTAAAACAAAGTTATAACTAACGGTGGTTTGCCTTATAAACCATCTCCTCTAGTGTTTAATTCCTATATGTACTTGATAATCAAATACGTAAGAAGTTCGCTAATTACGTGTTACAAACTTCGAAGTAGGAATTAAAAGCTCAGTCTACGAATACTAATAAATAATTAGTTAACAAAATAAATTATGATGAAAGATACATAAGTTTAAAGGAACGTATACGTGATACTACGTGAACAAATTTATTACAATTTTTTACCCCCCTACCCCTCTCGGTGATACTTTAGTATTCACTTAGTAATTCCTAAATATGATTTTAAATCATTTTTTGCAAACAGAAGGTTAAAAAATATATAATTTGCTTCATATTTGTCTTTATTAATATGGCGCTTGCCGTGTGTGTGCGCAAGCTTGAGAGAAAAAATGTTATGAAGAAGAAAAACTTATGTAAAAACATATTGTAACAGGAACTTAACTAACAAGAACAAAAGTCTGTTTTTCTTTTATTCACATTTATTTTACAGAGATTTTCCTGAGCATATTGACTACGTGACGAAATACTTAACCCCCTTTATTTACAGTCAAAAACAACTGGAAATTTATCACACAATAAAAGCGAAAAACTTTATAACATTTATAAATAAATTTACCAACTGACTCATCATCATCATCATTATAGTCCTTCACAAATCTGAACATAGGCAAGGAATGCTACAAATCACGGTACTGAGCCACCCGTAACCATCGACTTCCTGCATGTCTTACCAGGTCGTCACTCCATCTAGTTGGGGGCCACCCTACACTTCGCCTACCGGTACGAAGCTGTAACTCGAGAACAATTCTTCCCCATCGGTTCTCAGTTCTTCAAGCTATATGGCCGGCCCACTGCCACTTCAGTTTACTAATCCGTTAGACTATGTCGTTATTCTGGTTTTACTGTGGATATCCTCACTTCTAAATTTATCACGCAAAGAAACCCCGAGCATGGCCCTCTCTATAGCTCGCTGAGCATAGACATCCCTATGAAGGAATTACTGAATCTTTGGAGTTGATTAATTGGTATTACTAACATGTGCTTGTTCCTAGTATTTATAGAATGTACACCACTATTTTAATAGAACTATTATTATTTTACATGACTACGGCGAAGCGAAAAGGAGGGTGTATATAACTATTTTGCAACGGACTTACAACATATTTCTTTAGCTATATAATTTGTACATGTAGTCCGCAATCACTTTGGCTAGCTAGCTAGCTAGCTGGCTAGTTTTTTAATCGATTTTATAATCAATTTATAAATATTACGTTAGAGATATTGCCATTTAAGATCAAGAAGTAAATAAAAAGAGGGTCATTGCTTCATGTCTTTTAGATATTAAATCATGAAAGTGCATCTATAAATCGTAAGCATTATTTATATAATATGACCATACTATACAGGATATTTTTTTTAATTATACTAGTACTGACTTCGATCCCACCTACGGGCAAGTAGTGATTCATTCTAGGATTGTGAAACCAAGCACTCCGTAGACGTAGAAGTCTGTGGGTGACACAGTATAGGCTGGCAAAAAAGCAAAGGTTTAGCTAGTCAAGTCTTATTTGTAGATTTTCATTAAATCTAATATATTTAATTTTCTGATGAAAAAAGGTAGTAATCGGGGAATGATAAATGTTTTCTTGCTCTCCTGTATTTTTTGAAAAATTGAGCGCCCCTTTGCGCCGTCAACGACGAATTGGTTTAAAATAAATTATTAAAACACAAAAGTAAGATTTAAGACTTTTAAAAACAAAGAAACAGGAAATAAAATATAAACTTCTTATCAATCATTATATGGTTTATTGATTCGTATTTACTTTATTGGAAAAAATTTTTAAAAATGATATTTCGAAAAGAAGAATTTAAGGTATATAGAAGTACCACCGCACCCTTGCAGGGACACCAAGTTTCCTTGCGGCTGCTTTGGCTATGGACTCAATGAATAATTCATAGTTGAGGTTAGGATAAAATTTAACCCCTAACAACTAAAGGCGGTCAGTGTACTACAAGGCTACATTCCGGAAAGTAGGAGCCAGGGTGAGTGGGATCCTTTTAGCGATGAAAAACCCGCTTGTGTTTTGGAGGCGTTGAATCTCACGAAATTGGCATCGGCCCATTCGGAGACCGTTTGTAAAATGAAATTCACACGCTCAACCATAGCCCCTCGTTCGGACTGGATTTGATCCCGACTGGCCCGGACACTTGGTTAGTATCTTTCTACAACTGTGCTGTCGTCTACATGCCCATAGATACCGGAAATTAGCAGATCATTTATATGCAGCAGGAAGATAGTTGTGGAGAGAACGGATTGACGAGAACTGAGGAACTCCGGCGTTTGTCGCGATAGGACAGGACGAGCAGCCATCGATGACGCCTCGGGGAAATCGTTCACTCAGAAAGTCATTCATCCAAACATTCAGGCCAGGGGATAAGACTAACGCTGAAAGCTTGCCCAATAGACTAGCGTGGCAAACCCTGTGAAAAGCCTTCGAAACATCGAGGGAAATAGCACGTACTTCAACGCTGTTCTCAAGGGCTTCGCCCCATATGTGAGTGGAATACGCTAGAACGTCCCCAGTTGGTTGATTTCGGCGAAACCCGTACTGGGGGTCACTGATGAGTTCATTCTGCTCTAGGTATGCCATGAGCTGGGCGTTTAATATACACTCCGTAATCTTGCAGGGTATGGAGGTAATTGAAATTGACCGATAGTTGGCAGGGCTACCTGTTCTAGGCCCAAATCTTGGAAGCTGGTCAATGTGCAGCCTACATTGACCAGATTTTTTTTTAATTTTTTCAAACGAGCAACGCGGCTCACCTGATGGTAAGTGACTACCGCCGCCCATGAACAGCCGCAACACCAGGGGAATTGCAGATGCGTTGCCGGCCTTTTAAAAAGAAGTACGCTCTTTTCTTGAAGGTTCCTAAGTCGTATCGGTTCGGAAAATTCGCTGGTGGTAATTGATTCCACAAAGAAGTTGTGCGAGGAAGAAAACTTCTTCTAAATCGCACAGTGGTGGACCGCCAATCATCCAGATGGTATGGATGGTAACGCGAGTTTTGTCGCGACGTGCGATGGTGAAATTGAGCGGCTGGAATTAGTCCAATTCCTCAGAGCACTCCCTGTGATAGATGCGATAAAATACGCAAAGAGATGCAACATCTCTACGCAGTGCCAGTGTATCGAGCCGATCGGAGAGAACTTGGTCGTCGAAGATTCGAATCGCTCTGCGCTGGATGCGGTCAAGTGGAAGGGGCTGGCACTGGGGTGCCCCGGCCCAGAGATGAGAACAGTATTCCATGTGGGGCCGAACTTGCGCTTTATAAAGTTGCAAGCGATGTGCCGGCATGAAATACTGTCTCGCTCTGCTGAGCACGCCAAGCTTTTTAGAGGCCAATTTGGCCTTCCCTTCCAAGTGACCACGAAACTGAACGCTATTCGATATGTCGACGCCAAGGATTCCGATACTGGCTGAGGCAGCAAGGGGAAACTGCCTTGAAACTGAGGAGATACGACAAAGGGGCTTTTCTTTCTTTTTAGCGGTAAACGCGCAAACTTGTGTCTTCTGGGGATTGAACTGGACTAGATTTAGTCGGCCCCAATCCGAGACTTTGTTAAGCAAAGACTCGACTTCAGACACAAGTTTGTCCCGGTACTTGGTGACGTTTTCCCGAGAAATATTGGCACGGCCGGTATATAAGGCATCACCAGTGCTGTCGTCTGCATAGCAATGAATGCTACCAGTTAGCAACATATCATTGATATGCAGGAGAAACAGCGTTGGTGATAGCACGCAGCCTTGTGGAACACCAGCGTTGATAGGCTTGAAATCAGAGCATGCACCGTCTACTACGACCTAGATGCTCCGATCAGCAAGGAAACTGGTGATCCATTTGCACAATTTCTCGGGAAGCCCATAGGAAGGAAGCTTCGAAAGAAGCGCCTTGTGCCAGACCCGATCGAAGGCCTTCGCTATGCCCAAACTAACGGCCAATGCCTCCCCCTTGGACTCTACTGCCTCCGCCCATCTATGAGTTAAGTAAACTAGAAGATCACCTGCTGATCGACCCCGACGAAAACCGTACTGACGGTCACTGATCAGCTGGTGATCCTCAAGGTACCTCATGAGCTGGCAGTTTATAATGGATTCCATTATTTTGGAGAACAAGGAGGTGATGGCGATAGGCCTCTAGTTAGGCGTCTAGTTGGACGGGTCTGAGCGGTCGCCTTTTTTAGGGATCGGGTGGACCAAAGCTATCTTCCATGAATTCGGGACTACGCCTTGGGAGTAGGAGTACCGGAAAAGACGCGTTAAAACCGGTGCCAACTCCGGAGCACACGTCTTCAGCACAATGGGAGGGACTCCATCGGGCCCACTCAACTTGCTGACGTCCAGGGAGAAGAGTGCTTTGCGAACCGAGCGCTGTGTAAATCGCACATCCGGCATGGAGCACTCACATCGCGGGATGGTCGGCGGTGTGTTCCCCCCGTCATCTAGAGTAGAGTTAGACGCAAAAAGAGAGCACAACAGATCGGCTTTCTCTTTTGCGGCATGGGCCAGTGAGTCGTCCTCTCTGTGCTGAGATGGAAGGGATGGCTGACAGAAGTTCCCTTGGACAGCCTTGGCGAGAGACCAGAATGCACGGGTTCCCGAAGGAAGGCGAACTAGCTTCTCGCCAATTCTGCCGATGTGCTCAGACCTTGCCTTGGCAATGACGCTTTTGAAGGACCTGGAGGCGGAATTATACTTCTTTTTAAGTGCGCTGGTGTTTAAATCCCGAGACGTTGATGCGTCAGCCCAGGCCCGGTAGCACTCCTGCTTATAGCGTGATGCTATTTTACAGGAGCGACCAAACCATGGCTGGGATCTGCCTCCGATGGGCACCACAGAGGATGGAATAAAAAGTTCCATACCCTGAAGTACCACATCAGCAACAGAATCGGCAACAACGCTGGGATCTTCCGGCGAGAAGCAAACCCGCCCCCAAGGGTAGGATGCAAAAAAAGACCGCATCCCGTCCCAATCAGCTGACCTATAGTGCCAAACACGGCGGCAAGCTTCAGATCGCAATTGCGATTGGAGCGTGAGTGGCACCGTGCTCCGGATCAGATAATGGTCCGAAGAGCCCAGAGGGGCATCGACGGAGACCTGATATCCGTCCGGATGAGAGGTCAGCAGAAGGTCCAACAGGCTCAAGGCTGCCGAGGCGTCGAAAACAGATGTCCTCTCTGACACAAATTCAAAGAGATTGGCATTATTCTGAAATAGTACCCAAATCTTGGAAGCTGGCCCTGAATGAGAGACGGAACAACAGCATAAATAAACACAGGAGACAACTCAGGTGTACAGATCTTTAGAACTATAACTGGTATATCATCAGGTTCATTAGCTTTGTTCACATCTAGATTTCGCAAAATTTTAAGAACCTCCTTGTTGGTGATATGGACCTCTGACATAGAGGTACCACAGTGAGGTAATTAAGATGGTACGCTGTTGCTACTATCTAGACGTGAATTGCAAGCAAAAAGAAAAGCAATTAAGTCCCTTGCCGCCTTAGGCGCATGCGTGAGTGAGTCATCTGGTTTTACCAACGGAGGCAGTGTAAACCGACAGAAGTTTGTGTCGACCGCTTTAGCGAGATACCAAAAAGCTCTACTGCCAGTTGGTTTGACAGAGAGCTTTGTACCGATGCATTTAATGCAGTCCAAACTTGCTTGCCGTAATGCCTTTTTGCAGGACTTGGCGGCTTGGTTAAATACTCTCTTCTTAAGGCTAATATCCGGAGCTTTGCGGTCTCGAGCATCGACCCAGGATAAGTACGCTATATGCTTGTGCTTTTCAGCACCTGCCACCAAGGAAAAATTGCAAAGAAATGTCGCATCTCATCCCAGTCTTTATTTCTTTCATGGCAAGATAAGAAAAAGTGCGAGGGAGATGGATATTATTCCATCTCACTTCTTTATTTTGCCGCCAAGGCCGTCTACGCTATGACACAAGGGGTAGTAACGAAAAAATCTTACACTTTTTGTCGCCTAGCTCCCATCCGCCAAACCTGTACCGTCCGATAAGGAACTTCGTTCCAAAAACGCTTTCACACACATTAGCGGCCCCACCAACGCCGGTTGCACCCTATCGGCCCCTCCTCGTTGTAGAACATCTTCCCCTATTTTTGTTTAAGAAAAGCGCGCCGGAACACAAGGCATGGTCTCTATCTTCATCTGAGCAAGAGAAACCCGAAGCATATGGGGGGAGCCCTACCGAATCAGTTACGCGGAGATCATGGAGCTAAGAGAAACCGAGTAACTATAAATACCAGCTTTCCTAGGCCCGAAGGCAGGTCTGGTCTATAACTCTACCACCGACCACGTTTCAGATACGGAGGATAAGGAGAGTGGTGCCTCGCAATACTGATACTCTTCTCTGTAGCTGCTGAGCTTAGATTTATGTTGCTCGTCATAACACTCTAATTCTCCCGTGGCTCCACCTCAGGAGTGGTGAGCAGGGAAAAAACAACGCTCCCGCTGCATTCGATCTAATCAAAAGCATCCGAGCGCACCAAGTTCCCAGTGCACCTGCCTTATCTTCGTTGTTGCCATAATCGAAACACTTTCAGACACTACCTATAAATTTCTTAATTTCTGTGTTACAGTCATTTATATGTACATCTAAAAATAATTACGACGATTTGTATTCGATTATCGGAATCAATGACGTCATTTACTACTGCTCTACAACATATTTTTATAAAAATCATTTTGACAAGTCATAAAAAGTATTTCCATTGAAATGAATTTCTGCTACTGTATTCGTCACTGGTTGTCTCTGGTACAGTCATTGTTTTTGCTCACCGTTATTGAATGAAAGTTACATGAGAACAAGCAGTTTAAGACAAACTTCACATAATGTTATGAATCACGCAGTTGGTAATTTCTAAAGTTATATTCGGAAGTTATTTCTTTGATGCCGTAAATCGCAAAATATTGTATACTAATGTGTTAGATACAATAAGAGAATAGCTACATTTACTACATATAAACTGGGATCAGGTACGGTATTTCATTATATTAAATTACTATTTTCAAGTCAGGTAATATTTTCAAATTTCCAAATAACTTGTTCCAGCTAACTCAAGCGTGATTAATCATTCAGCAAAATAACAGCCTGATATTGTAAGTAAAAATTGTCTACATGAGGGTCAAAACGTAATGTCGTTACTTGAATTGCTTTTGTTACGCCCTTCATGAGATAGGAAAACCTCTTCAACGGTTGATGAAAACATTAAATAGAAAAGAAAATTTGGACCGCATATTTTCAAAGGTTTAATGTGCTATTATTATTAACACAAACATAACATGGAGCAGTAGTTATTTAGTGCTACTTAGTTATGTGGTTGTAGTAGTATTTGAAGTTTAACTAGACATTTTCGAAAAATTTTCTTCTTTGAAGGTCTAACTGGATACCGCTTTCTTACATGATTCTACCGCTAAGCAGCAGTGCAGCTGATGCTGTAATGTGAGTCCCAGTTTGAAGCGACGATAAAGTCTCCTCTTTTGTGAGAAGTTGGTGTCAAAAGGATTATGACTCGTTTGTCAATCCAATATTGTATAAAAAAAACATTGAGTGTCGTGGAACACACGGTTGGAACGAAGTTCCTTTCATAGTATATTATTATTGATTAACGTATTATATTATTATTGATTAACAAATAAAAATAAATGAATTACTAGCGCCTTTAAAATAAAATAATATTTCGTTCATGGCAAGATTTATATTATACTAGCTAGCCAGGCAGACGTTGTTCTGCCCTTTCCGACGACCATTTTCTTTCCTTATCTGGATAAAAACTATCCTATCTCTCAAGTTGGACCAAACTAGACACAGTGTGCAAAATTTCATTGAAATCAGTTCAGTAGTTTAGGAGTTCATCGCGGACAAACAATGTGACACGTAATTTTTATATGTAAATATTATTCCATCTCCCTTCCTTATAGCCGCCAAGGCCGTCTACACTACGTCAGAAGGGGTCGTGACGAAAAAATCTGACACTTTTTCTCGCCTAACCTCCATCCGCCAAATTCGAACCGTCCGATAAGGAACTTCGTTCCAAAAGTTTGTAAATTGAAAGGTGAATGTTTCAAAATAATCTGATTCTAGAAATAAATTACAGCACCTTGGTGCCATACTGCTTTCATCTGCTTTGCTTTATGGCTTCTCTTAAAATATTCTGCCGTCGGCCAAAGACAGGACCTGGTGACGTTGTCGATGTATGGCAACATACCGCCAACGTGAAGAGATGGTTTATTAATATCGTCAATTTGAGTAACGTAATGAAAAAATACTTTGCTATTTAGTAATTTGCTATGTTTAATTTTACGACTCTAGCGCGCGGACGACGTTGCCAATCAAATATACTCGCGAAAGCCGCTACGTGCGTAGCTCTAAGGCTAATCTTATATGACTTCCGGCCCATTACCACTCCAGCTTAGTGATCGGTTAGGCTAGGTCGGTTACTCTGGTTCTAATGCGGATATCGTCATTAAGAAATCACGCAGACTAACGCCGAACATAGCCCATGTTTGCAGTATCATTACAAAAAATATAGTTGCATGACGTACGGTGACAACGTAAGAATATTCTAAACTTCACGTACTGTACTGTCTACCATCGAGTATCTCAGAAATGGGATGTCTGTGCTCACCAATGGGAAGCACATAGGTCAATAGATTAACTTTAGCTTAATAAATATTACCGCAATATTTTATTATTTAGCGATACCTCTCAAAAATTTATTAGAGAGACGGTTCAACAACACTTACCGTAAATTGATTTTTAGCTACCCTTAGAATCCGTAATTGCGTAGCAACGTAATAACGTTGCCCAGGTAAATACTTGCCCATATTTTTATAAGGAAAAATACTGAAAGTATGTTTTAAATATATATAACATAATCCCTTCGCAAGTTTTTTTTAATATTTCAGTGACCACTTCATAAGTGAAGCATTATACTTTTAAAGGAGCCCTTACATTTTTACAAATTTTTACCCAAAGGTAAAAAAAGTTTCACTTTTATTCATATTAACTTAAGGTCTATGATAAAAAACTTTGTAATGCTAAAGGAATGTATAAATTCTAGTAAAGTAAATTTAGACTGCATTGCCATAACGGAAGCCAATATATCTAATAATTTACTATCTATGTTTAATAAAAATAATTAAGGAGAAAAACAATGCTCACACACGTTGGAAAAAATTCAGGAATAGATTAGATTACGATGAGTTTTCGTTACTCGGAGCAAGAGAACACCGTGTTCAGAGAGAATGCTTTAATAAATTTACGTCAAGTTGTGAAAATAGCATCAAAACACATCCTAAAACATTCTGGACTTTCGTCAAAGCCATTCGGGGTGGGTCAGGTTACCCTAAGAAAATGTCTTTGAAAGATATAGAGTACACCGATGGTATAGACATATGCAATGCTTTCAACTCATTCTTCAAGAGTGTATTTGGTATTCCTAGTAATAACTACATATATCCACATACGGAATCGTTGTGTACTGACACCGTTTCTAATGTACAGACAAACGCTGCAATAATTAAAAAATGTTGAAAACTTTGGACACGAACAAAGGTGCCGGTAGTGATGGGTTACCTTCTTTTTTTTGGTCACGATGCGCTAAATCACTTGCTCTCCCCTTGACTATTATATTTAATCGCTCTCTACGTGAAGGGATATTTCCGCATCAATGGAAGTGTGCACACATAATCCCTGTACACAAGAAGGGATCACGTACAGAAATAAATAATTATAGAGGCATTTCTATTTTGAACACCGCGGCTAAAATCCTTGAACGAGTAGTATATAACGTAATTTACTCCACGCTTTCACGTGCCTTCCCTGAGCAGCAACATGGTTTTTTACAAAGGCGATCCACCACTACGAACCTGGCAAGTTTTTCTTCTTTTGTCCTTGAAAATATGGATCAAGGTGGGCAGGTTGATGTGATCTACACTGATTTTGAAAAAGCTTTCGATCGTGTGGATCACATGATCCTGCTCAACAAATTACAAATATTAGGGATTCACGGTGACTTGCTCCGATGGACTGAATCATATCTCACAAACCGCTCACAAGCAGTCGTGATAGGTGGTTTCCGTTCGAGCTACATAAACATACCTACAGGTGTTCCTCAGGGCTCTCACTTAGGTCCACTTTTTTACAATGCCTACCTATATGACATTGGGTCGTGCATTATACACACAAATTACCTCATGTATGCAGATGACAAGAAGATTTTTTGTAAAATTAACACCATACATGACTGCCTATTGATACAAAAAGACCTGCCGGGCTATTCACAATCGTCTCGGAAAGCGAATTCGACTCGGATTCGATAACTTCTCGCACCGAAACCAATAAACGCTATTCACATTTAACGTTCGGATAAAGGTCACTTAGATACATCCCATAACTATTGTATCGTCATTTAGTTACATGCATTTACGAATTTTGTAGATAAATAGGCTTTTGTATTTTTTTAGAGTAACGCCTAAACAAAAACATAATGCAATATTTTGGTGTTAGCCATTGATATCGAATATAAAAAATATATAATTTAACTATATAATAAATAACAAAAAAACTGAGATATGTCTCGTTTCACAAAGCAGCATATATATATATTTGTGATAGAAAACTTATAAAAACACACCTTTCACAAAAATTCAGCTTTACGATTAAGTGCAAATATTGAAGTAATTATATGAAAATACGTCTTATAGATAATTGTAATTAATTTTTGTTACCTACCTTATAATTAAAAGGGTTTATTTATCTCTTCTAATCATCAATATTCGAAAAGTTTTCGCCAGCCTCAGAGCTCTCGTAAAGTTTCCGATGCAAACTGTCACAATTATCGAAAACAAACGTCAAAGAACGCCCCATAGAAAAAAACCCAGACCCGACAGAAACGAGACATATCTCAGTTTTTTTGTTATTTATTATATAGTTAAATTATATATTTTTTATATTCGATATCAATGGCAAACTCCAAAATATTGCATTATGTTTTTGTGCAGGCGTTACTCTAAAAAATTACAAAAGCCTATTTATCTACAAAATTCGTAAATGCATGTAACTAAATGACGATACAATAGTTATAGGATGTATCTAAGTGACCTTTATCCGAACGTTAAATGTTAATAGCGTTTATTGGTTTCGGTGCGAGAAGTTATCGAATCCGAGTCGATTTCGCTTTCCGAGACGATTGTGAATAGCCCGGCTGGACCGTTTATTTGAATATTACAAAATAAATAATATAACTGTCAATGCAAGCAAGTGCGAATGTATTAGTTTTACACGGAAATCTAAGCCAATTCTAAATAAATATCACTTTGACGGATTAGAAATCAGCCGAAAAGTAAGTGTTAGGGATTTAGGCGTAATTTTTGATCATAAAATGATACTATCCGAACACATTGATTACATTATCAGTAAAGCCTATAAAAATCTTGGTTTTGTTCTTCGCATCTGTAAACCATTCTCGAATATTAATACAATTAAAATGGTTTATTTTGCATATGTCAGAAGTGTTTTGGAATATGCTAGTTCAATATGGTCTCCACAGTACAATGTCTACAAAAGCCGCCTTGAGCGTATTCAAAAAATATTTGTTAATCACCTTAACTTTCGTTGTCGGAATAAAATCGATACTTACACAGACAGTTGCACTGAGCACGATCTCTTATGTCTGGAACACAGGCGCATTTTGCTTGACATGGCTTTGTTATATGATATAAAAACAGTAATATTGAATGTCCATATCTTGTCTCAAGAATCACCTTTCGTACTCCAAAATTCCGTACCCACAATACTACATTGTTACAAACTCCCTGGCATCATTCAAACTACTGTCGAAACACTGTTCTTTCGCGGCTTGCTCGTACATATAATGAACAATTTGGACACATTGACCTCTTTGCGAAATCTAAACTTACGTTTAAAGATTACATCAAGAAAACTATTACGAAATAGAGCAGTTGAAGTTAAAATCACATACAATCATATATTCTCTCATCTATTTCTTCTATATGTATTTTTGAGGCTACTAATATAAATATAAGTACTTAAGTTATTTTATTTAATATATATTATAATTAATTATTTGTATTATGTTTATATATTTAAACATTTAATATGTATATATACATAAGTAAATATATATGTATGTATATATATATATATATATATCTTATATGTTTATATATATATATATATATATATATATTTATATATATATAAAGGTAATGTAATATATCATTCTACCTGACTATCTCTCCTGATCTGTAAACTTATGACCACCTTCATTACATTGAATTGCTTATAATTTTGCTTATAATTTATCTATTAGATTGTTCTTTTTCCTTTTCTTCTAACAACAATACACCTACCATCAAACAATATAAGGGAAACCTGTTATTGGCCATACTTTTAGTTTGTTACATTAATGTTAATATTTTCTATATACGCTGTTGGTTTTCTAAATAAATAAATAAAATAAATAAATAAATAAATATTGATGGCTATACAACGCATAGTATCTTAAGAACTAAAAGAAGGGGGGGTGGGATAATTGTATATGTACGTAAGAACCATAAGTTTGAAATTATACCTATAAAAACATTACACTGTGAATCACTTATAAGCAAAATTACCACCTATAATATGCAAACATTCCATCTTTGTATAATATATAGACCACCGAACGAGAACAAACACTTGTTTATAAAAGAGTTGTGTCACATAATAAAAGATAATTTCGCTAAAAAACATAACTTAATCATCCTGGGTGATATGAATATTAACATTAAATGCATTACACCTATTCAAGAATATTATTTAAGTAAAATAGCTGAGCGCGGTCTAACGTGTGCGATAACAGATTACACCAGAATAGAAAAAAGAAAAGACAAAATAACTAAAAGTTGTATAGATCACATCTTTGTGCGATCGCGTACGTTAGACTTATACTCTGGCGCTATTGGTACTGTATTAGCAGATCATCGCATGACTGTGCTTGCATGCGTCGCACCTGTTTCGTTCACACGGGATGAATTCGAAAATATTATTTTATATGATAATAAAAAGCTTCATACAATGCTAAACGAAATAGACTGGTCACCGGTTAATTATATGCAATGCCCTATTAGTATAAACAACTTTATCAAAAATAAATTTATGGAGTGCTACAGTAAATGTCAATCAATTAAAAAAATAAAACAAAGTAGCAAACGAAATAAAGAGAATTGGTTAAATAAAGACATCATAAATATGTGTAAAATAAGAGATACTTTGTTTAATAAATGGAAAAATGACTCAAGTAATAAACTTTTAAGGATAGAATATAATAAATATAGAAATAAAACAATTAAATTTATTGAGAGAACTAGAAACAATTACTATTATCAAAAAATCAATAATAACATGTCTAACCCAAGATATACGTGGAAAATTGTAAACAGACTTTGTGGTAAGGTTACCGAAACACTAGATGAATCATTAAATAAAGCATTTAACTTCAAAAGTCAAAATAGTAAAACAATAGCCGATAATTTTGCCACTGAATTCAATAGAAACATAAAAAATATAATACCAAACTGTACCAGTAAAATTCTATCGGAAGACATGTACACAAATACAGCAGATACGTCTATACGGTTTCAAAAAGCGAACACAAAGCAAATTAAAAATATAATACAAACACTTAACACAAAAAAGGCACCAGGTGCTGACGGAATTCGTACGATTGACATTAAAGCTATATCAGAAAAAATTGCTAAAGTGATTGTCAAGTTAATTAACAGTAGTATAAATACAGGCATCTATCCTACAGATTTAAAATTAGGATTGGTACGACCTATTTACAAAAGTGGACATAAAGACGATTACAATAATTACAGGCCTATTACTATACTCCCAATAATTGACAAAATTATAGAAAAATTCACATCCAACCAGCTTCATAACTACTTTCAAAAACATAAAATTATTTCGGCATCTCAATACGGATTTCAGCCAAAAAAATCTACCACACAGTTACTGTCAAACTTTACAGACGAAGTAAATAAATGTCTAGATGAGAAAAAGCATGTATTAATTGCTTTCATTGATTTTAGTAAAGCCTTTGACACCTTAAAACATGACATTCTTCTAAGAAAACTTGAAAACTCTGGTGTTAGAGGACCCTTCCTAAGATGGTGCAAAGACTATGTGAGCAATCGATATTTCCAAGTAAAGATAGAAAATAATTTAAGTATTAAAATGCCTATGACTACAGGCACGGCACAAGGCTCAGTTATAGGGCCACTCTATTACTTAACATACGTAAATGAATTAGAAAACATAATTAAAAAATGTAGTTTATACCAGTACGCTGATGATACGTGTCTTCTGTCAGAAGATAAAAATGTGGAAATAGCCATGCAACAGTTACAAGATGATTTTTCACGCCTCTCTATGTGGGCACACGACCTAGGACTTATAATAAATATACAAAAAACCAAGATACTACACTTCACTCAAGTCACATCAGGAACATTAGGCCAATCAGCATTATTGCTCATAATCATCTCTGTCTGCATAATACAATAACTTGTTCATGTGAAAAAATTCCGGTTGTTAAATATCACACATATTTAGGAGTGATCATAGACGATAGGATGAACTGGAAGAATCATATTGATTACGTGTGTAGTAAATTAAGAGCAGTCCTAGCGAAATTTCATATTATTCGTAATACAATTCCATTTAAAATTCGTTTAAGCCTTTATAATGCTTTAGTGGAATCGATAGTGTCATATGGTCTTAGTAGCTATGGGCGAACTTTCCGCACTTATCTAGATAAAATATACAGCTTACAAATAAGACTGTTAAAATCTATTTTGCCCCAACATATCAAGGATAAATATCGCAATGACTACTCATACCTTTTCACGTACTGCAATGTTTTACCCATACATAAAAAGGTGAAATATATGCTTCTGAAAGAATGTTATGAGTACTCAATAGACCCAACCCCAAGAGATCGCAATTATAACACCAGAAATACAACACCTTATTCACTAATTAGAACGAATAATTACTACGGTAAAAGAACACGTAAATATAATACCATACCTGTTAAATTCCTTACCTACAGAATTAAGAAGCCAACTAACAGCACAAAACATAAAAACAAAACTTAAACGTTTTTTATATAATTAGAATTCTTCAAAAAAAATAAAAAATATTAAATAATAATCATGATAATCTATATTTATCTATGCAAATATATTGCCAAAAACGGACAAATAAACAAAACGTGTAACCAGAGAAAAAAAAAACTAGTCCTTAAAAATGCATTCCGTGTGTACGCGCGTAATTAATTTGCAGTATAGTGTATAAGCGAGTCGAACAATCGAAGACAATAATATTCACATTCTTGCTTATTTCTTGTAAACAATATCAAAAACTACCCTCTCCATAAAAAAAAAAATAGTTTTAGAAATATCTAATATAAAGTTTGTATAAAATTATGTAAGTACAAAAAACGCTTAATATTCTCTCACACAATTGTAATATGGTATTTTATATTTAGGTTAAGTAAAGGTTAAGTTCAATATTATGTAAAATAAAGTATAATGTATAACATATTAGAGCAAACTGTGCAGTGCCAAGACAAACACAATTGTGTTTAATGGCACGAAGAAATTATATTGTAATTAAAACTGTTACATTGTTGAAATAAATTTAAAAAAAAAACATAATTGCCAGAACTAAATTTTTGGAACGGCGAAATTTTGGATTGGCGAATGCAGTAACAGATGACTTGCACCTTTCAGAATGGCTCTTCGTTTTCGGTCTGGATATTAACATCTGAAATATACTAGATGGTTCTGCCACCTTGTATAAGAGGCCGTGAGATCTTTCTAGGTTTTCTTATAGTCGCCTTTTATGGCATCCAAGGGTGGAAATGTGAGTAATTCTCTTTCGCCGTCACCCCGCGGCCAATAACAACTTAATTAATTTAATTTTCAGCCGTAGTAGCTGAAAGGGTGGATTTTCTTGTAGTAAGGTGTGTAGGTATGAAAACTTTACCTTGCACTCCAAAGCAGTCGAGTGAATTTGTATTAAAGCGGGAATAATTATAGATACAATAGCGTACGTTTACACTGATATCCGCGTTGCGTCAAGTGATCAAAGTGTTGCTTGAAATCTAGTTTTGAGTCAAAGAAAACGCTTATTTTTTTTATAGAGTGTAATTATTACGGTATGCGTCATTACGCAAACCTTACCCGTACGTTATTTTTATAGAATGAATTTGTTTTGCGCAATAATTACATTTTAGTAGATTTACAGAGACTCTGGAGTAAGTTAAAAAGTACTGCAACGTTGCCTTAACTTCTGTAATACGTGAGCAACCCTAACTCGATCCCCGCTGGTACCTACCACTGAAATTATTAATCGCAGTTTCAACTGTTTTACTACGTGATTTAAAATACAAAATATAAAAGTAGTCAATTTTCTGTAACATGTTGAAGCAAATTTCGTGTAAAATTTAAAACGCCTGACGCGATCTACTTTGCTTATTTTTTAATTTAAAAAGCAATATCGCTATCGGAAGCTCGTAAAATGTTAAAGGAAGATTATGAGGAATCAAAACTTGATGACGACCCGTTGGTAATAAACGATTGACAATTATTCACACTGTCAGCAAAGCAGGATATATAATAGGATCAGTGCGAACTCTTTCCACTTGACCGCATCCAGCGCCAAGCGGCTCGAATCGTCGACGACCGAATTCTCTCCAATCAGCTCGATTCACATGCGCTGCGATTTTACCACGGAGAGTGTTTTGAGGAATTGTTCCGATTAATTCCAGCCGCCAAATTACACCAACGCACATCTCGACAAAACTTACGTTACCATCCACATCATGGATGCTTGGCGGTCCACCACTGTGCGATTTACAAGGAGTTTTCTTCCTCATACAACTACTTTGTGGAAACGTTGACCACCGCCGATTTTTCCGGACCGATAAGACTTAAGGACCTTCAAGAAACGAGCTTATTCCTTTTTAAAAGGCCGGCAACACTTCTGCAATTCCCCTGGTGTTGCAGTTGTTCATGGGCGGCGGTCGACACTTACCATCAGGTGTGCCGCATGCTCGTTTGCCCCCCTTCTATGAAATAATAAATAAATAACAGATCGTACTAGGAGTCCTATCCGCAAGGAGGAAGAGATGAAGTAATATGGTTAATAGAGTTCTTCACTATTATTACTTTAGGCGCCATGCCCAATTTTAGCATCATGCATATTTCATGACCTACGGCCTGAATAATATATTGTGTAGTATATCAAAGAAATTCCAAGGCACTATCATAAATTTATCTTACCGCATTTGTACATAATATCATCATCATATCTAAATGCAATATAAAATCAATATACTTTGCATAAAGACAGAAAGACGGATCGTTGCATTCACTTTAAATCATTTGGTAACCAATAATATGGTTTTAGTTGCATATTTGTGCGTCTAGCTTTGAACTTTTATGGACTAACACTTAAAGAAAGAAAAAAGATGTGTACTTGAGTGCTATCTATCTTTTTGTGTTGGTCTGAAAATGTGATATGATTCTTAAAGCGAACAAATAATAAATTAAATTTGACAAAAAATAATAAATTTACGGTTTTAAGTAGAATGTTTGATTAATTTTGATAATAATTATTTCTATACCTGTCTATATCTTTCTCATGATCAGCCCCATCGTGTGTGCATACAATTGTCCTGAACTAAATAGAAAATAGGGCCCTTACACAGACAGTGAAATACAATAATTTAAAATTTTGTACAACCAACTTCAATATAAATTATTAAGAATACCTCAAAACCTACTGGTCAGACCTTGACCAAATTAATTTTTATGGTACCACATGTGAAGCACCAGCTTTCAAATAAAAAAAGAATCATCGAAATCGGTTCACCCAGAACGAAGTTATAACACACATGTAACACACATAAAAAATAAAAATAAAACATATAGTCGAATTGAGTACCTCCTCCTGTTTGAAGTCGGTAGAAAAACGGGCAGTTCTTAAAAAAAGACTAGACTTTCAGTGTGTATGAGCAACCTGAGTTGAATCCCTTGTTCTTTCGCTGCCATCACACGGGACATCGAAAGTCCATTCAGTATAAAAATACCATACTATTATAGCCTATCTAAAGGCCACTCCTGAACATAGACCTCCCCCATACATTACCTCATAGGAACAACCTTCCACGCTTCCACGCATCCACGCTTGGCAGGCGGTTTCCAAACGCAGTTTTTATCATCTTTAGTTGTTCTCAGAATGACACTGCTGCTCATCTCCTGTTTCAGTTTCCCTCTGTCGCCTCTTACGACACCGAAGGGACGATATGGGCTAGTGGATATTTTACACAGCCACCGCACAGTTAAAATTTTGTTCAGTATATATAATAAGCAGATAATAATTTTCCGACCTTAATAAAGCGAAAATATTTACGAGATAGCAAATTAGTTAAAAAAAAGTTTAAATTAGCCACTTTCCAACATCCTTGTTTATTTAATATTGCCGGTACTCTGTGCACGATATTATATCAGGTTTATAATAAAGCGTTTATGCTTTTTAACAGCAACATTAGTTTATCTACAGAAATAAGAGTGAGAAAGGAGCATCTTACTCTATACTTACCTTAATTGTAAGTTGTTCGAGTAAGAATTAAAACGAAAACGCATCGTCAGCCTATATGGACTGAGATGGAATACTTTATTATGTGTAAAAAAGATTTCCGGCTCACCATACGAAACACAGCAACATTATGCTGCTATTTACGCTTTTATTTGTGACAACGCAATCATCTAAATAGCTCGGCCAGGGAGGTTCGTGTTAGAGTTACGCTTCAGCACGAATATCTATTCATCCATGAAATATTTGGGCAAACATTTGATGCACCTTATAGTTCTTGTACTATTATTTATTCTGTGCTTATAGTGAGCGATATAATTGCACGCCTCACAACGCGCGAGCGTTTGGGATATCGTCACATAGTGGCATGTCGAGAGTAGATCACTACTCTCGACATGCCACTATGTGACGATTTTACAATATAAAATTGTTAGTTTCTACGTGGTAGAGCCATGCTGCAGCTATATTATGGTTGTAGCACGAATGGGTCGGCTCGACCGGGGAAGGACCACGCTCTCACAGAAAACCAGCGTAAAATAGCAGCTTAACGCTGCTGTGTTTCGTATGGTGAGTGTAGAGAACCGGAGACCCTTTTTACTGGCAAAGAGGCATTCCATCTTAGTCCTCACGGGTGAAAACGCATCTGCATCTTGAGTCTTTATTGAGGATAGATGTAGATGTCTATGGGTCACAGTAACCACTTACCATCAGGTGGACTGTGTGCTCGTTCGTCACCCGATCCTATAAAAAAAAATAGTATTGTTTCCATCAATTAAGACACTAAATCAATAAAAAGGGATGTTTTGAAAACTAGATGTATTAAATTATAAAATCAGCTTATTTTTTATTCATTTGTTTAGTTATATTGTAATTGTAAATGTAAGTTAAATAAATATTGGGACGACTGTCACTTAGTCTATGCACTTGTTTGTCTTCACGTTTCAGAAAAATATACGGAACGAAATGAAATAAAACTTTCTGAATAAGTTTCCATTTATCCTCAGGATGATCCCTATTGCTGGTTGTTATCAGACTCATAGACGTTAACAAGGTATTTATTTCAGGTCCATGAAGATGACTATGACAATGACAATGACCATGCCAATTTCCATGAAGAATAACGATGACCATGACGCATGAATGTGACGATGATCATGACTTTGACGATAATGATGATGAGGCCCATGACGATGACCGTGACTAAGATCATGTTCATGACAATGGCTATGACGGTGACGATGACGATGACTATGACCATGCATGTATATGACCCTATATGTTCTGAAATATTCACTGGCTCAAAAGTCTTTTCAAACTTTAGTATAAATCGGGTTTAGTCTAAACTGCTTATTGCTAGTTAACTGTGAGGTTAATATTTTCTCAAAGAATACCAATAATTGGTAAATTAATTTTAGTAGTTTTTACAATCTTCTTCTTTACCACAAAAACTGTAAAACTCTGTACATGGAGTCCACTGCTGTACATGGACGTCCCCCCGTGAAAGGGGGAGGGGGGGTCCCTAATAAGGGCTCACAATCTTGTGCTGACCAGATTTGTAAATTTTTTTCGCAAAACATAAGTTTTTGTTTGCAAAAATGCAAAGAGCAAATACCTTAGTGGTTTGCTCTTAGCATTTTTGTACATTATAAGTCGTTTTTTTTTATTTTTCCACTTTTAGGAATATCCGTAGTTTGGTCTATTAATTTTAAATCTAATTAATATAAACAATAACTGATATTACAGAAAGAAACATTAACCCTTATATTTTCCTAACAAATTAACTTCCCAATTGCAAAATGGAGATGAACAGACAACCATGAGAAAGCACGTAACACAATCATCGAATGCTTAACGTCCGCACCAGTATTGACATTATTCCAAGAAGAAGCACTCATACAACTGTATACGGATGCTAACAGTCTTGGATATGTTGCAGTACTGGTACAGGTGATTGACGGGCGCCAACATGCCTTTATGAGTATGAGGACCACTGAAGCAGAAAGCCGCTACCACTGATATGAGTTGGAAACGTCAGCAGTGGTACATGCTATAAAACACTTTCGCCAGTACTTCTATGGGCGTAATTTCACGGTGATAACAGACTGCAATGCATTAAGAGCGTTCAATCACAAGAAGGACCTTTTACCGAGGATTCATCTTTGGTGGGCATTCTTGCAAAACTACGACTTTGAGGTAGAGTACCGCAAAAGTGAACATCTCCAACATGCCGACTTTTTCAGTAGGAACCCAAATGAGTTTGCAGTCAATATTATGACAAGAGACTTGAACTGGCTCAAAATTGAACAGCGATGGGATGATGAACTGCGACCTACAATCGACAACCTAAATAAGGATAACCCAGTAGAGGACTATGTCTTGGAGGATAATGTCTTGAAGAAACAAGTAAACGTCCCAGTTTTTGGTCAACAACTTAGCACAGTTGTCCCCAATGTCTTCCAATGGCGTATTATCAACTCTTTTCACACAGCACTGAAACATCCCGGCTGGGAAAAAACATTACAAAAGATCAGAGAAACTTATTGGTTCAACAAAATGAGTTCTACTGTCCGAAGATTTGTTGAAAATTGTGTAATATGCCGAACATCCAAAGGAAGATATGGTACTATACAAGCCCAATTACACCTAATACAAAAACCAATGGCTGCTTCCCAAGTTATTCGTATGGATAAATCTGGAAAGCTAGACACTCCAGATGATCAGCAGTACGTCTTAATTACCATTGACGCCTTCTCGAAGTACGTTCTGCTCTAACTCTCCAGCAACAAGAACCCACACAATACATTATCTGCTCTGAAATGCACTGTACATCTATTCGGTACACCAATTCAAGTAATAGTCGATGGAGGAAGGGAGTTTCTAGGCGAGTTCAAAGACTATTGCGACCACGCTGGATATATATATATGATATAATAAATATTCACGCCATAGCTCCAGGAGTTAGCCGAGCAAATGGTCAAGTAGAAAGGGTCATTGTAACTCTCAAAAATGGATTGGTGATGATTAAAAACTACGAAGCAGAGCAGTGGCACACTACGCTTGAGGAACTGCAATTAGCAATGAACTGTACATCTCATCGGGTCATTGGCGTGGTTCCATTGACACTTATTATACAAAGAAAGCTTTGTGTACCTCCCGAGCTTCTCAGCTTGGTGAATATCGACAACGAGACCGTAGATATCGAAGCACTTACTCAACAGGTACAACAGAAAATGTCTCATTCAAGCGAACAAGACAGAAAAAGATTCAATCTACATAAAGCTAAAATCCATCACTTCCAACGAGGAGACTACGTGTTGATTAAGAATAACCCTCGCAATCAAACATCCCTAGACCTTAAATTCAGTGAACCTTATGAAGTTTGCAGAATACTGGAAAATGACCGTTATTTGATGAAGAAAGTAATTGGAAGACGACGACCTCGCAAGGTTGCTCATGTTCAGCTACGCCGCGCACCGCAACTCGGTGAACAGTTGACCGTATCGGCGGGAAATATATCACCTGGTCATCAGGACTCGGCTTCAATATCCATTGAGCCCGTCTCTCCGACTTCACGAGACCTAGCAAACCACGACTTACAGGGTGAAAACAGTTCATCAAAATAAAGTGTACGTAACTCAATTCAATATTAAGCTTTAACTAACTCTACGAGACATACTAACATACATATCTACGAGAACCTCCGAGAACCTCCGAGAATCTACGAGAACCTCCGAGAATATACGAGAACCTCCGAGAACTTCCGAGAATCTACGAAAATCTACGAGCATCTCCGAGAGCTCTACGAGAACCTACTAACCTCAATAACATTAATATTACCAACAATACAAGGAATTGTGTGTTGGTGTAACAACTAACATAATGCAACACAAGTTGCTTACAGATATCCGACTCAAAAGAAGTTCAATCTATTGTTACAGGTAAAAACAAGAACTACAATCAACGAGGCTGGTGCAGAGCGCACACCGCCTGTCAGTATGGCCGTATCGGCGCAAGAACAATAGTTCGTCAATTATAATGATTAATTACTCTGTATAATAGTTTTATTGGGTTAAAAATAATTCATAAGCCATTTAATACTCACTCTTTGATTATTACAATGTAAAAATCTTGTGATTCACATAATTCAATACTTGACCTATAATTTATGTACACGTGTTTGCCACGCTATAAAAACGACCGCACAGAGCGTGCTAAGTCAGTCTGGCTATCCTGTATAGGACAGTTACTATACTCTTTGGTCTGGCTTAAGCAGGCGAACAGTACAGACCTCTCTAAATACATTGTTACGCTGTCAGTCGAATAAACGAGGCTTTCAGTATAGTTGTGGTGCTTTCTTTGGAAGATTGAAGTTGAGTGATCACCATGAAGATAACATTAGTCATACTTTTTAAAAACAACAAGGAGCTCGGTCCTCCGTCATATGTAATTTGTCTTTATTAATACGGCGCTTGCCGTGTGAGTGCGCATGCTTGATAAAAAAATAATATGAAGAAGAAAAAACTTATCTAAAAACATATTGTAGCTGGAACTTAACTAACAAGAACAGAAGTCTGTTTTTCTTTTATTAACATTATTTTACAGAGATTTTCCTAGAGAATATTGACTACGTGACGAAATACTTAACCCCCATTATTTTCAATCACAAACAACTAAAAATTTTTCACACAATTTTCTACGTGGTAGAGCCATGCTGCAGCTATATTATGGTTGTAGCACGAATGGGTCGGCTCGACCGGGGAAGGACCACGCTCTCACAGAAAACCAGCGTAAAATAGCAGCTTAACGCTGCTGTGTTTCGTATGGTGAGTGTAGAGAACCGGAGACCCTTTTTACTGGCAAAGAGGCATTCCATCTTAGTCCTCACGGGTGGCAACACATCTGCATCTTGAGTCTTTATTGAGGATAGATGTAGATGTCTATGGGTCACAGTAACCACTTACCATCAGGTGGACTGTGTGCTCGTTTGTCCCCCGATCCTATAAAAAAAAAAGAAAAAAAAACAACTAAAGCGAAAAATGTTATAACATTTATAAATAAATTAACCAACTGACTCATCGTCATTATCATTATAGTCCTTCACAAATCTACTGCTGAACATAGGCCTCCCCTAAGGAATGCCACAAATCCCGGTACTGAACCACCCGTAACCATCGACTTCCTGCATGTCTTACCAGGTCGTCACTCCATCTAGTTGGGGGCCGCCCTACACTTCGCCTACCGGTACGAAGCTGCCACTCGAGAACATTTCTTCCCCATCGGTTCTCAGTTCTTCAAGCTATATTGCCGGCACATGGTCACTTCAGCTTACTAATCCGTTGGGCTATGTCGGTCACTCTGGTTCTACTGCGGATATCCTCATCTCTACGTTTATCACGCAAAGAAACGCGAGCATAGCCCTCTCCGTAGCTCGCTGAGCGAACTTGAGTTTCCTCGTACGGCCAGCAGTGAAGGACCACGTCTCAGATCCAAAAGTCATCACTGGCAACACGCACTGTCTGTACAATCTCGTTTTTAAGTTTTGAGTCATACCTGACGAAAAGATGTGTCGTAATCTCCCTAACGCAGCCGAGTTGAATCCGTAAATTGATTTCTCGCTCGAAGTTGGACTTATCTTTTTTCCTAGGTAAACCTACTCGTCAACAACTTCGAGCGTAGTCTTCCAATAAACAAACACATGTCATTTATGCTGTTACCACTAGTTTGGGAAAAACCTAACCTGAGAAGAGTCAGCAAAAACCCCAGAGAGACTGTTTTTGAGTATTGTAAATTAACAATTTATTCTGTTCTATATTAAATATGACAACAATTAGAAGCAGCATTGTAGTTATCTCCTCATGCCCAGGGGTTAAGTCATTCATACATTCTACAGTGTTATATTAAATCTTTTTATAGCTTACTTGCAGCTAGCTAGCTTTTAAATCGATTTTATAATCTATTTATAAATATTATTACTTTTACGGATTTTATCGCGTTTAATTAAGTTATTTTATATTCCCGACGTTTCGGTTGCTTTCCAGCAACCGTAGTCACGGGGGACTGAGGTGATTGACGTCACGATGTCAAAGTTAACCCGGAGTACCTTCAGCTTTTTAATTATTAATTTTGATCCGATCTACGCAGAATGAACTAACTGTGTCTTGAAGTCTTGCAGTGGTATGCTTGGGTTTAGTTTTAATTTTATGAATTACAGGATCCCAAGCAGGTGGTAGTACCCAGCCTCCCTCTCTATTGAAATTAGGATGTTTTTTTTTTAAATTTCAATAGCCTCACGTAACATCCTTGGCAGGAATCGATGTTCTTTCGTGGTAGAGTAGTCTAATATATTTAATTTTCTGATGAATTAAAGCTAGTAATCGGGGAATGATACATGTTTTCTTGCTCTCCTACATTTTTTGAACAATTTAGGTTCGCCCCTTTGCGCCGTCAACGACAAATTGGTTAAAATACATTATCAAAACACAAAAATAAGATTAACTAAGACTTTTAAAAAGAAAGAAACATTGATTCGTAAATATTACTTTATTGGAAAAAATCTTTAAAAATGAAATTTCGAAATGAATAATTTAATTTATAAAATGAAACTTGTCTGGTTCAGACAGACAGAAAGCGCGATTCGAACGCTATACTACATTTTTTTACTTATTATAAGCCAGTGGTTGACCACAATCCCACCTGGTGGTAAGTGGTGATGATAAATCGCACTGTCTTAATGTAACAAAAGCCTATTCACTCTTGCTTTGAAGACGCCCAGATTGTATTCGGACAGCAAGAAAGATAGACGCTGGCAAATTATTCCCCTCCTTTGCAGTACGCATTACAAAAGACGAAGCATACCTTTTGGTTCTAATGCGTGGAATATCGACAACAAAGGGGTGAAGACTCGGCGACCACCTGGTTGTTCGGTGGTGTAAAGTAGAGGGAGGAATTAAAGCATGTAGTTCCTGCGCACACTCACCGAAATGCATCCTATAGAATACCGAGAGAAGCTACTCTGCGTCTGTGTTCGAGTCTGACGTGAATGGTTTTAACCAAATCAAGGTCACCAATGTGCCTCTAAGCAGATCCCTCCACTGAGTCCAACGCTGCCAGGTGGCATTTTGCAGCACCAGCCCATATGTGACAGCAGTACTCCATGCACGACCGGACTTACTTTATATAAGGTAAGAAGCTGCCCCGGCGTGAAGTACCACCGCACTCTTGCAAGAACACCAAGTTTCCTTACGGCTGTTTTGGCTCTGGATTCAATGAACCACCCATAGTTGAGGTTCGGAGAAAATTCAACCTCTAACTACTGAAGGCAGTCAGTGTACTCCAAGGATACATTCCAGAAAGTAGGAGCCAGGGTGAATGAGCTCCTTTTAGCGGTGAAAAGACACGCTTGTATTTTGGAGGCGTTGAATCCCACGATATTGGCACCGGTCCATTCGGAAAATGCCTGTAGTGTGAGATTCACACGCTTAACCATAGCCTGACTGGATTTGATGTCGTAAGATACACAATTCCTAGGTGTTCCTATTGACCAGCATTTAAACTGGAAATTACACGTTAATAAAGTATGCAAAAAAATTAATCAATTTGTTTATGCACTACGTAGACTTCAAAATGTAGCAGTTCCGCGTGTTGCTTACTACGGGTACGTTTAATCCGTCTTAAGATATGGATTAATCTTGTGGGGCAACTCAACAGACTCAAACAGAGCCTTTCTAAGCCAGAATAAATGTATTCGTGCACTGTGTAACGTAGGCCCTCTAGAGAGCTGTAGACCCCTGTATAAGGAAAAAAATATTCTCACTTTAACTGGGTTATATATATTGGAAATCTGCGTTTTCGTAAAAAGTAATACTAATCAATTTGTTACCGTGCAGGAAAATAATAAATTTGCAAAAAGAGATACGGACCGTTTAGTAATGCCACCTTGTAAAACTGCATTATTCCACAGGAATTGTCTCGTAATGTGTATCAAGGTATATAATAAAGTTCCTAAAAATATTCGTGAATAGCCATTAAGCTGAATGAAAAAAAGTTTAAAGCAGTTGCTAATAAATACTGCCTTTTATAATATCAAAGAATTCTTTAACTATTTTATAAAAATTTTGATTTTGCTTTTAATTTTTTATTGATTTTGTTTAGCTAAGTAAGTTACTATAGATCCAGGATTTTGCCTTTACCTCTCAATTGAATTAAAAGTTATTTTTCTAATTTTGTTATGTTCTTCTAAAAACATAAATGTAATCATTACAAAGTGTTAGTAACATAGTGGAATATTATGTGTTTATTTCTCATTTTAGTTCATTTGTTCTGAACACATTTATTTTAAACAAGTTCTTTCGCATGCCACGAAAGGCAAAATATGTGGAAACAAATATTGACTCTGTATCCATCCGTCTGTACCCATGTTTATAGCGAAATAAATGATTTGATTTGATTTGATACCGGGAATAATCAGATCATTTATATGCAGCAGGAATAGAGTTGTGGAGAGAACGGACCCCTGAGCAACTCCGGGGTTTGTCGCGATAGGACAGGACGAGCAACCATCGATGACGACTCGGGGGAATCGTTCACTCAGAAAGTCCTTCACCCAGTCATTCAGGCCAGAAGATAAGCCGTACGCTGAAAGCTTGCCCAATAGACTAGCGTGCCAAACCCTGTCAAAAGCCTTCGAAACATCAAGGGAAACAGCAAGTACTTCAACGCTGTTCTCGAGGGCTTCGCCCTATATGTGCGTGGCATACGCTAGAAGGTCCCCAGTTGATCGATTTTGACGAAACCCGTACTGGCGGTCACTGATGAGATCATTCTGCTGTAGGTATGTCATGAGGTGGGCGTTCAATATACGCTCGATAATCTCGCAGAGTATGGAAGTAATTGTAATTGGCCGACAGTTGGCAGGGCTACGTTTTTAGGCACAGGCTGCACATTGGCCAGCTTCCAAGATTTTGGCACTATTCTGGAATAGTACCCAAATCTTGGAAGCTGGCCCAGAATGAGAGGCGGAACAAGAGCGTCAACACAGGAGACAACTCAGGTGTACAGACCTTTAGAACTACAGCTGGTACACCATCAGGTTCACTAGCTTTGTTCACGTCTATACTTCACAAAGTTTTAAGAACTCTTCTTAAGGCTAACATCCGCAGCTTTGCGGTCTCGTGCATCGATCCAGGATAAGTATGGTTGTGCTTTTCAGCACGAGTGCACTCGGCGTTGAACCATTGAGTTTTACCACCAATGGGCACGTCAGCAAAGGGGATGAAATACTCCACCACTTGACAGGTTGTTAGGGCATCCGCGTAGCTCGACGGATCTTAAGACAAGAATCAGACCTGCCACCAAGGATAAGATGCAAAGAAATGCCGCATCTCATCCCAGTCTGCTGACTTTTATCGCCACACTCGCCGCACACCGTGAGAATCGTAGTTAGGTGAGGTATATAATGACACAGATATAGATTTAATGACACAGATGTCTGGATCGGTCGTCAGCAGAAGGTCGAGGCAGTTGGCTGTGTGCTTATCCACATCAGGTACCCTAGTCGCTTGTTGTACCAGCTGAGAGAGCCCCAGCGACAAGGCAAAATTCCACACCTCTCTCCAAATTTGGTCGGTCTTCTGGTACGGGAACAGCCAGTCCTGGTCACAAGCATTAAAGTCCCCCCGAAAAAATAACTGTGCTTTAGGGTACCAATTTAGACCCACATCAGAGGCTTCACTGAGGTGACACAAGAATAAATAATTTTATCTATTCCTGTGTCTATCAATACCCAAATCGTAGAGAAAGTGGGGTTTTCAATGTGACGGAGACGCTTACAGCAGATGTCGTTGCAGGCGTAAACACAGACTCCGACGCGCTGATAGAAATTATGCTCCAATGTGTACCCAGGGTAACCAATGTACGCCACATCTAGAGGATGTCTAGATTGATCTCTCTCAAGTCAGAAGTCTCAGTCAAGAAAAGTAAGTGCGGCTTGTCAGCCTCAAGGTGGTAGTGGACTGCATTGAGATTACAAGGCAGTACTCGGATGTTTGTGAGGTGCACTTTGATGGAGAGGGAATGCAACCGCTGTAAAACTTACTCTTCTTTACCTTTTTTTTCATACATAGTGGAGTGAATAGGTTGAGAGAATGGCAGTTGGACGAGGCGTCACACATATAACCTAGGGACCCAAACAGAGTACCTAGCATGGAAATCGCGGGGACGCCCGAAACCCCTGGAAATCGCCACCAGTTCCTCTCCTTCGGTCGCCAACCAACATGGTGGAGCCAGGCTTTTTCGTGAGTTGGCGGGGCAGCCTTTCATAAGTGGCTGCCTCATTAATTGGGCCCCCAACTATGCAAACGTGCTTTGGATCCCGCTAACCTCCATAACTAGAAAACTGACCCTAAGAAATGGTTCTCATGCGCAATGCAACTGTCCAGACCCATTCTCCCTAAGAAATGGGTTTCACCTAACATCATATCGGAACACGATTTGCATCATTTGGCGGTATGTCTTTGCCAGGTGGGTGGTAACTAACCCTCGGCCGGGCCTCTCACTAGTAGAGGACTAACCAACCTATGTATTGTGTGTATGTATTGTTTTAATATATTAACTTAATTTAATATATTATAATACGTATAAAAACAACGAATAGAATCAGGCGTATTCTGGAAATCCATTAAATTAAAGACTCTAAAATTAATAAGTTGTTATTCAAACTAGTAGATTTTAAGATCTTTAAATAATGAAAACAAGTCCCACGCTGTGCTGATTTCTCATCCTTTATACTATAATATGTCAAAATTGATAAGTTTCTCTTCAAACTAGGTAAGCCACATCATGTCTACCATCAGGAGTTTTTATCCTCGCACGACTTTTTTGTGGAACCGACTACTACTAGTATTTTTTCCGGCCCGATAAGACTTAGAAAGACATACCTTCAGTAAAGAACCTACTCATTTTTAAAATACCAATACAAAGTTTTTATAACACACTTAATATTTTCTTATTATTGCAGTTGTTAATAGGCGTCAGTTGCCACTAAACATCAAGTGAGCCGTTGGCTCGTTTGCCCCTCTCTTGGAATGTTAATTTTTCACGGAGATCTTTAATAATTAATTCTAACATTTTTAAATAATGTAAAAAATACGCACGATGCGCTGTGGTAACACTTTGACGAGGTAAATAAGTGAGCAATCGAGAAACATATATTCGCACATGTTTTCCGATTTATTTTGATTATGATTTTCAATTCGTTAATTGCTATCTTGATGTAGAGTTTTTGTGAAGAAGCTTCTAAAGTACACACGGCGGGCAATCAAGAAACGGTCTTAGTGTGACAAACCCGTATACGTTGTGTTGATGACATTAACATATAAATTGCTTGAGGTACAGTTTTTATTTATATATACTAGATTTTTGTGATTATAATAATGCAACATCGTTGGTTCTGGATATTATGTCGCACCATAGCAACGTGGTTTTCTCGTACTAATTCCAGAAATGAATCGTTTATTTCTTTATAATATTGAATATTTGTTCTCGTATAAATAAAATAATTACAATAAATAATAGTCAATTTAAATAATACATTTTACAAAATGTAGGTACAAGGTAGTAAGAGCGTGGACGACGGCGTTTAATTTCGAATTGTGTATGCAATGGTCCGACGTTTGTCGAGTGCGATGCTTTCCCGTTCAGCAGATAGAGGTTGCTGCTTGTTTCTTCGACGCTATGTTCAGAATGATATGGGAACGTAAACAATGTGATGATCATCGTGTCTCTCACACTACATCTTTTTCTTCATGTTGCAATATATACGCATGCATTGCGGGGGCAAGGACCGGTTTGGTCTGACTATGACTTTTGATATTCATAAAGGCAGGGCTAATAAAACGCTTTCACACACATTTGTGGCCCCACCTATGCCGGTTGCCACCTATCGGCCCCTCCTCGTTGGAGGACATCTGCCCCTATTTCTGTTTAGGAAAAGCGCGCCGGAACACAAGGCATGGTCTCCATCTTCATCTGAGCAAGAGAAACCCGAAGCATAAGCGGGGAGCCCTAGCGAGTCTGTTACGAGACCATGGGGCTAATAGAAACCGAGTACCTATAAATACCTAAGGTTTCTAGGCCCGAAGGCAGGTCTGGTCTATGACTCTGGCACTGCATACGGAGAATAAGGAGAGTGGTGCCTCGCAATACTGATACTCTTCTCTGTAGCTGCTGAGCTTAGGTTTAAGTTACTCGTCATAACACTCTAATTCTTCCGTGACTCCACCTCAGGTGTGGTGAGCAGGGAAGAAAACAACCCTCCCGCTGCATTCCATCTAATCAAAAGCATCCGAGCGCACCAAGTCCCTAGTGCACCTGCCTTATCTTCGTTGTTGCCATAATCGAAACACTTTTAGACACTACCTATAAATTTCTTAATTTCTGTGTCACAGTCATTTATATTTACGTCGAAAAATAATTACGACGATATGTATTCGATTATCAGAATCAATGACGTCATTTACTACTGTTCTACAATATTTTTTTTAAATCATTTTGACAGGTCATAATAAGTATTTCCCTTGAAATGAATCTCTCTATTCGTCTCTGGTTGTCTCTGGTACAGTCATTGTATTCGCTCACCGTTGTTGAATGAAAGTTACATGAGAACAAGAAGTTTAAGACAAACTTCACATAATGTTATGAATCACGCAGTTGGTAATTTCTGAGGTTATATTCGGAAGTTATTTCTTTGATGCCGTTAACCGCAAAATATTGTATACTCCTGTGTTAGATACAGGTAAGGGAATAGCTACATTTACTACATATAAACCGGGATCAGGTACGGTATTTCATTATATTAAATTACTATTTTCAAGTCAGGTAATATTTTCAAATTTCCAAATAAATTGTTCCAGCTAACCCAAGCATGATTAATCATTCAACAAAATAAGGGGCTGATATTGTAAGTAAAAATTGTCTACATGAGGGTCAAAACGTAATGCCGTTACTTGAATTGCTTTTGTTACGCCATTCATGAGAGAAAAACCTCTTCAACGGTTGATGAAAACATTAAATAGAAGAGAAAATTTATACATATTTTCTAAGGTTTAATGTGCTATAATTATTAACGCAAACATAACATGAAGCAGTAGTAATTTAGTGCTAGTTAGTTATGTGGTTGTAGTAGTAATTGAAGTTTAACTAGACATTTTCAAAAACTTTTCTTCTTTGAAGGTCTAACTGGATACTACTTTCTTACATGATTCTACCGCTAAGCAGCAGTGCAGCTGATGCTGTAATGTGAGTTCCAGTTTTAAGCGATGATAAAGTCTCCTATTTTGTGAGAATTTGGTTTCAAAAGGACTATGAGCTCGTTTGTCAATCCAATATTGTATAAAAAAAACATGCGTGAGTGTCGTGGAACACTCGGTTGGAACGAAGTTCCTTTCGTAGTATATTATTATTGATAAACTTATTATATTATTGATTAACAAATACAAATATATGAATTCTATCGCCTATTAAAATGAATCGTCATTTAAAATAAAATAATATTTCCTTCATGGCAAGATTTATATTATATTATTCCATCTCGCTTCCTTATAGCCGCCAAGGCCGTTTACACTACGTCAGAAGGGGTCGTGACGAAAAAATCTGACACTTTTTCTCGCCTAACCTCCATCCGCCAAATTCGAACCGTCCGATAAGGAAACTCGTTCCAAAAGTTTATAAATTGAAAGGTGAATGTTACAAAATAATCTGATTCTAGAAATAATAAATTACAACACCTTGGTCGCATACTGCTTTCTTCTTCTTTACTTTATATCTTATCTTAAGTGATTCTGCCGTCAGCCAAAGGTACGACGTGGTGACTTTATCGATGTATGGCAACATACCGCCAACGTGAATAGATGGTTTATCAATGTCGTCAATTTGTAAACGTAACGAAAAAATTACTTTTCTATTTAGTAATTTGCTATGTTTAATTTTACGACTCTAGTGACGACGTTGCCAATCTAATATACGCACGAAAGCCGCTACGTACGTAGCTCTAAGGCTAATCTTATATGACTACTGACCCATTACCACTTCAGCTTAATAATCGGTTAGGCTATGTCGGTTACTCTGGTTCTAATACGGATATCCTCATTAAGAAATCATGCAGAGTAACGCCGAACATAGCCCATGTTTGCAGTATCATTACAAAAAATATAGTTGCGTGACGTACGGTGACAACGTAAGAATATTCTAAACTGCACGTACTGCATTGCCTACCATCGAGTACCAGGATATATCCTCTCAGAAATGGGAGATCTGTGCTCAATAATAGGACGCACATAGGTCAATAGAATAACATCACTTTAATAAATATTACCGCAATATTTTATTATCTAGCGATTTCTCCCAAATATTTATTAGAGAGTCGGTTCAACAACACTTATCTTAAATTGATTTTTGGCTACCCTTGGAATCTGTAATTGCGTAGCAACGTAATAACGTTGCCCAGGTAAATGCAAAAAAAATCAAACCTTTACATACTTTTACATACACCGCTTGCAACTTTACAAGGTGCAGATTCGGTCACACATGAAATACTGTTCCTATCTCTGGGCCGGGGCTCCTCAGTACGCACTCTTTCCACTTGACCGCATCCAGCGCCAAGCGGCTCCAATCGTCGACGACCGAATTCTCTCCAATCAGCTCGATTCACATGCGCTGCGATTTTACCACGGAGAGTGTTTTGAGGAATTGTTCCGATTAATTCCAGCCGCCAAATTACACCTACGCACATCTCGACAAAACTTACGTTACCATCCACATCATCTGGATACTTGGCGGTCCACCACTGTGCAATTTACAAGGAGTTTTCTTCCTCTCACAACTACTTTGTGGAAACGTTGACCACCGGCAACAATTTTTCCGGACCGATAAGACTTAAGGACCTTCAAGAAACGAGCTTATTGCTTTTTAAAAGGCCGGCAACGCATCTGCAATTCCCCTGGTGTTGCAGTTGTTCAAGGGCAGCGGTCGACACTTACCATCAGGTGAGCCGCATGCTCGTTTGCCCCCCTTCTATGAAATAATAAATAAATAACAGATCGTACTAGGAGTACTATCCGCAAGGAGGAAGAGATAAAGTAATATGGTTAATAGAGTTCTTCACTTATAATAGTAACTTTAGGCGCCATGGCGAATTTTCGCATCAGGCATATTTCATGACCTCCGGCCTGAATAATATATTGTGTAGTATATCAAAGAAATTCCAAGGCACTATCATAAATTTATCTTACCGCATTTGTACATAATATCATCATCATATCTAAATGCAATATAAAATCAATATACTTTGCATAAAGACAGAAAGACGGATCGTTGCATGTTGGTCTGAAAATGTGATACGATTCTTAAAGCGAACAAATAATAAATTTACGGCTTGAGTAGAGTCGTTGATTAATTTCGGTAATAAATATTTCTATACCTATCACTTTCTATTGTCATTAAGTTAAAAGAGGGAGAACAACTTTAAGAATTTCTTAATTAGACTTAGATTTTTTATACATTTTCACTTGCATTACATTTTCAACGCTTTCTCATGATCAGCCCCGTCGTGTGTGCAAGTGCATACAATTGTCCTGAACTTAAGAGAAAATAGGGTCCTTACACAGACATAGAAGTACAATTATTTAAAATTTTGTAGAAGCGACTTCAATATAAAATATTAAGAATAACTCAAAAAATACTGGTCACACTTTGATCAAATTTATATGGGACCACATGCGAAGCACCAACTTTCAAATAAAAAAAAGAATCATCGAAATCGGTTCACCCGGAAAGAAGTTATAAGGTAACACACATAAAAAATAAAAATAAAACATATAATCGAATTGAGTACCTCCTCCTGTTTGAAGTCGGTAGAAAGATGGACAGTTCTTAGAAAAAGGCTAGACTTTCAATGTGTGTGAGCAACCTGAGTTGAATCCCTTGTTCTTTCGCCGCCATCACACGTGACACCAAAAGTCCATTCAGTGTAAAAATGCCATACCATTACCATATTATTATGGCCTATCTAAAGTCCACTCCTGAACATAGACTTCCCCCATACATTAGCTCATAGGAAGGATGCCACGCTTGCAGGTGGTTTACTACGTGGTAGAGCCATGCTGCAGCTATATTATGGTTGTAGCACGAATGGGTCGGCTCGAACGGGGAAGGCCCACGCTCTCACAGAAAACCAGCGTAAAATAGCAGCTTAACGCTGCTGTGTTTCGTATGGTGAATGTAGAGAACCGGAGACCCTTTTTACTGGCAAGGAGGCATTCCATCTTAGTCCTCACGGGTGACAACGCATCTGCATCTTGAGTCTTTATTGAGGATAGATGTAGATATCTATGGATCACAGTAACCACTTACCATCAGGTGGACTGTGTGCTCGTTTGTCACCCGATCCTATAAAACGCAGTTTTTATCATCTATAGTTGTTCTCAGAATGACACTGCTGCTCATCTCCTGTTTCAGTTTCCCTCTGTCGCCTCTTACGACACCAACGGGACGATATGGGCTAGTGGGCTAGTGGATTTTACACAGCCACTACACAGTTAAAATTTTGTTCAGTATATATAATAAGCAGATAATAATTTTCCGACCTTAATAAAGCGAAAATATTTACGTGATAGCAAATTAGTTAAAAAAGAAGTTTTGCGCGGCCATTTTCCAACAGCTTTATTTATTTAATATTGCCGGTACTCTGTGCACGATATTATATCAGGTTTATAATAAAGCGTTTATGATTTTTAACAGCAACGTTGTTTTATCTTTCGTTTTTTCTTTTTTTTATAGGATAGGGTGTTAAACCAGTACTCAGTCCACCTGATGGTAAGTGGTTACTGTGACCCATAGAAATCTACATCTATCCTCAATAAAGACTCAAAATGCAGATGCGTTGTCACCCGTGAGGACTAAGATGGAATGCCTCTTATCCAGTAAAAAGGTCTCCGGTTCCCTACACTCACCATACGAAACACAGAAGTGTTAAGCTGCTATTTTACGCTAGTATTCTGTGAAAGCGTAGTCCTTCCTCGATCGAGCCGACCCATTTGTGCTACAACTATACTAATATAGCTGCAGCATGGCTCTACCACGTATAAAGTAACGTTTTATCTACACAAATAAGAGTGAGAAAGGAGCATCTTACTGCACTCACCTTAATTGTAAGTTCTTCGAGTAAGAATCCAAACGAAAACGCATCGTCGGTCTCTATGGACTGAGATGAAATACTTTATTATCTGTAAAAATTCCGGCTCATCATACGAAACACAAGTACATTATGCTGCTATTTACAACAATAAATAACTCGGCCAGGGAGGTTCGTGTTAGAGTTACGCTTCAGAACGAATATATATTCATCCACGAAATATTTAGGCAAACATTTGATGCACCTTATAGTTCTTGTACTATTATTTATTATGTGCTTATAGTGAGCGATATAATTGCACGCCTCACAACGCGCGAGCGTTTGGGAGTGATCTACTCTCGACATGCCGCTATGTGACCATTTTGCAATATAAAATTGTTAGTATTGTTTCCATCAATTTTGACACTAAAGGTCTCTGCCCTCTACACCGTATCATACCATGACCGTGCTAGGAGCGTATCAGGCACGAAAAGCAACACGATACGTTCTACTATGCCCACTGAACGGATCGACGGTGTTCTGTGCCCGTATACATCGTGTATGATGCCATCATGCAACCCGTATGTAACCAGTATGATGCCCGTACGCAACATCCACCAAAACCAATAGGAATCCGTTTCATTCTCGCATGCGTAACAGTGTTGCGTGGAGGTCTTGGAGTGCTACCAATTTTTTAAATTGTAAAATAGGTATGGCTATCAGAAAATTAACTGTTAGACAACTGGCGATGATTGCTTTAATATTGGATGAGGAAGAAGAAGAAAACAAAAAAAACACGGTGCTACTGACTACATGACGCCTGAAGATGACGTTGACCATGCCGATGATCATGTTCATGACAATGGCTATGACGATGACGAAGACGATGACTATGACAATGACCATTCATGTATGTGACCCTATATGTTCTGCAATATTCCCCGGTTCAAAAGTCTTTTCAAACTTATTATCCGCACTAGAACCAGAGTGACCGACATAGCCCAACGGATTAGTAAGCTGAAGTAACAATGTGCCGGCAATATAGCTTGAAGAACTGAGAACCGATGGGTTAGAAATGTTCTCGAGTGGCAGCCTCGTACCAGCAGGCGAAGTGTAGGGCGTCCCCCCACTAGATGGAGTGACGACCTGGTAAGATATGCAGGAAGTCGATGGATGCAGGTGGCTCAGGACCGTGCTTTGTGGCGTTCCTTGGGGGAGGCCTATGTTCAGCAGTGGACTTGTGAAGGGCTGTAATGATGATGATGATCATGAATGTTTCTTTCTGTAATATCTGATAAAATGAATAGACCTAACTACGGATATTCCTAAAAGTGGAAAAATTAAAATAAACGATTTAAAATGTGCAAAAATGCAAAGAGCAAACTACTAAAGTGCTCTTTGCATTTTTTCAAACAAAAACTTTTGTTTTGTGAAACAAAAAAAATCACCCCAAGCCCATCTCATCTCAAGAATAACGAATCTGGTCAGCGCAGGATCGTTAGCCCTTATTAAGGAACCTTCCCTCCACCTTTCACGGGAGGAGGTCTATGTACAGCAGTGGACAGTGGATCCATGTACAAAGTTTTACAGTTTTTGTGGTAAAGAAGAAGATTGTAAAAACTACTAAATTAATTTACCAATTATTGGTAATCTTTGAGAAAATATTAACCTCACAGTTTAGTAGCAATAAGCAGTTTAGACTGAAACCCGATTTATACTAAAGTTTGAAAAGACTTTTGAACCGGGGAATATTGCAGAACATATAGGGTCACATACATGCATGGTCATTGTCATAGTCATCGTCTTCGTCATCGTCATAGCCATTGTCATGAACATGATCATCGGCATGGTCAACGTCACCTTCAGGCGTCATGTAGTCAGTAGCACCGTGTTTTTTTTTGTTTTCTTCTTCTTCCTCATCCAGTATTAAAGCAATCATCGCCAGTTGTCTAACAGTTAATTTTCTGATAGCCATACCTATTTTACAATTTAAAAAATCGGTAGCACTCCAAGACCTCCAAGCAACACTGTTACGCATGCGAGAATGAAACGGATTCCTATTGGTTTTGGTGGATGTTGCGTACGGGCATCATACTGGTTACATACGGGTTGCATGATGGCATCATACAGGATGTATACGGGCACAGAAAACCGTCGATCCGTTCAGTGGGCATAGTAGAACGTATCGTGTTGCTTTTCGTGCCTGATACGCTCCTAGCACGGTCATGGTATGATACGGTGTAGTGGGCAGAGACCTTTAGTGTCTAAATTGATGGAAACAATACTAACAATTTTATATTGCAAAATGGTCACATAGCGGCATGTCGAGAGTAGATCACTCCCAAACGCTCGCGCGTTGTGAGGCGTGCAATTATATCGCTCACTATAAGCACATAATAAATAATAGTACAAGAACTATAAGGTGCATCAAATGTTTGCCTAAATATTTCGTGGATGAATATATATTCGTTCTGAAGCGTAACTCTACCACGAACCTCCCTGGCCGAGTTATTTATTGTTGTAAATAGCAGCATAATGTACTTGTGTTTCGTATGATGAGCCGGAATTTTTACAGATAATAAAGTATTTCATCTCAGTCCATAGAGACTGACGATGCGTTTTCGTTTGGATTCTTACTCGAAGAACTTACAATTAAGGTGAGTGCAGTAAGATGCTCCTTTCTCACTCTTATTTGTGTAGATAAAACGTTACTTTATACGTGGTAGAGCCATGCTGCAGCTATATTAGTATAGTTGTAGCACAAATGGGTCGGCTCGATCGAGGAAGGACTACGCTTTCACAGAATACTAGCGTAAAATAGCAGCTTAACACTTCTGTGTTTCGTATGGTGAGTGTAGGGAACCGGAGACCTTTTTACTGGATAAGAGGCATTCCATCTTAGTCCTCACGGGTGACAACGCATCTGCATTTTGAGTCTTTATTGAGGATAGATGTAGATTTCTATGGGTCACAGTAACCACTTACCATCAGGTGGACTGAGTACTGGTTTAACACCCTATCCTATAACAAAAAAGAAAAAACGAAAGATAAAACAACGTTGCTGTTAAAAATCATAAACGCTTTATTATAAACCTGATATAATATCGTGCGCAGAGTACCGGCAATCTATACATATAATAAAACTGTAAATAGCAGATGTCTGTACATTTTATATTTTTGTAATAAAAGTGATTGAGGGGTACTAAAAATAAGTAATTAAATACATTTCTACCATTTTTAGAATTTTCTGTCTGTCTGTCTGTCTGTCTGTTTGTTTGTTAACGTATCACGTATAAAGTACTAATTTATATCATAAGAATTGTTAAGGAAATTATAAAGTGTATCTTCGGGTTACATTTAGTCTTTATTTCATTAAAATCAGTTCATTCCATCAAAAGTTATGATAAATATTCTGAAGTATGGGTAGGGAAGTATAGGTACGAATTTGCTAAACGGTGGCTTTGTTTGAGTCATCAAGTGCATTTTAAACTAGTATCATATCATAAATCATAGTTAAATTATGTAAAATAATGATATAATTATGTATATCTAAAACGCAGTAAACAAAAGTATTAAAGAACGTATTAAATATATTATACAAAAATATATTAACCTTATTAACTAAATCTGAAGCACAATAGTTAACCCATTTCTTCGAAAGATGGTGGTGTTGTGAAAATTTAATGCAATTGCAATGTGTTTTTTTCCTGTAGATGAGTTTTCATATTTACTGCTAATCTTTATTATATTACTCGCTGCCCTACTGCGTGTTGACAAACTCAATTTATTCTTTACCGCCGAGTACTCTATGTGGTAAATCAAATTTTAAAAGAGCTATTAACAATTGCGTTGGTTTTGGCGAGAGTCAAACTTTATTTTTTGCTTACTGTGCAGGCACTGATTTATAAGTTCTCTTGCGTTTTATATAATGTATCAATCGCGTCAATTAATCTCTTTTACTTTTAGAATTGATGTTAGCAGCGCCATCTCTCTTTAAATATATACATATAATAAAAATGATGATAACATGTTGTGTCTCTTTCTGGACATTGTATATATATTTTGGTGGCTAAAATCATTATGGGGAACTGAAAATAATTAAATAAGAACATTTTATAATTTTTAGAATTGTCTGTCTGTCTATTTGTCTGTTATTATATGAACGCATCACGTCTACAGTAAACATCTTTTATTTTCAAAGAAATCGTTAAGAAAATCATAAAGCGTATCTTCGAGTTACATTTAATCTTTGTTTTATTAAAATTGGTTAATTCTATCGAAAGTAATAATTATTATTTTGAAATGTAGGTTCGAATTTGTTCAATGGCGCCATAAAATCTCAGAAATAGTAATAAAAAGATTTGTGTGTAAAAAAAACGTTCCATAATAATTAATATACTTAAAACACAAAAAGAGATTTAAAAAGGATGTTTTCTCACACAAAGGACGTAATAGATGGAGTTGTACAAATTACAAACTTTTCTGAATTGCTGTGTTGAGATTTTTCGCCGATGAATCGTATTGAGACTTACTGAAGAAAATTGTATCCATCGAAGCCATACAACGGAACCCGACCAAAAATAAAAAAATTGCAATGATATGTCGTCATATTGTATTTATAATATACGCAAAATCAGTACTGCCATTTTAGCGCTTTGGGAACTAGATTTAGCGCTTTTTTGGAATGTATAGCGCGCATTTCGAAATTTTAGCACCTAGCTTAATCCAGCGCTTTTTGGTGTATTTAGCACACATTTCAATATTTTAGCGACTAGCGGGTTATTAACTCTTTTTATAGCAGCACTGTTAGTCCACATTACCGATAATAATAATAATGACCTTTATTATGTTTTCCCACAAATAGTACATTGCAGTTTATCTTTTTCAAAAATATTTTTTCCACAAAACAAAGAGCATGGGAGACGAGTCCAAACTAGGATACCCTGTGCTATGGATCTCCTGGCTTCCCCTTTAGGATGATCAACTTGATTTTTAATAAGCGGGGAAATCCCCTTTATTAAAGTTTTCGTTCATGGTTTTGGCAACGCATATATTTTGCTTTATTCTTTTTTTTTATAGGAGAGGGGGCAAACGAGCATGTGGCTCACCTGATGGTAAGTGACTACCGCCGCCCATGAACAACCGCAACACCAGGGGACTTACAGATGCGTTGCCGGCCTTTTAAAAAGGAGTAGGCTCTTTTCTTGAAGGTCCCTAAGTCGTATCGGTCCGGAAAAATCGCTGGTGGTAAACTATTCCACAAAGAAGTTGTGTGAGGAAGAAAACATCTTCTAAATCGCACAGTGGTGGACCGCCAATCATCCAGATGGTGTGGATGGTATCGGGAGTTCTGCCGCGATGTGCGTTCGTGAAATTTGGCGGCTGGGATTAATCCGAACAATTCCTCAGAGCACTCCCCATGGTAAATGCGAAAGAAAATGCTAAGAGATGCAACATCTCTTCGCAGTGCCAATGAGTCGAGCCGATCGAAAAGGACTCGGTCGTCGACGATTCGAGCCGCTCTGCGCTGGATGCGGTCAAGTGGAAGAAGCTGGCACTGGGGAGCCCCAGCCCAGAGATGGGAACAGTATTCCATGTGAGGCCGAACCTGCGCCTTGTAAAATTGCAGGCGTTGAGCCGGCATGAAATACTGTCCCGCTCTGCTGAGCACGCCAAGCTTTTTAGAGGCCAATTTGGCCTTCTCTTCCAAGTGACCACGAAACTGCACGCTACTCGATATGTCGACGCCGAGGATTCCGATACTGGCTGAGGCAACAAGGGGAGTACCTTGAAACTGAGGAGATACGACAAAGGGGTTCTTTTTAGCGGTAAACGCGCAAACTTGTGTCTTCTGAGGATTAAACTGGACTAGATTTAGTCGCCCCCAATCCGAGACTTTGTCCAGCAAAGACTCGACTTCAGACACAAGTTTGTTCCGGTAATCAGTGACGTTTTCCAGAGAAATATTGGCACGGCCGGTGTATAGAGCATCACCAGTGCTGTCATCCGCATAGCAATGAATGCTACCGGCTTGCAACATATCATTGATATGCAGAAGAAACAGCGTTGGTGATAGCACGCAGCCTTGTGGAACACCAGCGTTAATAGGCTTGTAGTCGGAGCATGCACCGTCTACAACGACCTTGATGCTCCGATCTGCAAGAAAGCTGGTGATCCAATTGCATAATTTCTCGGGAAGCCCATAGGAAGGGAGCTTCGAAAGAAGCGCTTTGTGCCAAACCCGATCGAAGGCCTTCGCAATGTCCAAACTAACGGCCAATGCCTCCCCCTTGGACTCTACTGCCAACGCCCATCTATGAGTTAAGTAGACCAGAAGATCACCAGCTGATCGACCCCGACGAAAACCGTACTGGCGATCACTAATCAGCTGGTGATACTCAAGGTACCGCATGAGGTGGCAGTTTACAACGGATTTCATTATTTTGGAGAACAAGGGGGTGATGGCGATAGGCATGTAGTTGGACGGGTCTGAGCGGTCGCCTTTTCGCCATTCAGTTTCAGTCAGTTGCTTAGAGCACAGCTAAGTTAAAAGTTACTTAGAAGTTATAACACAAAGAAACTGTGTAGCAACCGCAATCAGATGCTGACATCTGAAACTAAGTTGCGAAATACATTGCACTTTAAAACAATTAATGACATTTTTATTGTTCGTACAGTACTAACTACTGTTAACAGCAATTGCCATAATTATAAGTCGATGTCCTGCGAAGTATTGATACATCAAAAAAATATTGCCAGAAAAAAAAACTTAATGTTGTTTTCTTTATTATGATTATATAAAAAAACACAAACTTTGTTTGTAGTTAATTTAGCGCGAAATCTAGGGCTTTTTTAAAGAGCTGTTTTCATGAAATCTAGCGCTTTTAGTGTTGTCCTAGAGCTGAATGAGTTTTTTTTTATCTGGCAGCACTGCCCAAAAACCCTCTATTAAGAAGTAACTTTCCTTTCAGTTTTAAGCGCGTTCAGTTCCCAGTTACAGTGAGCGTGTGTTATGCGATGACCGTAAATAAAGCGCATGGTCAAACTTTATGCGTTGTAGGAGTGTACCTCAGTATTGACTGTTTTGCACATGGCCAACTCTATGTTGCTTTTTCCCGCGTTAGTAGCCCCCGTAACCTTTTTGTGTACACCCCGGCTAAGCCTACTTCTAACGTCGTTTACACAGAAGCTCTATCATAAACGACTTAGAACTTGGATGATAATGATTTATTTAGTTACCACTTATTGATACAGTAATGAAATAAATCGTTTAATATTCTCTTAACTAAACGACAAATTCTTTATGTAAAACCTGTATACGCGAGCTACGCCGCGGGCACAGCTATATTAAATAAACAAGGAAGTTGGAAAATGGCCGCGCAAAACTTTTTTTTTAACTAATTTACTATCACGTAAATGTTTTCGCTTTATTAAGGTCGGAAAATTATTGTCTGCTTATTATATATACTGAACAAAATTTTAACTGTGTAGTGGCTGTGTAAAATCCACTAGCCCACTAGCCCATATCGTCCCGTTGGTGTCGTAAGAGGCGACAGAGGGAAACTGAAACAGGAGATGAGCAGCAGTGTCATTCTGAGAACAACTAAAGATGATAAAATCTGCGTTTGTAAACCACCTGCAAGCGTTGCATCCTTCCTATGAGCTAATGTATGGGGGAAGCCTATGTTCAGGAGTGGACTTTAGATAGGCCATAATAGTATGGTAATGGTATGGTATTTTTACACTGAATGGACTTTCGGTGTCCCGTGTGATGGCGGCGAAAGAACAAGGGATTCAACTCAGGTTGCTCACACACAATGAAAGTATAGTCTTTTTTTATAGAACTGTCCATCTTTCTACCGACTTCAAACAGGAGGAGGTACTCATTTCGATTATATGTTTTATTTTTATTTTTTATGTGTGTTACCTTATAACTTCTTTCCGGGTGAACCGATTTCGATGATTCTTTTTTTTATTTGAAAGTTGGTGCTTCGCATGTGGTCCCATATGAATTTTATTAAAGTCTGACCAGTATTTTTTGAGTTATTCTTAATATTTTATATTGAAGTCGCTTCTACACAATTTTAAATAATTGTACTTCTTTGTTTGTGTAAGGACCCTATTTTCTCTTTAGTTCAGGACAATTGTATGCACTTGCACACACGACGGGGCTGATCATGAGAAAGCGTTAAAAATGTACCTAATGCAAGTGAAAATGTATAAAAATTAAAAGCCTTACTCATAAAAATCTGAGTTAAATTAAGAAATTCTTAAAGTTGTTCTCCCTCTTTTAACTTAATGACAATAGAAAGTGATAGGTATAGAAATAATTATTACCGAAATTAATCAATGACTCTACTCAAGCCGTAAATTTATTATTTGTTCGCTTTAAGAATCGTATCACATTTTCAGACCAACACAAAAAGATAGACAGCACTCTAGTACACATCTTTCTTCTTTCTTTAAGTGTTAGTCCATAAAGGTTCAAAGCTAGACGCACACATATGCACGTAAAACCATATTATTGGTTACCAAATGTTTTAAGGGAATGCAACGATCCGTCTTTCTGACTTTATGCAAAGTATATTAATTTTATATTGCATTTAAATATGATGATGATATTATGTACAAATGCGGTAAGATAAATTTATGATAGTGCCTTGGAATTTCTTTGATATACTACACAATATATTATTCAGGCCGGAGGTCATGAAATATGCATGATGCTAATATTCGGCATGGCGCCTAAAGTAATAATAGCGAAGAACTCTGTTAACCATATTACTTTATCTCTTTCTCCTTGCGGATAGTACTCCTAGTACGATCTGTTGTTTATTTATTATTTCATAGAAGGGGGGCAAACGAGCATGCGGCTCACCTGATGGTTAGTTTCGACCTCCGCCCATGAACAACTGCAACACCAGGGGAATTGCAGATACGTTGCCGGCCTTTTAAAAAGGAATAAGCTCGTTTCTTGAAGGTCCTTAAGTCTTATCGGTCCGGAAATAATCGCCGGTGGTCAACGTTTCCACAAAGTAGTTGTGCGAGGAAGAAAACTCCTTGTAAATTGCACAGTGGTGGACCGCCAAGCATCCAGATGATGTGGATGGTAACGTAAGTTTTGTCGAGATGAGCGTTGGTTTAATTTGGCGGCTGGAATAAATCGTAACAATTCCTTAAAACACTCTCCGTGGTAAAATCGCAGCGCACGTGAATCGAGCTGATTGGAGAGAATTCGGTCGTCGACGATTCGAGCCGCTTGGCGCTGGATGCTGTCAAGTGGAAAGAGTTCGCACTGAGGAGCCCCGGCCCAGAGATAGGAACAGTATTTCATGTGTGACCGAATCTGCACCTTGTAATGTTGTAACCGGTGTGCCGGCATGAAATACTGTCCTGCTTTGCCGACAGTGTGAATAAGTGTCAATCGTTTATTACCAACGGGTCGTTATCAAGTTTGTAATTCCTCATAATCTTCCTTTAACATTTTACGAGCTTCCGATAGCGATATTGCTTTTTAAATTAAAACATAAGCAAAGTAGATCGCGTCAGGCGTTTTAAATTTTACACGGAATTTGCTTCAACATGTTACAGAAAATTGACTACTTTTATATTTTGTATTTTAAATCACGTAGTAAAACAGTTGAAACTGCGATTAATAATTTCAGTGGTAGGTACCAGCGGGGATCGAGTTAGGGTTGCTCACGTATTACAGAAGTTAAGGCAACGTTGCAGTACTTTTTAACTTACTCCAGAGTCTCTGTAAATCTACTAAAATGTAATTATTGCGCAAAACAAATTCATTCTACAAAAATAACGTACGGGTAAGGTTTGCGTAATGAAGCGAACCATAATAATTACACTCTATAAAAAAATAAGCGTTTTCTTTGACTCAAAACTAGATTTCAAGCAACACTTTGATCACTTGACGCAACGCGGATATCAGTGTAAACGTACGCTATTTTATCTATAATTATTCCCGCTTTAATACAAATTCACTCGACTGCTTTGGAGTACAAGGTAAAGTTTTCATACCTACACACCTTACTACAAGAAACCCTTAAGACTAATATCCACCCTTCCAGCTACTACGGCTGAAAATTAAATTAATTAATTTGTTATTGGCCGCGAGGTGACGGCGAAAGAGAATTACTCACATTTCTACCCTTGGGTGCCATAAAAGGCGACTATAAGAAAATCTAAAAAGATCTCACGGCCTCTTATACAAGGTGGCAGAACCATCTAGTATATTTCAGATGTAAATATCCAGACCGAAAACGAAGAGCAGAATGAAAGATGGAAGTCATCTGTTACTGCATTCGCCAATCCAAAATTTCGCCGTTCCAAAAATTAAGTTTTGGCAATTAAGTAAGGGCTCCCTTAAAAGTATAATGCTTCACTTATGAAGTGGTCAGTAAAATATTAAAAAAACTTGCGAAGGGATTAAATTATGTATATTTAAAACATACTTTCAGTATTTTTCCTTATAAAAATATGGCCAAGTATGTAAAGGTTTGATTTTTTGCATTAACCTGGGCAACGTTATTACGTTGCTACGCAATTACGGATTCTAAGGGTAGCTAAAAATCAATTTACGGTAAGTGTTGTTGAACCGTCTCTCTAATAAATTTTTGAGAGATATCGCTAAATAATAAAATATTGCGGTAATATTTATTAAACTAAAGTTAATCTATCGACCTATGTGCTTCCCATTGGTGAGCACAGACCTCCCATTTCTGAGATATTCGATGGTAGACAATACAGTACGTGAAGTTTAGAATATTCTTACGTTGTCGCCGTACGTCATGCAACTATATTTTTTGTAACATGGGCTATGTTCAACGTTACTCTGCGTGACTTCTTAATGACGATATCCGCATTAGAACCAGAGTAACCAACGTAGCCTAACCGATTATTAAGCTGAAGCGGTAATGGGTCAGTAGTCATATAAGATTAGCCTTAGAACTATGCGCGTAGCGGCTTTCGCGAGTATATTTGATTGGCAACGTCGTCCGCGCGCTAGAGTCGTAAAATTAAACATAGCAAATTTCTAAATAGAAAAGTATTTTTTTCATTACGTTTTCAAGTTGACAATATTAATAAACCATCTCTTCACGTTGGCGGTATGTTGCCATACATCGACAACGTCACCACGTCCTTACTTTGGCCGACGGCAGAATCTCTTAAGAGAAGCCATAAAGCAAAGCAGAAGAAAGCAGTATGCCACCAAGGTGCTGTAATTTATTTCTAGAATTAGATTATTTTCAAACATTCACCTTTCAATTTACAAACTTTTGGAACGAAGTTCCTTATCGGATGGTTCGAATTTGGCGGATGGAGGTAGGCGAGAAAAAGTGTCAGATTTTTTCGTCACGACCCCTTCTGACGTAGTGTAGACGGCCTTGGCGGCTATAAGTAAGGGAGATGGAACAATCTTTATATATAAAAATTACGGGTCATATTGTTTGTCCGCGATGAATTCCTAAACTACTGACTGATTTCAATGAAATTTTGCACACTGTGTGCAGTTTGGTCCAACTTGAGAGATAGGATAGTTTATATCCCGATAAGTGTTCCTTAATTTTTTATTGCTAATTTCAATAGTTTTTTAGGAAAGACAATAGTCGTCGGAACAAAGTTCCTAACGAGTGTTGGAACCGACTTTGTTATATACGGCGACATCACTGAACAGGGGTCGTGATAATGAAGTCAATCTAATTTTTTGTCGAACCGTCGGGGCTCGACCAGGTCCACTTCCTCTGGGGCCGACTTCATGGAGAAAGAGGGAGTCTTTATGATGAACTCTTTCTCCCAGAAGCGGCCCCACAGGAAGTGGACCTGGTCGAGCCCCGACGGTTCGACAAAAAATTAGATTGACTTCATTACCACGACCAATGTTCAGTGATTTCGCCGTGACCGCGAGGGTGAAAACTGGTAGCGATCACCGAATGGTTAGAGGCACACTGAACCTAAACGTTAAGTCGGAGAGGTCTCGTCTAATGAAGTCAACGCTCCGTCCCCCTCGTGCTCTGTTCCAAAGTCCCGAAACCTTTCAGCTCGAGTTACAAAACCGTTTTCAGTGCCTAGAAGACTGCAATGAAGTGGACAATATGAATGACAAGCTCGTGGAAACTTTCCATGCGGTCGGAGCTAAGTTCTGCAAGACGCGCCGCAGAAGAACACAAAATCTCTCCGATCACACTCTTAATCTCATGGCTGTTAGATGGGAGATTAAGCTACATTCTTCAACAGATTTGACAGTATACAGGCAACTGAACAGACAGATCCTACTTACGCAACTTCAATACAGCTTGTATTGAAGAAGCGATCGAGCGGAACCAAGGCTCCAAAGTCTTTGCTAGAGATCTGTCTGCCAGAAAGAGCCAACTGTCAAAGTTGAAGACCGAGTGTGGCAGCATCGTTTCCGGGGCACCTGAGATTTTGAGTGAGATTGAGAGGTTCTATGGACAGCTGTACACGTCATCGTTGGAGCCACACGCAAGTGTGAGTAACGATCCAAGAGCGAGTTTTATCCGACACTATTCCGAAGATATCCCGGACGTCAGTCTGAGCGAGATTAGAATGGCTCTCCAGCATCTTAAAAACGGCAAGGCCCCAGGCAAAGATAGAATTACAGCGGAGCTTCTGAAAGCGGGTGGAAAACCGGTACTGGAAGTCCTTCAGAGACTCTTTAATTACGTCCTCCGTGGTGGCATTACACCGAAGGCGTGGAGCAGAAGTGTGGTGGTTTTGTTCTTCAAGAAAGGTGACAATGCTCTCTTGAAGAACTACAGACCGATTTCCCTTCTGAACCGCGTCTACGTGCTGTTTTCGAGAGTCACCATAGACCACATACATACCCTTCGGCAAGTTGTACAGAAGTCCGAGGAGTACAATTTGCCACTATGTCTGGCGTATGTGGACTATGAGAAAACCTTTGATTCCGTCGAAATTTGGGCGGTGTTGCAGTCCCTTCAGCGGTGCCAAGTTGACTGTCGGTATATCGAAGTGCTGAAGTGCTTGTACAGTAGAGCTACGATGGCTATCCGAGTACAGAACCAGAATAAGAAACCTATCTTATTGCAGAGAGGTGTAAGAGAGGGTGCCGTTATATCCCCGAAACTCTTCACCGCTGCATTGGAAGACGTTTTCAAGGTTCTGGACTGGAAACGATACGGTATTAACATCAATGGCGAGTACATCACTCACCTTCGATTTGCCGACGATATAGTCCTTATGGCAGAATCGCTGGAGGACCTAACCACTATGCTCAATGACCTCAATAGTGTCTCCCAACGGATAGGTCTTAATAATAACATGGACAAAACAAAGATTATGTTTAATGTCCATGTCACACCTATGCCAGTAGTTGTTGGGAGCACTAAGCTCGAAGTTGTTGACGAGTATGTTTACCTGGGACAAATAGTCCGACTAGGTAAGTCCAACTTCGACCGAGAGGTCAATCGACGGATTCAACTCGGCTGGGCAGCGTTTGGGAAGCTACGTCACATCTTCTCGTCAGACATACCTCAAAACCTTAAAACGAAATTGTACAACCAGTCCGTGTTGCCAGTGATGACTTACGGAACTGAGACGTGGTCCTTCACTGCTGGCCGTATGAGGAAGCTCAAGGTCGCTCAGCGAGCTATAGAGAGGGCTATGCTTGGAGTTTCTCTGCGTGATAAACTAAGGGATGAGGATATCCGCAGTAGAACCAGAGTAACCGACATAGCCCAACGGATTAGTAAGCTGAAGTGGCAGTGAGCCGGCCATATAGCTCGAAGAACCGACAACCGATGGGGAAGAAAGGTTTTTGAGTGGCAGCCTCGTACCGGTAGGTGAAGTGTAGGGCGACCCCCCACGAGATGGAGTGACGACCTGGTAAGACATGCAGGAAGTTGATGTATGCAGGTGGCTCAGGACCGTGCTTTGTGGCATATTATTTTTTATGTATACTTAATATCTGTAGAAGTGAACAGTGTGTTCTTTAAGAGAAATAAACGTCTTTAACCTGATGTATTCTGGCCTTTTATATAAAATATCTTAATGGGTAAAAGCTCTAAAAACAACGAGTTCTTTCAAACAGATAGCATCACTTATTGACGAATGTCGCCGTTCCAAGTGCGTTGAGTCGGTTTATCTTTTCTACTCCATTGCACACGACACATAGACGATATTGCGTTCAATATTGTTGTAAACAACCCATTTCTCGTCCCTAGTGATAATGTGCTTCAAAAATGGATTATTTTATTGACGGTTGAGAAGAAAATCATTAGTGTCAATGTGACTACACATATTTATTTCCTTAAGAACATGAGAAACCCTTATGTTGAGCTATCATCATTAATATGAAATTAAACCTTGGCATTGCAAATGATCACGAAATGTCCAATTCGATAAATTTCATCTCTCAGCGATCTCACAAGTTATAATTCACCGGTTTGCATCAAGAAATAACTTTATTGTGTATTCATTAGCTTTAACTGACTTTATAGAACGTGTTATGCACCACCTTCTGTAAAGTCAGTTAACTTTCAACATACAAATCTTATTCAACATACAAATTACCGGATTGTAATTTTGCAAACCAGTTTTGGCACTGGCGTTCTGTCGATATATTTTCTCCATAAACGTTGGATAATTTTTCTATTCCTTGAACAGCACTTTCATCTAAAAAAGGTTAAAATCTTGAAAATGCTGTTATTACTTTCTATAATTATATTTTTTTCTTTATACACTTTCTTTTAATTATATATTCTAAATTGTACCAACCAAAAACTACGAAGTACTGCGTAGAATGAATCGAACTTTTTCACAAGCAAGCATTGCTATATCAGCTGTCAAATTTTACTGCAAAATATTTCTTCTCAAAAAGCGAAACAATTTCAGTAAATTAAAAGGATTATCTTATCTTACACCAGATCTGTCTTAATATCAAACAATTGAGATCTCGAGGAGAATCTCGAATACCAATATTCGCATTATTTTCCGAGTAAAACTTCGTGACCTCGTTCTTCCTTCCTTTAATAACATAAGATACAAATATTTTGTCAGGATTCATTTAAGTAGTTACTGTGTAACTCATGGCAATTTGCGTCAAAAAAGAGATTTTTTGTCTCTATTTTCTCATTTTGCTCAGATACAGAGCTTTACAGATTTTAGATTTTAGGTGAATGCGGCTTTAGGCTAAAAAACTGTTTCTATGTTAAAAACAGAATTATACTCGTATTATTATTTTGTGGTAACACTGAAATTTTTTAAATCAAAATCAGAATAAAGTGTTAGATTGTTTATATATATATATATATATATATATATATATATATATATATATATATATATATATATATATATATATATATTACTGGTACAGTTGTAGCACGAATGGGGCGGCTCGACCGGAAGGACCACGCTTTCACAGAAGACCAGCGTAAACTAGCAGTTTAATGCTGCTGTGTTTCGTATGGTGAGTGTAGAGAACCAGAAACACTTTTTACTGGAAAAGAGGCATTCTATCTTAGTCCTCACGGCTGACAACGTATCTGCATTTTAATTCGCAAATGATGAAAATAGATGTAGATGTCTATGGGCCACAGCAACCACTTACCATCAGGTGGAATGTGTGCTCGTTTGTCACCCTTATCCTATAAATAAAAATAATGATCCCGTTAACCACTCCCATTAGGCTTAAAATGCTCGTGTTAAGAATGGTTCACCACAGTAATCGAATGACGGATTTGAATGACTTTCAGAGGTTGCAGGTCGCATCCTATACCATTAGCCCAATGTCCTTAATGTGTAATTACATAAATTATAAGAATTATATAAATGTACAGAGTGTTAGTAAATAGAGACTCACTTCCTTTTTTTTCTTTCCTATTCCTTCTATTCCAAAAAAGCTTTTAACCACACTCAACATGTTTTTATTTCGATTTTTTAAAAAAACTTGTTAAAGGTTTGTCGTTGTACCTTTTTTTAAAGAAGCATCAAATCTTATAAATCAAATAAAATCATGTAATCTTTACAACTTTCATACAATCCCGTTAATTTTTTTTAATATCCAGGTGGTAGGATTCCATTTCTTCATAGGAGTCCATCTAGGTAGGCTCCCTATTTCTGCAATCAAGCACTATAGTGTTCTTTTTCTTTAAGTTGGTGCGAAATTCACTATGGAGTTATATTTTTTCATAAAATATCACCTCATTATTATAACGTCGTTAATGATGTTATAGGACCTAAGTTCAACCTTAAAATTTTTAAGGTTAAAGTAAAGGAACTTTCTTTTAATTTTCCACGTTATTTAATATTATAGATAACCCTTTTTTTTATTAAAGCATCACCAACATTTGTATACATTGTTAAAATTATAATTTACATACATACGTAGATAGGGTATTACTTTAAATGCTACAAACTATTATAGGTGATTACAACATGCACTGGAATAAACATCAAGAGTAATACATAGTTACAGAAAACCAAAACGTTAAAAAAAATACAAACTCTGAATCTATTACATTTGCATTATGCTTGAGTAGTTCTTTTCTGTGCTTGTTAGGTGAGTTGGAATTAATATCAAAAGCATGGGGAAGTTCATTGATCAATTTACTTAACCTAGAGATCGGGGAAAAAACTTTTCTGAAATTTGCATTTAAGCAAGAAATCCGACGAGTTTTCGTGGATCAACCCTACCTACTTATTACGTCCATAAGGGAACTCTAAAAATAATTCATAAGGGATCTCTAGAAATAACTGTTCGTAAAGAGCGATTTCTTTTTATCGGTAAGTATAGCAATCATTACCCAAGCTCCTAAATAACCTTAGTCGTTTAGATAAGAGCCTGTACTTGTAGTCAAGCTTCGTTTTATTTATGGAAATCCATTAAATGTAAACATTTCGTTTTTTAAGCCGTTGTCGCTAAAGGGACCAGGACTTGCCTTGAAATTGAAATTTTATTTCACAGTTCGCGAGCAAATAGAGTTCAATCTCAATGAATTGTGGATATTAATTGCTACTCATAATTATTCACATGTATTTAATTCAACCGTGTAGTGGCTGTGTAAACATATCCCTTTTTAGGGTTCCGTAGATACACAACAAGGAACCCATATAGTTTCGCCATGTCCGTCCGTCCGTCCGTCCGCGGTTTTGCTCAGAGACCCTAGGTGCTACAAATCTGTAATTTGGCTTAGTTATAGTTATTAATTACGGCTAGAAAAATGTAAAATAAATTCTTTCAAAACATTTTTATATTGTGTACTTCACATACAAGTACATAGGCTGCACTAAAAGTATCGGGAATGGAATATTTCCACTGTCCCTGTCATATTAAAATATTTTTAATTGAAAAGTCCTTGGTTTTAAAAATCGAATACCATTTATTTATTTAAAAAAAGATTCTCGGTCTTGTCACAAGGTTTTGTCAAACTTGTTTAGTCATTGAGAAAATGGAATTGACTCGAGAAAATTCAAGAGCGATGATTTATTATGACTTTCGAAGTGGTTTAACACAAAAACAGTGTGTTGACCGGATGATTTCTGCATCTGGTGAAGAAGCCCCATCCAAAACCACAATTTATCACTTTACTTTACTTATCTTCACGCACAATCCCTGACGGGGTAGCCAGAGAGAACAGATCGCCAAGTGTCACGATCCTTACATACCTCTTTCGCTTCTTTCAGATTCATTATCTTCTTCATACATGCACGTCTAGGTATCCGAGTACTCTTGACCATACCCTCTTCGAGCAATTTGCTCACATGGTCTTCGAAAGTTAGTCTCGGTCTACCTCGACACCTTTTAATATTAACTTTCGCGCTATATATTTTCTTCACCACTCGGTCTTCACTCCATTCGCTCAACGTGCCCAAACCACCGAAGCACGCCCTTATCAATTTTTGTGATAAGGTCATCTTTCAAACCTGCCATATTGCGAATCTCTTCGTTTCGCTTTCGGTCGGCCATGGTAACGCCGCACATTTTACGAAGAGATCACATCTCCACTGCATTCAACTTGCTTTTATGCTTCTTCTGGCATACCCAGGTTTCGCTGCCATATAACAAAGTCGGTACCAACACTGCGTTATGTATTGCAAGGCGTGCACTCTTCACTACGCCTTGCATTTTGACTAACGCAGTCAGGGCACCATTGACTTTGTTCCCGGCAGCGACACGCCTGTCCACATCTAAATCACATCTTCCATCCCGGCTAAAAGCACTCCCCAAGTATACAATTTCATTTACCTGTTCTAGACACTGGTTTATTTTTATTTTATTTATCACTGGTTTGCTGAATTTCAATGTGGACGTGTCAAGCTCAGTGATGATCCCCGTCAAGGTCGTCCAAAAACTGCAGTCACCCAAGAAAACGTTGATGATGTGCGTAAGCTGATTGAGGAAGATCGACATGTGACATACCGCGAAATTCAGGCAGCTTTAGACATTGGCATGAGTCAAATACAAATAATCTTGCATGAAGAATTAGGTGTAAAAAAGTTGTTTTCCCGATGGATGGACCTGTTATATCCCTTTTTACAACGCAGTTAAATCTTAGTAAGCATTTATTCAATCCCACGGTACTTTTCCTATATATGACGTCAATCAGTAATTGCATTGTTCTTTTCCATATTAATTTCATTCCATTTTACAGTCAGTTAGATTCAGAGCCCCGGGTAGATCGGACATAGATTCCGATACGTATTAGAGTTCGGAAGTCAGGGTTAATATTAATTGTGTGTGTAAACTTTTTATAATAAACCCTTAGGTTTACCTTGTGGTTTTTTTTAAAAAGTCAAACGGGATCGGCCTCCTAACAAATTGGTGTCAGAAGTGGGATGCCAAACAGAAGGTCATAGAAGACATTGGCATCCGAATCCGAGGTCCCCGAAATCATCAAGGTCGACATTAAGTCTTAGCCGTGCCTAAGCCTGCACCTACCACAATTTTGGACGACGATCAGCCTCCGCTCTGAAGCGTGAGCCCGCTCCACTTACACCTGGTCCTGAAATCTCCCGTCTGGCCGAAGATAAGTCTCCAACAGGAGCCCGCACCAGCTGGATCTAACTCACCAACAAAAATTATTTCAAGAACTTTCTACGCCTTCCGGTCCTGCTATTTCCCACGACGTGACGGAGTCACCGCGTCAGCGATCTCGCCTGCCAGCCGCCACGAGTGTAACGTTTCACCTAGCTATTGTTACGATGCTTAAATGCTACGTGTAGAAATTATTACCATTCTGTAAGTCATTTTGTATTCTGTTTAAATTTAAAATTTACTTTTATTTTACACTGTTTCTGTACTATTACCAATCTTTTACGTTGTTTTATTGTGATTATTTTATATAAGTTTAATATTTAAAATTTAATTCTATGTCGCTTAAAGCAGAAAAAGGTAAAGAAAATATGTCGGAAAGAATCACGCTTTCATTCTTGACGAAATTTATAAAATCCTATAATGGGGAGAAAGATTCCCTACCCGCTTTTCTTACAAACTGCGACAATGCAATGTCGTTAGCTACACCAGAACAACAGCCTATTCTGTGCAAATTCATCATCTCACAACTAGAGGGAAAAGCACAAGTTGCATGTAGTTTAAAAACCTTTGAAACATGGAATCAAATAAAATCATTTCTCCGTTCTACTTTTGGGGAGAAAAAACACGCGACACATTTACTATCAGACTTGCAAAACTGTAAACAGTCATCCGAGGACGTCACTAAGTTTTCTTTAAAATTAGAACAAATTTTAACAAAAATTCAATCAGATATACACTATAGTTGCAAAAACGCTGATGAGCTTCCAGGTAGAATAGCCGCCATGGAGGATCTAGCATTAAATACATTTTTGTTAGGGTTAAATCCTGCTATTTCTACTATTCTTAGATGTAGGAACCCTCAAACTCTAAATGAAGCTGTTCAATTAGCGATAGAAGAGGAAAAATTACAAAATCTCCAAACGTGTTCAAAAAATTCAATAAAACAGTGTAGTATATGTTATAAAGTAGGCCATGTTGCTATTCAATGTTTTAAAAATAAAAAACATTCTAATTATAATCATAATAAACAAATTTCGCATTTATCTAGTTCTAATTCTGGTAAATTAATGTGTAATTATTGCAAAAACATAGGGCACACTATCGATCAATGTAGAAAGCGACAATATAATATGCAACAACGTCAAAATTTTAATCATAACTCTAATACTAATTCTAATTATATAAATCGTAGCCCAAATAATAATTCTAATTTTATAAGTCGTAACCCTATTTCCAATTCTAGTTCCAACTCTGTGCCTATGCACATGACATATGATAACGACGACGCTGTCGATAACTCTAACTCTTTAAACTGAATAAGATTTCGGATGCGTGTCTGCCGAAATCGTACTATCGTAACGACACGAAAACAATTAATACTACTTTTTCTACTAAATCTTATAAAAATCCTTATGCTAAATCTTATTCTAATTCTTATTCTAACTCACCTCGGCAATGCTTTAGCAAGCAACCGAGTCATTCTAGCTCATTTACATCTCAGTTACCCAAAGAGGAACTGAGTCATTATAAGTCTATTGCATCTCTGTTGACCAAAAAGGTACAACCGAGTCCTACTAAATCGTTTACTATATCTACATCTCAGCAACCCAAAGAGGTGAAGCTGAGTCTTGCTAGTTCTTATGCATCTCAGTTGACCAAAAAGGTACAACCGAGTCCTACTAAATCGTTTACTATATCTTCATCTCAGCAACCCAAAGAGGTTAAGCCGAGTCTTAATGAATCTTATTCTAATTCTATTCCTATCTTTGAAACGAGCATAAATACATTCAAGGTTTCGTTACCATATACAAATCTATTTACAAAATATTCTCCTAAGTGTCTCAAACTTCTTATCGATACCGGCGCGAGTGTCTGTGTCATTAAACACTCATGTTTAAAAATGAAACATGAACTTCTTAAGGACAAAATAAGAATCAAAGGTATAAATGATACGGATACATATTGCGAAACGCTAGGCTCAATCTACTTACAATTTTTATTAAGTGATGAAACTTACGAGTATAAATTCTACGTTATTAACGATAATATAAATCTTAATTACGACGGTATTATTGGTACAGATTTTCTTAAATATTTTAATGCTAATATAGATTATAGCTCTAAGATAATGACTCTGTGTGGTTACCAAGTTCCCATTATATTTCATCAGCCAACATACATCGTTCCGGCACGCTCAGAAGCCGTCATTGAATGCGCTATATCAAATTACTCGGTCGAGCTTTATCACAATAATGAAGGCTTAGTTCTAGATCATACCTTAAGCGAGGGTATTTACGTCGCGAATTGTATTGTGTCAATAAAACCAAACAAAAAAGTTAACATCACCATTTTAAACACGACTGACACAGACTTAGAAATTAAAGATTATTTCGTAGAATTGACACCGATCGATTATAATAATTCTATTTCCTGCGAAAATCCTATATCTAGTAAATGTTTGTATTCTATTTCTACTTCTAAATCTAATCGAATAGATCGAGTATTAAGTCTTTTACGCTGCTCCCATCTCAACGATGAAGAAAAGAAAGCACTTTTAAATTGCTGTTCCGATTATACGGATATCTTTCACCTCGAAGGTGAACCCCTTTCGTTTACGAATGGCATCCAACATTCCATAGATACGGGTAACGCGGCCCCAGTTCACGTAAAATCATATCGCTTCCCTGAGTGTCATAAGGAAGAAGTCGATACACAAATTCGCAAAATGCTAAATCAAAACATAATTCGTCCCTCTGTTTCGCCTTGGAGCGCCCCTGTATGGGTAGTCCCGAAAAAATTAGACGCTTCTGGCAAAAGAAAGTGGAGAATAGTCATTGACTATCGCCGTCTTAATGATATCACAGTTTCTGAAAGTTATCCCCTGCCTCTTATCACTGATATCCTAGACCAATTAGGCCAGGCCAAGTATTTCACAACCCTTGATCTTGCTAGCGGTTTCCACCAAATAAAGATGGATCCTAAAGATGCCCCAAAAACGGGATTTACTATAAGTACTAATTCGAGCATGTCTGGTCACTACGAATTCACTAGAATGCCCTTTGGTTTAAAAAACGCTCCTTCTACCTTCCAGCGCCTGATGAATACTGTCTTATCAGGTTTGCAAGGTCTACACTGTTATGTTTATCTAGATGATTGCATAATTTATAGTCATAATTTAAATGAACATATGGAAAAATTAAAACTAGTATTCAATAAGCTGCGCGAATACAATCTAAAATTACCTATAATTAGCAACCAGATAAGTGCGAATTTTTAAGACGTGAAGTAACTTATCTTGGTCATATTATCACCGATAAGGGTGTCTCTCCTAATCCAGAAAAAGTAAAAGCAGTGTCACAATTTCCAATTCCTAAGAGCCCTAAAGAAATTAAATCCTTCCTAGGCCTAATAGGCTATTATCGCCGATTTATTGACAATTTTTCTAAATTGACAAAACCACTTACTTCTTTATTAAAAAGGGATACTACTTTCCACTGGTCTCAAGAACAACAAATTGCTTTCGATGTTTTAAAAGAAAAATTAATCACTGCTCCGCTGCTCCAATATCCAGACTTCTCTCAACCGTTCATAGTAACTACAGATGCAAGTAATTATGCCGTAGGTGCAATCATATCCCAAGGTCCGGTAGGCAAAGATAAACCGATAGCTTATGCATCACGTACTCTAAACCGTCCCGAAGGCAATTATTCAACTACCGAAAAGGAACTTCTAGCCATTCTATTCGCAGTCAAAACGTTTCGTCCTTACCTCTACGGTAATAAATTCAAAATAGTTACCGATCATAGACCATTGGTATGGCTATTCAATGTCAAAGACCCAGGTAGTAGACTCATTCGTTGGCGCTTAAAACTCGAAGAATACGATTACGAAATTGTTTATAAACAAGGCCGTCTTAATTCTAACGCCGATGCGTTATCTCGCTGTCCCGTTAATGTTATAGATATTAACACTTTAAATAATTCTAGTTATGAAAAATATTTTAAAGACCAATTTACAAATAAAACTCCTATTTCAAATACAATAATCCTAGAATGTACTCAAGGATTACACCTATCCAAACTAAAAACTATTGCTTGTCCCGTCTCTTTAGATTTTGACTCATCTATACCACACTGTGAAGAAATATTAGCACAATTAGACAAGCCTGACGACTTATTAAATTCCGAACGCGAACCATTTACAATTCAATGCGTAAAGGATAAGAATAAATCTTACTATTTTATGTACACTAAAATTCATCATTATGAAGAAACCAAATTTAAAGATATTTACAATTTAATTATAAAACTCAGAGATAAAATTTTAATCGAGAACCCTGATATTACAGATCTCGCCTTATCAGACTTTTCAGATCCATTTTCTAAGCTAGCTTATATTAAAGTATATAATATGATTGCCTATATTTTTCATAACACTAACATTAAAATTCATATATACAAAAATCAATTAATTTATCCTACTCCCGTCGAAATCCCTAAAATTTTAAAAGAAAATCACGATTCACCTATTGCGGGTCATCCAGGTTCAAGTCATATGTATAAACGAATTAAAGCCGCCTATTATTGGAAAAGTATGCGCTCTGACATTGTAGATTATGTAAAGAAATGCCAATTATGCCAAATTAATAAACCATTAAGAATGTCCAATAAGGCCCCAATGGAAATAACTTCTACTTCCACTAGACCGTTTGAACGATTAGCTCTCGACATCGTTGGTCCTTTACCTGACGCAGGTTTTCAAAAATTCAAATTCATCCTTACATTACAAGACGATTTAACTAAATTTTCAAGTGCTTATCCCCTGGTCACAGCTACCAGTGAAGAAATAGCCAGAAATCTTGTACATTTTATGTCTCTCTTCGGTTTCCCTAAAACAATCTTAACGGATTTAGGTACTTGTTTTACGTCTGATTTATTTAAAGAATTAACTCAAATCTTAAAAGTCAAGGCTTTATTTACTACTCCTTACCACCCACAAACAAATGGAGCTCTAGAACGCTCACATGCTACTTTAAAAGAATACTTAAAATCTTTTGTTAACGAAAACCAAAACGACTGGCATTGTTATTTATTTACCGCAATATTAGCTTATAATACTACCCCTCATTGCACTACCAATTTCACCCCTCATGAATTATTATATGGTTATAAACCTAATATCCCTAATTCTCTATATGAAACGAACAATAATACCACTTATAATGAATATATTCGAGCTTTACAATATCGAATGCGTTTTAGTAGAGAAAAGGCCATTCAAAATATAGTTAATAGCAAAGAAAAATCCAAACAATATTACGATGTAAGTTCATGCGAAATTTCTTATAAAATTGGTGACTTAGTTTATATAAAACTCCATCACCGACTCCGTAAGGCCCTATCACCTATATGGAAAGGTCCATATAAAATTATAAAAGTCCATAATAAGCACAACGTTACTTTACAAGTAGGTCGTAAACATGTTAAGTATCATATAAACGAGATTAAGCCTGCTATTAACACTCCTTAAATTTAACTTATTTTATATATTTTTCAGAGCTTTATGCTATGGAAGCCAAAGCCACGCTGAGTCGAGGATCATACCTATATCACATAGTCCTGGAATTTATTTTGAACCTATTACGCATATTAACTTTTATAACGATTATTGGAAGGTTATAACACATATAGACCTTATACCTTTAGCTCCTTATCTCAATAAAATTGAAAATTTATTATATGATACCTTAAACCTTTGTTCCAAAATAAATACTGATGAATTTTCCCAATGTAAAGATTTTTCAAACCCTATAGAGATTTTAATAAAATATAATTACGTCAAATTGCAATCCCTAGCACATATAATCAATAATAATCAATCGCCAAATAGAGTTAAAAGATCTCTAGAATTTGGAGGCGAAATTCTTAAATTTTTCTTCGGTACTCTAGACGCAGATGATGCGCGAAAATATGATGCCGCGATAGAATTATGTCGGAAAAGTGAAACAGAACTATTTAATTTATTCAGAGACAATATTCACATAATTAAATCTACCATAAATAATTTTAATGCCACTATTTATAAATTAAACCAAAATGAATTAAGATTAAACTCACAAATTAATAAAATGAATGAAATTCTTTCGCAAATCACAAAAACCGATAATTTACTTATTAACATTTCTAGAATAAATAATTTATTGAACATAATTGAAAGCTCCTTACTTGCTATTTCTAACTTGCTAGACACGACTATAAATGCTATCCTATTTTCCAAGGTAAATGTTTTGCATCCTAGCGTGATTAGCCCTTTAAGTCTTTATAATGAATTAACCAAGCATATTAATCAAATAAATAAACGTTTAGATTTTCCAGTGCAATTGAACATACATAATATTCATTCGTTAATTGATGTTTCGAAACTTAGTTCATATTATTATAACAATAAGATTGTTTTCAGCTTGCAGATTCCATTAATAACACCTGATAAATTCATTGTTTATAAAAATATCCCATTACCGACTCCTCACGACGAGTCGCATATACAAACGTTTGCACTTATTCAACCTTCTAATTCCTATATTGCTTTAAGTAACGATAGAATACATTATACTATGTTTAATAACTTAGATGATTGTAAATTTATTAATAATAACTATTCTATTTGTGAACTATTTACTATAACGTCTAGCATAAATAATCCTAATTGTGAATCGAAATTATTAACAGAAGTAACTCTTTCCTTACCTTCTGAATGTAACTCCAAGTTATTATTTGGCCAAATCAATATTTGGCATAAATTAAAAAATAATAAATGGATATATGTACAATCCAATGTAAATAAATTAACTATCAAATGTAACGATGATATTACTGATCATTCTATTATTGGCACAGGTATTGTCAAATTAACCGAAAATTGTATCGGTTATTCCAAAACTATTCAATTATTGCCAACAAGTACTTATCAATTTTCGATTAAGTCAACTATAGATATAAGCTTTGACATAACAAGAGATGATTGTTGCAAAAAAGATGTATTTAATAAAAGTTTACCATATTTAACGCCAATCTCTCTAAGCAAAGTTAACTTGGATTCCTTAAAATATGCAAATCATCAGCTAGATAGTTTAGAATTTGAATTAAATAATCTTCAAAAGGAATCACATTTTATAAAATACGGTTCATACTATTCCACATTTACTTATATTTTAATTGTATTACTATTTTTGTACTTAGCCTACAAATTATTTAAATGTTCCAGAAATCGACACAATAATAGTGGACATTGTATACAAATATTTAATCAGTGTAATAATAAAAAGTCGTCGAAACATAATTCTAAAACTACAAATTCAATTGAGATGATTGATATGTCAACATCTGAAGAAGATAATAACTCACCCAAATCTTTACCAAATTGTACTAATTGTGAACCTTATAGAACTGTACACAAAGTTCACTCTTCCTCCGGAAGAAATCTTAATTTCTAATTTTATTCAATTTTAGTTTTCAAAAATATTTGTATTAAAACAAATAATTAATTTTATTATCATACAATTTCAATTTCTACTTTGTCATTTTATATTTTGTAATTGCTACATTTTACTATTTTTGATTCAATCTAATTGTAATAAGTATTTTTTAATTTTAAATGTGTATTGTTATTTAATTATATACAATGTTAAAATGAAAATTGTAATTGAAACTACTATTTTGTTTATTAAAAATCAATTTCTACTCGTAATTCTACTAATTCATTTAAAATACTTTTAATTCTAGATTTTACTATTTTACCTTTATATAAATTCATTGTTCTATTTTATATTGATTATTTGTTAAATCTTACGCTGTTTCTTTTACGTAACTTAGTTACAACTTACTTTATCTTTATGTAAAATCGAATAGTTCGAAGCTTTATATTGTTATAAGATAAATTTTCTATGTTTTACTATAAATTTAATTTTCTATTTCTATATTTTGTAACGCCTTCCGACCTCTAACTATTTCTCTATTTCGAAACTTCGCTTTATCTTAATTTAGAAAAAGCTCAGTCAAAAGGGGGGAGCTGTTATATCCCTTTTTACAACGCAGTTAAATCTTAGTAAGCATTTATTCAATCCCACGGTACTTTTCTTATATATGACGTCAATCAGTAATTGCATTGTTCTTTTCCATATTAATTTCATTCCATTTTACAGTCAGTTAGATTCAGAGCCCCGGGTAGATCGGACATAGATTCCGATACGTATTAGAGTTCGGAAGTCAGGGTTAATATTAATTGTGTGTGTAAACTTTTTATAATAAACCCTTAGGTTTACCTTGTGGTTTTTTTTAAAAAGTCAAACGGGATCGGCCTCCTAACAGACCGCATTCGCTCTGTGAAGAGCAAAAAGCGGCTCGCGTTACTTGGTGCGTCAGAACTCTCGAAAGATTCCACGCAGGATCGTCAAATGCTGTATACAACATCGTATCAGGTGACGAATCCTGGATATATGCGTACGAACCCGAAACAAAAAACCAGTCACGAGTTTGGGTGTTCGAAAATGAGTTAAAGCCAACAAAAATTGTTCGTTCACGGACTGTTGCAAAAAAAATGGTGGCCACGTTTGTCTCCAAAACCGGCCATGTTACGACTATTCCTCTTGCGGGACAAAGAACGGTTAATGCAGAATGGTATGCTAGCATTTGTTTGCCACAGGTCGTTTCTTAACTCCGTAAAGAGAACTGCAACCGCCGCATCATCCTCCATCACGACAATGCGAGTTCTCACACCGCACACAGATCAAAAGAGTTTTTAGAGCAAGAAAACATAGAATTATTAGACCATCCGCCGTACAACCCTGACCTAAGCCCTAATGATATCTATACTTTCCCTAAAATAAAGAATAAATTGCGTGGACAGAGATTTTCATCACCTGAAGTAGCTGTGGACGCCTACAAAACGGCCATTTTGGAGACCCCAACTTCCGAATGGAATGGTTGCTTCAATGATTAGTTCCATCGTATGGAAAATGTGTCTAATTTCGCGGAGAATATTTCAAAAAGTAATAAATACATTTTTAAGTAGTAATGTTGTGTCACTTCCTTGATTCCCGAAATTTTCAGCGCCGTAAAAGGAGGATGATTTTTTTTACTCGTCCATTCCATCATGTGGGGTATCGTTGGATAGTTCGATTCAGGGGTCCGTTTGCAATAAAAATATTTAGTCTTAAAGTGGTATTTTTCATTAGAGTCATGTGTCCTCCTCCTCCGCCTACCAACTAAACCGCGATTTTCGGAAATGTAAAAAGTATACACGATAGTTGTATATATAATGAAGTGAAAAGAAAAACTTTCACAACTAAGTATATTTAAAACGTGAACAATTAATAGTCGACCAACTTATAAAATTCACTTGGATTAGTAAAAATTTCGTTACAATTCCATAGAAAATGACATGAATGAAAGTAGCTGCATAATGCAAAGTTTGTAATGTTATTATTTATACGTGGTAGAGCCATGCTGCAGCTATATTAGTAGTATAGTTGTAGCACGAATGGGTCGGCTCGACCGGGGAAAGACCACGCTCTCACAGAATACCAGCGTGAAATAGCAGCTTGACGCTGCTGTGTTTCGTATGGTGAGTGTAGAGAACCGGAGACCCTTTTTACTGGAAATGAGGCATTCCATCTTAGTCCTCACGGGTGACAACGCATCTGAATTTTGATTTGTAATAAAGGATAGATGTAGATGTCTATGGGCCGCAGCAACCACTTACGATGGTATGGATACTGTTAAAATAAAACAAATTTCAAAAGAGATCATTCATTATGGTATCTTTCTTGTTTTTCATAAAATGGATTTATATTTACATTATGAATGCAAATATAAAAAATATAGATATTTAGAAATCGATTTTTTTGTAAATCGATACATCAGCTTACAATTCGAATCGCTTTAAAAAAATCGAACTTTTTCGGAAAGAATCGACATCCCTACTGACAACGACAATACAAAATGGCGTCAGTTTTACGGTAGCAATTGACATAAATATTCCAAAAATAGTTAATTTTCAATATTTTTCTCTCAAAGAGTACGTGTCTCCAAATGTTAAAAATTTGTATGTGTGTGCTTATAATAATCTAACCTTTCTGTAAAAAAAAATATCAACCCCCAACTCGACGGACGTCAATGGAAAGTCGTACCTGTAAGAGTTTGTTTTAAGAGTAACGAGTTGAATGTAAATTCAAGAAAAACAACTTCCTTCTGCGTGAATCCCATATCTCTAGTGCCCTTTGACCTACAGGACCCAAATTCAAACTTGACCGAGCTACTACCTCAAGGTATCCACATACCAAATTTAAAGTCAATCGGTCTAGTAGAACGGAAGTTATCGTGTCGGCATACAGACTAACAGACTGCCAGCTAAAACCATTAACTTCCTTTCAATGCTACGCAGAAGGAAGTTAATAAATTGTCTTTATATGTTTATGCATATAGTTGTCGTCTAAAAGTTGAGCCCTATGTATTTCCAGTAACTCAATGTTCTGGTTTTTGCACGTTTGGCCACATATTCAAATTCTGTCCAACAAAAGTAAAGTCATGTCCCAAATACGGTGAAAAGCATGAAAATTGTAATACAAAGGATTTTAAACGCTTAAACTGTAAAGGCGATCATTTTGTATTAGATAAAAAATGCCCTTTCTACACAAAAGAAAAAGCAATTAGACAAATTATGAGTGAACAACAAATTACATACAGAAAGGCACTTCAAATTTATGTTGATAAAAAGCGAAAAGAAACCCCCACTCATCACGTGGCTTTAATAGATAGAACTGGAACACACTTGTATAGTTACGTAGTAAAGAGGTCCCTGGATTCGTCAAATGCCTATGAACAACCGACGGAAGAAATTTGTAACAATACTTCATCCAAAAATGAGTTGAATTTTAAACATCAAAAACAAAAGAAACTAAATACTAATTTGTCCCAGATCACAAATAAGAATAAAAGCCACCATGAACAAGCAATAATTGAAGAAACGCAAGGACAGTATCGTGTAGAAGAAATACAAAATGCTAATAGGAATGAAGAAAAAATAAAATACTGCAATGTGTTTTCCACACAATGTGTTTAACACATTTGAAGAAAAATGTATATTATTGTTTAAAGTTATTGTTGATGAATTCAAAAAGAATGTTATAAATGTTCTATTAAGAAGAGGGATATTAGAGAGTATTATTAATCTATTTAATGGATAAGACAAATCAATCATGGAACGCACGCAGTCGTAAGCCTAACCTAACTACATTTGTAGACTTATTGTGTCACGAGAAGATACACGTGGCAATTATCTCTGAAACTTGGTTAGTGGTAAATTCAGACGTATATATTAAAGATTATAATATATATATACAAGAGACAGAAATGATTCCTATGGAGGTGTAGCGTTAGTAGTACATAAATCGATTATATCGCATCTAAAGTTAATCAGTGGCAAATTTAGACGTATATATTAAAGATAATAATATATATACAAGAGACAGAAATGATTCCTATGGAGGTGTAGCGTTAGTAGTACATAAATCGATTATATCGCATCTAAATTTAATCAGTACTAACAATTCAGACATAAAAATAATCTGTGTAAAACTTACTAACTGTAAATATGTAGAAAATATCGTATCTCTTTACTGTCCATCTTCTGTGCGTACCTTACCAACAGACTGGGAACAATTATTTTCATATTTTAGGACGAAAACAATAATTGCAGGTGACTTTAACGGATATCACTCTGATTGGTCGACGCGAACTGATACGCGAGGCATACAAATCAGGGATACAGCTATGGAAAACGGTTTTATGTCGCTTAATAATGGCACGGCCACCAGGCTAAAATGGTCAATGGTATTGTTCAAATATCTTTACCTGATGTATCTTTTGTTTCTATGGATGTAGGGATCGAAATTGATTGGCCAGTGAATAACGAATCTTTAGGTAGTGATCATTTAGTACTTAAAATGTCTGTAGGTATTTCTAATAACTTTTATAAGGTAAAGAAACGGAACCTTAAAAAAGCCAACTGGACTGATTATAAGAAAGAACTTTCCGAAACTTTTTCTAACAGAATAGAAGATAGATGTGAGACGACGCAAGAAATGTATAATTTTTTTCTTAGTCAAATTAACAAATCAGCTGATAATAATATCCCTTTTTATAACATTTGTTATAAGCCTGAATCCCATTTTAAGCCAAAATAATATTGGTCTCCGGAATTATCTAAAGTGATAGCACAACCATGAAGTTTTAGATAAAGATGGAGGCCACACTTGGAACAACAGCTTGAGTCAAATACCTACGTATCTTTATCTCACTCTCTGTGGTCTGACTTCTCTTTTTAGTGTGGAATACAGTATTGCTATGTTTTTATTTAAATCTCCTGGTAAATTCTTCGAAATAGTTTCCACAATAACCAAATCAGGAGTTAAGCTCTGAAAAATATTGTTCCAATAAATAAATAGTTTAACTACGATTAGTTACATTAAAAATTCCAAAATTGAAGGTCTCGTATGCATTATTGGGTTAAGGAATGAGTAATTAACAATCCCATTTCCTAAGGGTTCGGTAATGTGGCAACATTAGCCCTATATGTTAACATATATTAGACAACTATGGCGGTTGTTTACTTAGCAGTTCACAGCGTCGTTTGAGATATTTAAAGATAATTAGGCTTAGCTTTCCATTGACTCCCGTCGAGTTGGGGGTTCATACATATTTTTACAGAAAAGTTACACTATTATAAGCACACACACAATGTTGCAACATGCGGAAAAGCGTAATTTTTGAAAAAAAAGCTATTGAAAATCAATTATTCTTGCATTGTTTATATCTAATCCTACCATAAAACTGACGCCTGATGCCATTTTGTTATGTCATTGTCGTCAGTAGGGATGTCGAATCTTTCCGAAAAAGGTCGATTTTTAAATCTATTCAAATCGTAAGCTGATGTATCGATTCATAAAAAATCGATTTCTAAAATGTCTATATTTTTTTATGTTTGCATTTATAATGTAAATATAATTCCATTTTATGAAAAACAAGAAAGATACCATAATAAATGATCTCTTATTGAATTTTGTTTTATTTTAACAGTACCAATTAGGGCAGATAACAAATAACAAATCTGGAATACTTGTAAACATACTTCTTTGTATTTTCACAAAATTTTTTGCTGAAACGTTTTAGCAGTGTTTTAAACATATTATGGTCCGAGAGCTCATGACGCATTTTTCATGAAGTGTTTGATGCATCATGAAACTTTGTTTAAAGGTATCAGTCGACTCAATAAGCAGGTATATGACTGTCTGCCTGGCCTACCTGGGTACACCTGGTACTGCGCATACAGTTAAGTCGAAAAAAAATTTGCCCAAAAAAAAGTGTTTGATTCAAATAATAATAATGACTATCCGTTAGCTAAGTTTATAAACAATTAAGAAAAAAAATGGCAGACACTTCTGAAGGGGTTTACATAGGGGCAGACGACCACAAAGTTGTATTTTCAAAAATTCCAAAAAAAGTGTTTGATTCAGTCTGCCATTTTTACAGCGTGTTTATTATGTATAATAAAATATTCTCACAAAAAGGCAGACAGTTTCTCCGGGGGTTACTAATTTAAAAATCTATACAAATAAATAAAATTTAAATGTCTGTTTTTAATTTCAAAATAACAATTTTTTACTAAACGCATAAGACATTATATACGATATTTATAACAAAAACACAATTTTTAAAATTTTTGTCTGTCTGTTTGTTCCGACTAATCTCCGAAATGGCTGGACCGATTTTGACGGGACTTTCACTGGCAGATAATTGATGTTATAACGAGTATTTTAGGCTGCTTTTAAATTTAAAAAAAATTATTAGGGTACCGCGCAAAAAAAATAAAACCCTAAATTACATGCGGGCGAAGTCGCGGGGAACAGCTTTTTATTTTATCAGCAGCTATTTAAATAATCTTAAAAAAGTATAATTATTTTCATGTTTGTCAATTGGAATCGGATTCTGCTGTCAATGTACTTATCAAATCATGTGATACAGATGTATTAATTATTATGATAGGAAATATGGACCATTTAAAAAGTGATTATTTATTTGTATAGATTTTTAAATTAGTAACCCCCGGAGAAACTGTCTGCCTTTTTGTGAGAATATTTTATTATACATAATAAACACGCTGTAAAAATGGCAGACTGAATCAAACACTTTTTTTGGAATTTTTGAAAATACAACTTTGTGGTCGTCTGCCCCTATGTAAACCCCTTCAGAAGTGTCTGCCATTTTTTTTCTTAATTGTTTATAAACTTAGCTAACGGATAGTCATTATTATTATTTGAATCAAACACTTTTTTTTGGGCAAATTTTTTTTCGACTTAACTGTATGCGCAGTACCAGGTGTACCCAGGTAGGCCAGGCAGACAGTCATATACCTGCTTATTGAGTCGACTGATACCTTTAAACAAAGTTTCATGATGCATCAAACACTTCATGAAAAATGCGTCATGAGCTCTCGGACCATTAGTAAATTATAACTTTGTCAAAATCAAATAGTTTTACATTGAATTTAATTGACTTTGAATAATTTTATTGTTTTTGTTTAAAAGAAATCGCACTGAAGTAGTGTGACCATATTGACGATGTATCTGAGACTTTCCGTGTGACCTTAACTAATTATATGTACAAGTTTCTTATTATGTTACCGAAAATGCATGAAATTTAGGAATTATGTACAATTCCTATGTATTCTATATAATGACGGATTTCATAGATTTCATAATATTAAATAAAAAATTAGTAACACAATATATTCTTTTGGCAGACAATTTATTTTTACTTAGTTTTTGTTTCTCATTATTCTGATACTTTAATAACGTTTACAATAATTACGAATATTTTTTTAGATTTCTTAAAACAGTACTCGGAGAAATTTGTTGTTATCCATTGTACCATTGAAAATGAAGTATTATGAAAGTGCAAGGATTTGCAATTTGCATTTTCAAGAATCAGATTATGATTCAACAACAAGGCGCTTAAAACCAACAGCAATTCCTACTGTTATAAGAAATCAAGAAACAGTATCACCAGGCAAGGCAAAAATGTAATATAGGTAATTTAATTATCTATTTTTCGTAATATATTATGTATTTAGAAATGTAGTAGTTTAAATGTATGATATACATAAAGCAACATTTTGTAAAATATGTTATCATTTGCAGACAACAAGTGCAGGACATGAAGAGTCTATTGTGCAAATAGCTTCTCTGGCTGTACCAAGCACTAGTTCTGGAATTAATGAAAGTAGTTCTGCGCTTAAGGAAACAGGAGTGAAATGTACTGGCTGTAATATTGAAGACGAAACTAGTAAAAACAATGTCGAAAAATTCTTGAAAATTTATGCAATCTGAACAAGTTACCTGTAAGTTTCCTTTTCCTTTATTACTAAATACATACCTTTTATTTGTATTTATTATGACTTTAATATTACATTACATAATGTATTATATAGCTTAAAACACTCATACATATTTAAACTCTTTAGTGCCAGTCGCAGTGTGGTAACCGTCACTACGACACTAAGCATGAAGCTTCTTGTTTGATGCTTCATTTATGCGTGCTCACGAAGTCGCGCTCCGGTATATTATGTGTTACCTATTAAGTGATGTAAATTTGTACTGACATTATGACGTAAAAGAGTTATTTGTTTCTTTTTTTTTTAATTCTCTAATCTCTGGAACCATACCAGTCAGATTTGAAAATATTTTGTTGGATTTTTAAAACCAATTCCTCAGGAAGGCTGTCTAACATCACGCTACGACCCTAATGAGCGGAGCAATACTATGGATGATGCTAAAAATACTGATTTCATAAAGTTTTCTTGTTTTTTAGGTCAGCAATGAATACGACGACGTGCAAGCGAAAACAAAGTGTACTAAAGAAGAAATACTTGAGACGAAAACTTAGATTCTTAAGCAAAAATTGGCGCTCCAAACTAAAAAAATTAAGGATAGGTCTTCTTTAATGGCAACTATTAAAAAGTATACGGGTCAGTCAGAAATTGATAATATTTATTCAAGGGCGCTTTGCTGATATCTGTAAGGACTTCAAAAAGCCACAGAGTTATCCACATGATGTGTAAAATTTCAATAAATAATTTTAATATGGAAAGTATTTTTATTTTTTTTTTAAGGTTTTTTTATATATTATCGTTCCTGTTATAGTACATATGTTACTAGAAATCTATGAAATCCGTTATTATATAGAATTCCTAGGAATTGTAGATAATTCGTAAAATGAACAGGATGTGTGGAATATAGTATTATACACATTTCAGCTCAGAGCAGCCGGACTCGGATGGGTTATGTCAGAAGGCTAAGGCAGGAGCTACGCTACGCTCCTTTAGTCCTCTTGATATTTTTCTAAAATAATTGTCCCGAAATAGATTTAGTCTATCTGAACAATAAATCAGGTATATTTTACCCAATTCATTGATTACCCGGGGTGTTATAATAAATTTTAATTTTATATTTCGTTGGTACCGTTTAGGTATTGTATACAATATCCAGAAAATACATTATCGAAATTGTAGTAATAAAATATTTTCTGATATATTTATTTTCCACATTTTCTAAATAGGCATTATATGGGTTGTAACGGAAATGCGTGGTCATATTTTAGATACCAGTTCTGCCCATGGAAATGAAAACCTTTCTTCATAAAACCAATTTCCCAAAAAAATTGTACATATATATATAATCTATATAGGCTAGGTCTTAGTAGTAAACAGAGATGTAAGTATTTATAAATAAACCACTTAATGTAATGCAACTATTTATAGCGATATCCTGGGAAAAATAAAATAAAGGTTACCTACTTAGAAAGAGAGGGTCTGCCCACAGAGAGCGAGATAGTAATACATAGGTTGAGCTTCAAGTAGGTATTCGGAGTGTGGTCTCCATCTTTATCTATAACTTCATGAGCACAACGCAGGTGAGCTTTAGTAAATTTTCGTCGAAACCCCATTCCAGAAAATCTAAGTAAACTGGAGGAGAAAATTCGGGAATCTCATAGATTAAAAAGGCAAAATCATTATATTGGCAGCAATTTTGTGATAGCATGAATGGCACTGTTTCAGTTACTGAAATATGGCGCCGCTTAAAGTGGGTCAAAGGATATAAACAAAAACACATGTACCTTCCAATAGAAAAACAAAAACAATTATTACATTCCCTAACTCCGGACTACGCTGTAAATGAAAAGCCTTTGTTTTTGTCCAAAAATCTTTTATTGGAATCTAATTTTTCTATTCATGAGCTAAATAGTTGTTTGAAAAAGTAAGACACGTCGCCAGGTGAAGATGGGGTAACTTATTCCATGATTTATCATTTACCAGATAACGCAAAATCATTTTTGCTTAAATTATATAATAAAATTTTTGATCATGGATATGCTCCTTGGCAATGGCATAATATTCAAGTCCTTCCCATACCTAAAGTTAGTAACAATAATGATTTGGATATAAAGCTCAGACCTATTTCATTATTATTGTGTTTGTGTAAAATATTTCATGTAATGTTAGCCAGACGTTTGGAATGGTATAGTGAAAGAGAAAAAATTCTCTTTCCTTTTACGATAGGATTTAGAAGATCTCACTCTTGCCTGGACGCATTATCTCGCTTGGTAACATACATTCAAATTGGATTCTCGAATAATATCCCCACAGTGGCCTGTTTTTTTGACATTGATAATGCTTATAACAATGTTTCGATTGATGCAGCAATAAAAATACTGGACAATTTTAGGATTGGTACAAAAATGTGTTCATATTTGTGGTCGTTTCTCAGTTAAAGGTATCTAAAAATTAAATCAACAGGAAACTGTAACACTTTACTTATGCGGAAGTTCTGTATGGGCTTAGCTCAGGGCGATCCCCTCTCTCCCACTCTCTTTAATCTTATAACGCATAAAATATGTAAGCAAATGCAAAATGTTGTAGTTTCACAGTATGCAGATGATTTTTTGTTATTAATTAGCAATAAAAACATTAAAATATGTGCAAGGTATATGCAGAAAGCTTTAAATGATATGGTTATGTTGTTGAGTGAAATTGGTTTGAGTTTATCTTCGATTCTATAAATTATGTTTCATCAGTAGAGGTCGAAGGATGAATTTGCCTTTGGTATTCTTAAATAGTCAGCCTTTACTTTCTAGTGACTGCATTAAATACTTAAGTATGTGGTTGGATAGAAGTTTAACTAGGAGTAAGCATATAAATGAAATTATTGCTAAGTGCTCCAAATTGTTAAATATTTTAAAATTATTAGCAGGCAGCAATTGGGGTATTGGCATTAATCATCTACGTAAATTATATCTCTCACTAATCAGACGTCGTATAGACTACGGTAGTTTTATTTATGATAGTAGTACAAATAATAATATATCAAAACTTGACAATATTCAAAATCAAGCATTAAGAGTGATAGGTGGTTTCATTTAAAGCTCTTCTTGTCATGTTATGGAAAGTGAGTTAGCAGTTCCACCACTATTTTTAAGACGACAATTTTTGGCATATAATTACAGTTTAAAGTCAATTTCTTGGTCCAACAACATAACCACCAAAGTTATGAGCTGAAATTTCTTTGTGAAAAAAATTATTGGGTTAAGAAAAAAAAACCGCTACTTGTCACAGTGTGTAATGACTTAAGTGAAGTTGTTATTAATTCTTCGTCGATTCTAAAGACATTTGATTTGGATATTTGGGTAACAGCCATAGACGTTAAAAATGTTATTAAATTAAACCTAAACAATGTAAGTTTATGTAAAAATTGTTATGAACCTAATTTGTTAATTAATAGTGTTATTTATGAACTTAACATAAGGTATTTAGGGTGGCATAAAATATACACTGATGGCTCAAAAAATAAAAATGGCTTAGGAGCTGGTTTCTTTGATCAATATTTAGGATACATGGCTAAATTTAAGTTAAATGTTGATGTGTCAATAATGACGCTCGAGCTCATTGCAATTTTTCAAGCTTTGATGTATGCACTTAAAAATAAAAATAATAAAATAGTTATTTTTTGCGATAGCAAAGGTGCTTTAAAGCATATAGCTCGGTGTGCCTCTGGTTTCAGAGGCAGCTCGATAGGTTATGATATTTTAAACTTTATTAATATTTATAACAAACGGAATATTTCGTTAATATTGCAATGGGTCCCGGGTCATATAGGTCTTAATGGCAATGAAGAGGCTGATCGCTTATCTAAGCTAGCTGTAGTAGAGGGTGACATCATTAATTTTATACCAGATCCGACTGAATATGTCTCAAAATTTAAACGTGTATGTTACAAAAATTGGAAAAGCTATTTTGAAGAGAATTATAAACCTAAAGGCATCTGGTATAGAACTATACAAAGCGAGCCTTATCGCGTACCTTGATTTAATGATTATGATCTCAGCAGAAATTTTGTTAAGTTTAAGGCTAAGGCTTCGTTCTGGTCATACTCCATCAGCAAAGTTCGCTTTTTAATGGGAAAAAAGCCTTCACCGAATTGTGATGTATGCAACAAAATTGAAGATGTTTACCATTTGTTGATGGAGTGTGTCAAGAATGAAAAGATAGACAGGCTGTGTTGAAAGAATTTAACGCAAATGTTTTGGATGTCGATCTAGTGCAAATGTTTTTATCAAACCCCAAATCAAGGATGTCAAGAGGGTTATTCCGGCTTGCTTCTAGAACGGAATAATTATCTTCTCTATCTAGTATAAATTTCTTTTTAGGTTAGTAATTTAACTAGTACTCTCAATAATACATTTTTATTTTGTTATAGTGTTAGCAGTAATTAGTATGCCATCAAAAACATAACTTGTAAAAAAACCAAGTCTCGCAACTCAGTTCTTCTACCGTAAAAAGTTGTGAGATCCATGTAATACCAAGTCGGTTAATTTATTCAGTCTAGGGACTGAATAAATTAACCTTATATATATAAATTAACTTAAGACAGAAGGACCCTTAAGTAGGCTTAAGGGTCCTTCTGTCTTAAGTTATTACGCAATAAGCAAACCTAACATCATCTTATAGTGACTATATCAATATTAAAAATCTTTTATGTTTTAAATAAATAGATTGACTTGGCCATCGCATGAAAATACAATGTATCTTGCAAGTAATACATATTATATTAAATTAGATTGTTTAGTGCGATTGCCAATTCAATCTATGTATTTAAAACATAAAAGATTTTTAATATTAATATGGTTACCATTTGAGCTACCACAGATCTTCTGAGCTGTGGTAGCACCATACGTAACACAGATGCATCAAGCTGCTATTTTACGGTGGTATTCCATGAGAGCGTGGTCCTTCCCCGGTCGAGCTGACCCATTCGTGCTACAACTATACCAGAAATATAACGGCAGCCTGGCTCTACCACGTAAAAGTCTGCCTCATAACAACTAGAAAATAAGCTAAATTTCAAGGTCATAGAGATGAAATTTAGAGTGGCGTATTGTCCTCTTTCTATCTTTCTATAGAAATAATTGTTTGCCAATTTAGAACTGGCTCTAGAAAATATTAGATCTGAGAAATTTCATAATCATGGGATATTTTACATGGGCTTGATCAAAAATTCTATCAGTTCACCAATAGCTTCGTACAATAATTGAGTCAGTTAATCTCAACATTCTTCCTTTAATTGTCATAAAATTTTTTTTCGTGGTATATCAACTAGCCGCTGATTTTTTAAAATACCCTGAAAATGCTTAAGAATGGTTCAGAAAGCGATTTTTAAAACCATAATAATATAGGTGTATTGTAATATAAATAAAAACAAAAATATATTACATATAAAGTATTATTTTACGCTTGCTACGGCTGAAAAACCGTTTTGTGCTTTACGCCCTTTGTAATTCGAAGTGTCGGCATAGTTTAATTAAGGTTGCAGCAGCTGACGTTGCTAAAGCTTACATATTCATTAGCTCAGTAAGCGCATCGCTCTGTATGTATATTTGCATACAAATGTCGCATAAAATGCATAAAACGTTATTGCGTCTGTTACAATAACACTCGTAGCTCATGCCTCTACTAGTCTTAGATTTATATATGAAATATGATTTAAAAATGATCCGCTGGATTACTTGCTAGTTTTTCCCAGGGTAGGGGATTTTTCGAACCAATGATGGTAAAGCATAAATGACTTTCAAGTAAATATAACTTGTAATATATGTTGTATAAAAAATATTCTATTCAATTATTAGACTACTCTATGACTGTAAAAAGTTGAGCACTAACAAAAACAATAATAAATAAACTTCAGGTTTTTCTATAGTAAATAGGAAGAAACATTTTAGGGGAAATAAAGATATAATAAAAACAACAAAAATATTACATTTATATATATATTATATATTAGCAGAATTAACATGTAGATCAAAATGGAGGTGGACAGGTCACGTTGCATGAGAAAAGATGGACGTTGGAGTAAGACAGTCCTCCAATGTTGCCCTCGCGAAGTACTACGGCGGCCATGCGGTAGGCCCACACGCAGGTGGTGTGATGACCTTGTGGCCACGGTTGGCCACGCCAGGATAAGACTTGCACAGGGTAAAAATAGCAAAAGATGGAGGAGATCTTCGCCCGCAAATGGGTACACGAAAAAAAACATGTATGCAGTTTACACGTGGTAGAAGTGAAACCTTGAAATGAAATTAAATAATTATAAAATAAAAATATTTCACGGCAAATTATTTATTTAATACGATCATTTTCAACCACAAGTGCGGCATAAATAAATTTGTTTTACCACTTAAAATTTGAAATGTTATATAACATTTAAATTATTATTGTATCGGATAATTAATTCAATATCATAATATACATAATTTAGGTAACATTATTTTAAATTTAATTTAATTATTTTGTATTTGTTAATGAAATAATACAATATAATTATTATTTTTTCATCTGTTACTATATTATTTAATTAGATTTATGGTTTAATGTACATAATTAATCAAATTTATTCTATCTAATGTCATATCTAAAAGTTTGTTAAAATTATTATCTTTGAAGTGTGCATAGTTTTTGGTGGGTACTTGTGTACGACTACGTATAAGTATAATTGTCATAGTTAAGAAATAAATCAGTGTGTTACTTGCAAGCAGTAGTTTCACTCGTGCCCCCTATAACGCATACTTACCAGTGGCGACGAATACCCACATATAATTTTTTTAAAAATGGCCACAACGCAGTTCGGAATTTTATCAATTTTTGACCACAATGTGCAGTCATGGAATACGTACAAAGGCCGCCTCACGCAGTGGTTCATTGCAAATAATATTACTTCTGCAACTGATGTCCGAGGGGAAAAAAGAAGAGCGATACTCCTGAGCGCACTCTCTGACGGTACATACCAACTAGCGTCAGATCTTGCACTGCCTAAGGAAGTCCAAGAGGTGCCATTTGAGGATATCTTGAACATCCTGGATAGACATTTTACACCAAAGCGTCACGGGTTTAGTGAAAGAAGTACGTTTTACTCGGCAAAGCAACATCCAGGCGAATCACATGTTCAGTGGGCCGCAAGGCTTCGTGGGTTGACAGCTCACTGCTCATTCAGCAATGTAGAAGAAGCATTACGGGATAGATTTGTAATGGGGATGTTGCCGGGACCCGAGCGCGAGAAGTTGTTCGCTCAGGAACTGGCAGAGTTATCTTTGACAAAGGCAGTCGAACTGGCAGAGACGGTACGGTGCGCGCGCATCGCCGCATCCACCTCCGCCTCAGGATATGCAGCAGCGGTGCTCCCTGACATCAAAGAAGATCAGCTTCTCAAGATCACTGAAGGTGCACCCAATTCCAGACGAGTGGAAAAGTGTTCCGTGTGTGGACGTTCTAACCACAGTTCAGCAAAGAGTCGGTTTGCACAGTATAAGTGTAAAAAGTGTAATAAAAAAGGTCACTTACAAAAAATGTGTAAATTGAATTACGTTGAAGTTAAGGAGGTGGATGAGAGTGGGGACGACGGTAAGTTGTTTAACGTACATTCTAGGAATGGAGAACCCATAATTGAGCTGGTGACAATTAATGGCATTCCGTTAAAATTTGAAATTGATAGTGGGTCGGCGGTGTCGGTAATATCTAAAGACACATACGATTTATATTTTAATAGCATTCCCTTACAGCGAAGCGCTAAAAAATTGACATCGTATACCGGTAACAATATTAATTCCGCAGGACTAATAAGGGTGCCGGTAATATACTCGGGGCAGACGGCCGAACTTAATGTTTACGTAGTGCCCGGCGGCGGACCGCCGTTATTGGGTCGTGATTTTATGTCGATTTTTAAAATTAAATTAGTTAAGTGTAATTTTGTAACGAACACGGAAAACATTATGCTGAAATTTCAGCAACAATATCCTGAAGTGTTTTCCGATAATCTTGGTGCATTCAATAAATATAAAGTAAAGTTACAATTAAAACCAAATTCACAGCCTATTTTTTTTAAAGCACGACCAGTAGCTTTTTCACTAAAAAATAAAATAGACGAAGAGATCGACAGATTAGTAGATTTAGGGATTTTAAAACCCGTGGAATATTCCGAATACGCCTCTCCTATAGTACCGGTATTAAAACGAAACGGTACTGTAAGACTTTGTGCCGATTATTCAGTAAGTATTAACAAGCAGTTAATAGTGGAACAATATCCATTGCCGTCAATAAACGAGTTATTTGCGAAATTACACGGCGGACAACAATTTTCCAAAATAGACTTGTCAATGGCGTATAACCAATTTATTTTGGACGACGATTCACAAAAAATCACATGTGTCAACACTCATCGCGGGTTATATAAATATACGCGCATGGTGTTCGGACTTTCCTCTGCGCCGTCGATTTTCCAACGTGCGATTGATTGTGTACTGTCGGGGTTAGATGGAGTGCTATGCCTTTTAGACGATATTTTAATCACAGGAAAAAATGATACCGAGCATCTCGAGAGGTTACACGCGGTGTTTAATAGGCTAAGGGATGCAGGCCTAGTAGTACAAAAAGAAAAATGTGAATTCTTTCAAGAAGAAGTAAATTACTTAGGATACATTATTGATAAATACGGGTTAAAAAAGTCACATGAGAAGGTAAAAGCAATTGTAAAAGCACCGGTTCCAACTAACACAAATAAACTGCAGTCGTTTTTAGGGTTGGTTAACTATCATAGAAATTTCGTAAAAAATGCATCTAGCATTCTAAGTCCGCTATACGATCTTTTGAAAAAAGGTACTCAGTGGTGTTGGTCGCGTGTACACAGTGACGCATTTAATAAAATAAAAAAGTGTTTAGCGTCCGAGACAGTCCTAGTGCATTTTAACCCTAATAATAAAATAATTTTAACTGTCGACGCTTCCCCGACTGGGTTAGGAGCGGTGTTATCACAGGTAGACAGCGACGGAGTTGAGAGACCTATTTCTTTTGCATCGCGCACTTTAAATACGTCAGAAAAAAGGTACTCTCAAATCCAGACGGAGGCAACTGCAATTATTTTTGGTGTGAGACGTTTCCATCAATATTTATATGGAAGATCGGAACCATTTATTTTACGCACTGACCACAAACCACTCATAACTATATTCGGTCCTTACAAAGGTATCCCGGAGGTGTCTGCGAATAGGCTACAAAGGTATGCGTTATTTCTTAGTGGCTACAATTATCGCATAGAATACATCCGTAGCGTAGACAATTGTGCGGACTATTTATCGCGAGCGAGCTTGCCCGATATCACGGGGGACGCGGGGAGCAGTGTGAACAGCGACGGCTCAAGCATACACATAGGCGCTGACACACTCGACCGCGCATCTTACATTAACTTTGTCACAGATGGTAGCCTTCCTGTGACACGTAAAATATTACGTGACGTCACGAGTAAGGATAACGTTCTAAATAAAGTAAAAAAATATGTGATGGATGGGTGGCCTAGAAAGCTGTATGATATAAACATAAAACCTTACTTTTTATGTAAAACACAGTTATCTTTTGAAGATGGATGCTTAATGCGAGGGCACAAAATAGTTTTGCCTGAGCGGTTGCGGTTTAAGATTCTGTCCGAGTTACACAATTCCCATCTTGGTGTGGTAAAAACAAAAGCGGAAGCTCGGTCTAGGTTTTGGTTCCCGGGTATTGATACAGCCATAGAAAAAATGATTGGTTCATGCAAAATATGCACCCAGCTGCGTCATTCCCCACCACCAACGCCTATATCACCATGGAAATATCCTCCATTACCATTTTATAGGATCCATATGGACTTCTTAGGACCGTTTCATGGTCATATGTACTTAGTAATTGTGGATGCTTATACAAAATGGGTGGAAGTATACGAAGTACCGTCTACTTCGTTGTCTGTGATCGAAAAACTCTAGGAGTATATATCGAGATTCGGATTACCTCAAACTGTCGTGACTGACAACGCAGCTACATTTACTTCATACGAGTTTAAAAATTTCTGTATGTTAACGGTATCACACATGTAACGTCACCGCCGTATCACCCCGCTAGTAACGGTCAGGCTGAAGGGTACGTTAAAATAGTGAAAAAGGGGTTAAAATCATGTTTACTTTCAATTAATAACAATAATAAAAAATAATATAAATTAAAATTACTTAAATTCTTATTCGATAATAGGAACTCCTTACATAGCACAACTTCTTTGTCACCTGCTCAATTAGTTTTCGGTCACAAGTTGAGATCACGTTTGGACTTAATGAGCCATGTTATCCCGCAATCATCCACATCCTTGGAAAATAAAGTCCGAAACAAACAGTATTTGCAGATTAAGGCACATGGGGGAAAAATGCGAAGCCTTTTGAAACCGGGGCAAAGGTTTTGTATAAAAAATTTAAAAATAATAACACATATAATTGGTGTCGTGGCGTTGTAATAAAAAGAATAGGCAAAGTCACGTATATAATAAAGGATATATATACGTCAGCAAGTGTAAAAAAACACAAAAATCAAATCATGCGTGACCAAGGACCATGTCACGATGAACAACAAAATTTCGACATTGATTTTGACCGTCAAAATTTAACTGATAACACCAGGAAAGAAAATATCACTATGTCGGCTTCGGACGAGCCGTAAACTACTTGCGGGGAAGAGGAATTGGTGCAAAATGACGTAAACTCAACTAACGTAAACAATGAGTCTAACATATCGTCGGAGCCAGTTTCAATGAACACTGTGGCTAATCAGCCTATGGCCACCATTGCACGTAACAACCCCGGTTCTAGGGTTTGTTTACGCCCATTACCCAAGGTGGACTATCGTCGTTTCCTTTAATTAAGTTATGTAGTTGTTAACTAGGGGGAGGAAATGGTGGGTACTTGTGTACGACTACGTATAAGTATAATTGTCATAGTTAAGAAATAAATCAGTGTGTTACTTGCAAGCAGTAGTTTCACTCGTGCCCCCTATAACGCATACTTACCATTCTTTGCCCTATGATGCGAAATTAGGGGGTGGTATTATTTACGCCGCTACCACATGGCGAGGAGCCGAGTCTGTCCTTTCGGCTTTGTCGCTAGTTTAGCACCACCCAGGGGACACGTGTAGGGTGAGCCTAGCATTAGGTGGTCGAAGCTTACGAACGCAAGCGACTCATCCCCCTATCTATCTATCTAATATATATAGAATCTCTTTCTGTACAGTTTTTCTTCAATAAAACTTTTAAACTTGTTTATTGACAAACTTTGAACATGTTCTGGGATTTTGTTGTAAAAGTGTATACATTGTCCCATAAATGAATTACAACTTCTGTGGAGTCTAGTAACTGGCATTACAAGCTTATGTTTTTCCTAGAGTTTAAGGTATGAACATCCTTATTCTTATTAAAGCTATTTATGTTTTTATGTACATACATTATATTTTCATAAATATATTGAGATACCAAAGTTATTATGCTTATTTCTTTAAATTTTTCTCTAAGGGACTCTTTACAATTTAGGTTGTAAATCGCCCGAACGGCTCTCTTTTGCAAAACAAATATAGCTTCAATATCAGTCGCATTACCCCATAGCAAAATTCCATAAGACATTACACTATGAAAGTAACTAAAATACACTAATCTAGCTGTCTCAACATCTGTGAGACTTCTAATCTTTCTTACAGCATATGCTGCAGAACTAAGTCTGCTTGCTTATTTAGATATATGGGGCCCCATTGAAGTTTCGCGTCAATAGTAATACCGAGAAAAACAGTGGTATCCACAAGACTCAACTCCTCCCCATTTGACAGCACATTGGTATTCGAATGTTTTACATTAGGTATTGTAAATTTAATACATTTTGTCTTATTGCCGTTTAAGAGCATATTGTTGGCGTTAAACCAATGTACTGATTTCGATAGAGCATTATTTTTATTGTCATAATTAATTAACTGCCGTTTGAGTTTAAAAATTAAAGAAGTATCGTCAGCAAATAATACTATATCGTGATTGTCCCCTACAAGATAACGTAAGTCATTAATATAGATTAAAAACAGGAATGGGCCAAGAATCGAGCCCTGAGGAACGCCCATTGATACTACCGATCCGGAGGAACCTGTACCATTGATCACGACTTTTTGAGTTCTGTTACTTAAATATGAAGTAATAAGTCTAAGCGCCAAATTTTTTACACGGTAATGTTGTAGTTTCCTGATTAATGTCTCATGATGAACACAACCAAAAAGCCTTGGAAAGATCACAGAAAATACCTAAGGCATCTTGTGAATTCTCCCAGGCATTAAAAATATATTTCATAAGCTCAACACACTTCATAAGCACAACACTTTTACAAGGAGTAGCTCGACGTCTGACGCCACACACAAATTTGGCGACCCCTTGTAAAATCAAATTGGTTTTTATGAAGTAATTTATTTGCATTAAAAAAAATTAACAATGGTTCCAAAATTATTTTTTCAAAAATTTTACTGAGAGTTGGTAGTACAGAAATAGGTCTATAATTAGCGGGGTCCAATGTACTACCAGATTTAAATAAAGGTATTACTTTACTATACTTCATTAAATCAGGAAACACACCAGAATCGATACATGCATTAAAATAATAACAAGATGGGGTGCAATTAAATCTATTATGGACGCAATCACTGTAACGGAAATCCCCCACAAATCTGCGGTTTTCTTTACAGCAATGGTTTTGAAGTATTTTACTATATTAATCGGTAATACTTTTTCAAATCTAAATTCTTTTAAACAGGTTAACAAAATAAACATTCTGTTTAAGTAATGACTCGGTGACAGATGGAGAAGTTTTCAATGACTCTGTTGTCAAGATAGGAACATCAGTGAAATATTTCTCAAACACTGCTGCAACTTAACGATTTGATTTAGTTAATTCATTATTAATTTTTAATTGATAATTTGAGTTAGGAGGTTTCTCTTTACCAGTTTCGCTGTTAATTATACTCCACGTCATTTTAATTTTATTATTAGCTGTCTTAATTTTGTTACTAATATGTAATGATTTGTCTGTGGAGCAAACTTTTTTGAACATTTTAGAATAATTTTTTACATATTCTTTAAAAGCATCGAAAATATTATATGATCTTTCATGATAAAGGTCATATAACCTTCGTCTACTTTTACGAATTCCTACTGTCGCCCACTATTAAATGCCTTGCGACTATTTCTGGAGAATGTTTTAGAAGTAAATGTTTTATTAAATTCATTGCTTATTAGGATTAATAATTCTCCATATAAATAGACAACGCTCTCTTGAAGAACTACAGACCGATTTCCCTTCTGAGCCGCGTCTACGTGCTGTTTTCGAGAGTCATTACGAATCGTCTCGCGCGCAGACTTGACGACTTTCAGCCTCCCGAACAAGCCGGTTTCCGAAAGGGCTTTAGCACCATAGACCACATACATACCCTTCGGCAAGTTGTACAGAAGTCCGAAGAGTACAATTTGCCACTATGTCTGGCGTATGTGGACTATGAGAAAGCCTTTGATTCCGTCGAAATTTGGGCGGTGCTGCAGTCCCTTCAGCGGTGCCAAGTTGACTGTCGGTATATCGAAGTGTTGAAGTGCTTGTACAGTAGGGCTACGATGGCTATCCGAGTACAGAACCAGAGTACGAAACCTATCCAATTGCAGAGAGGTGTAAGACAGGGTGACGTCATATCCCCGAAACTCTTCACCGCTGCATTGGAAGACGTTTTCAAGCTTCTGGACTGGAAAGGGTACGGTATCAACATCAATGGCGAGTACATCACTCACCTTCGATTTGCCGACGATATAGTCCTTATGGCAGAATCGCTGGAGGGCCTAAGCACTATGCTCAATGACCTCAATAGTGTTTCCCAACGGATAGGTCTTAAGATGAACATGGACAAAACAAAGATTATGTTTAATGTCCATGTCACACCTATGCCGGTAGTTGTTGGGAGCACTAAGCTCGAAGTTGTTGACGAGTATGTTTACCTGGGACAAATAGTCCGACTAGGTAAGTCCAACTTCGACCGAGAGGTCAATCGACGGATTCAACTCGGCTGGGCGAGCGTTCGGGAAGCTACGACACATCTTCTCGTCAGACATACCTCAAAACCTTAAAACGAAATTGTACAACCAGTGCGTGTTGCCAGTGATGACTTACGGAACTGAGACGTGGTCCTTCACTGCTGGCCGTATGAGGAAGCTCAAGGTCGCTCAGCGAGCTATGGAGAGGGCTATGCTCGGAGTTTCTCTGCGTGATAAACTTAGGAATGAGGATATCCGCAGTAGAACCAGAGTGACCGACATAGCCCAATGAATTAGTAAGCTGAAGTGGCAGTGGGCCGGCCATATAGCTCGAAGAACCGACAACCGATGGGGAAGAAAGGTTCTCGAGTGGCAGCCTCGTACCGGTAGGCGAAGTGTAGGGCGTCCCCCCCACGAGATGGAGTGACGACCTGGTAAGACATGCAGGAAGTCGATGGATGAAGGTGGCTCAGGACCGTGCTTTGTGGCATTCTTTGCGGGAGGCCTATGTTCAGCAGTGGACTTGTGAAGGGCTGTAATGATGATATAAATAGTCTGCATTGTTCTTATAAGAAAGCGATGGAAGGTTTTTTACCATATTACTTCTAAATCTCTCCAGGCGTTTTGCATTAATAGGAACAAACACATTTTTCTCAATTACCTGCTTTTTGTGCATATAAGGTAACGAAACCACTTGTCCACAATGATCTGAACTAAGTTTTTAATTATTGATTTGTTGATTGGTACAATTGGTGCAATAAGCACTGCATCATCAGCATACAGCAGACAAGTTACTTTAATGTCACCCAATTTCACAACCAACCGGCTATCTTTCAGCTTCTATAAACAGCTGTCGAGATACAGTATGAACAGCCAGGAATACATGACACAACCCTGTTTTACGCCCGTTTGGACGCTAAACATGGGTGACAGGTCATGCCCTACCCGCACACAGGCTTTACAGTCACAGTAAAGTGACTGCACAGCCCTTAGCAATCGACCATCCACACCATACCCCGGCAACAGTTCCCACATTTTCTTCCTTACAACCTTATCAAATGCTTTCTCAAGATCCACAAAAGCACAGAAAATCTTCTGGTTAGCAGCCAGAAGCTTCTCCGTGATCATGAAAACATTTGATCCGTGCATCCTCTTCTAGGTCTAAATCCGCATTGTGCCTCCCATAGAAATCTTTCCGATTTCTCTTGCATCCTACGTGTCAAAACCTTCGAGTAAACTTTACTTACTAAACTCGTCAAGCTGATCGCCCGATAGCACCCGCAGTCAAAATGTGAACCTTTACCTTTATATAAAGGCACAATGACTGCGGATTGACAATCATCCGGGACATCCCCTGTCCGCCAGCACAAATTGCACAGCAGATGAAAGCTCTCTCAGACGCGAGGCCAACCATACTTGACCATTTCAGCAGTAACTCTGTCTACTCCCGCAGACTTACCACATTTCAAACTTCGAATCGCACGTTCAATCTCTTTCATACTGACGAACTCAGTGTTATCGAGGTCCGGGTCTGGCGTACCAGTCACGGCGTCACCCCGGATCCCTCACTAAGATCATCACACGCATACATTTCTCTATAAAATTCGCTCCATCGCTGCGTGACGTCCGATTTTTTTGAGAGGACGTAATTGGGTCTCGAAAGCACTTTGTTCATTCTTAAGGCCGTCGCACCACTTCGGGTCCTTCCAACTTCTTTCCCGAAGAGTTTGGAGTTCTCCTTAAAGTTGTGCGACAACCTTTCGTCCGCTTCCATTCTACATCTTTCACGCACATCCTCAATCAATGTTTTCGTATGAACTTTCTGCAGCTTATATCCTTATCATTACTAGAGGCCAAGTAGTATAACCATGCTTTCTTCTTCTTCTTTACAGCTTCTTTCACTTCATCATTCCACCATGCATCTCTTCTTTTACTACTACCTCTTTTTATCGTTCCACACACTTTTTCCGCTGCACTTACCATTCCATCCCTAAGGTTCTGCCATGTTCTTTCCACACATTCTTTTCTGCCATCGATGGTGTCAAGCTTTTCGGCTACCCTTGCATGATATTTATTCCTAGTATCCGCTTCCCGAAGCTTCCAGGTTCGGATGCGACAGACCGACTGTGGTTCTGTCACTGCCGTCCGTTAGACCAACCCGCAAACAGACCCCTGAATCTAGTAATCACTAGATAGTGATCCGTTCCCAGGTCAGCACCCCTGAACACTCGCGTATCCATCACCTGTTTTCGCAGTCGGTCATCCATCAGGAACAAATCGATCATACTTCTCTCATTCTTTCTTTCTCTAGTATACATATGGATTTTCTTGTGATTAAACATAGTGTTTGTCACAAGAAAACCCTTTTCCTTTCATGCAGCCAGTATAAGCTTGCCAGCATCATTAACTCTTTTATCGCCAAACTTTCCAAGCAACGACTCGTACCCTGGTCGAGCGGTACAAACCCATCCATTTAAATCACCACATACCACAATTCTTTCGTTTCCCCTAACTAAATCTAGAACTTCTCTTACATTCTCCCAAAACTCCTCCAGCTCAGCCCTGGACGACGAAGCTACCGGCGCATAAACAACCAAAAGGAATAACTTCGTCAGTCCCATTTTAAAGCGAACCCAGAGAAGTCTTGAGTTCACAACCTTATATTCAATCATAACATCAACCAATCTAGACGACAGCAGCATCCCCACTTCCTGGCAGGCGCTCTCGCTCTCCGGGAGCTCTTCAGTACCACTGCCCTTCCGTTTGGTCTCCGACATACACACGACATCTAATTCTCTTTCTTTCATTATTTTGATCAGCTCATTCGTCTTATCTCTCATGCCTCCTCTAACATTCCACGTGCCAACTCTGCACTCTGTCCTCCACCTTCCGCCGTGTCGGGCTGTGCGTGACGGGTGGCGGTCCCCATCGCCGCTTTGCGCGCTGCATTCCACACCAACGCGGACGAGCTGGTGTGCGTCGCCTTTGGGGGACGCCCTAACCATCGTTGGCATGGGTGCGCAGCTGTGTAGAATTGCAGCCCTGAAAAGGGCTGGCAGGGGTCGCGACGAGCACGCTTCTTCAATGACCTCCGACAAAAAGGGTTGTGTCATGTCTTCCTGGCTGTTCATACTGTATCTCGACAGCTGTTTACAGAAGCTGAAAGATAGCTGTTTGGGTGTGAAATTGGGTGACATAAAAGTAAATTATCTGCTGTATGCTGATGATGCAGTGCTTATTGCACCATCAGAGGCAGAACTGCAGGCATTAGTCACGTGTATGAAAGAGGAATGTGAAATTAAAGGTCTCCGTTTGAATGCTAATAAAACTAAGGTTCTGGTATTTGAAAGGGACGAAGAGAGAACGAAGTGTGAAATATGGGTGAATCAGGAATGTCTAGAACAGGTAAATGAAATTATATACTTGGGGAGTGCTTTTAGCCGAGATGGAAGATGTGATTTAGATGTGGGCAGGCGTGTCGCTGCCGGGAACAAAGTCAACGGTGCCCTGACTGCGTTAGCGACTGAAAGCGAAACGAAGAGATTCGCAATATGGCAGGTTTGAAAGATGACCTTATCACAAAAATTGATAAGGGCGTGCTTCGGTGGTTTGGGCACGTTGAGCGCATGAGTGAAGACCGAATGATGAAGAAAATATATAGCGCGAAAGTTAATATTAAAAGGTGTCGAGGTAGACCGAGACTAACTTTCGAAGACAATGCGAGCAAATTGCTCGAAGAGGGTAGGGTCAAGAGTACTCGGATATCTAGACGTGCATGCATGAAGAAGATAATGAATCTGAAAGAAGCGAAAGAGGTTTGTAAGGATCGTGACACTTGGCGATCTGTTCTCTCTGGCTACCCCGTCAGGGATTGTGCGTGAAGATAAGTAAGTAAGAGATATTCAATATATTTTAATAATTGATTCTTGTTCATATTGCCTCTTCTCCCAACTAAAATTATTAATGTACTATTAGGGTTAAATTTACTAGTTAAAATTTTTTTCATAATATCACTGAATGATGCTCCAGGTATGCAGTAATTACTTATCTGTTGTCTTTTTAAACAGTTATTCAATGATTTACCCAAGTTTTTGCCTATGTCATCACTATACACAATTACATTTTTTTTCATTATATGAATTACTTTTCAAATTTATCTGCTTTGTTATGCTACTATCATAGAGTGTAGGTAAAGAAAATGAAGTATTACTACTTGTCATATTATTTGCACACACTGTCCTTAAAGAACCTGGCATTGAGCGCTGATATTCATTTTGATATTTTAATAAGGAGTCAAAACGTTCCTCGTTATATTTGCATGACTTTAGCAGATTATCCATGGCCAGTATGTGTTCTTTTATCTCATTCCCTGCTGATTTATATTTATTTCACATATATACATGGGAAAGAGGTGATGATAGAAGCATGATAGATTTCATAATTGTGGATGAAAGAATGAGGAGCGCGGTGGTGGATCCAACGATTTACCGGGGTCCAACGTAGGGACGGACCATTACTTGGTCTTGTAATGTCGGAAAGGTGTTGAATAAATAGAAGACGTGGTTCCCAGTTGAAGACTTTAATTATACTGACTCAATAAACTTAAAAGTACATGTATTTCTTATACTACTAGTAGGGTGAAGGCACATACACTACACCTCCCCCGATATTTTAAGAAAAAAAGAAATGTTCTCTATTTACTTTTTTTTACATTTTATTTTCGTGATAGATATAATAAAAAATTTGATTTATGATTACATGTAAATTACATTGTGAATTGAAATCTTTAATTATAATATTATATGAACCCTGAATCTTATTACATAATAATAATTTAATATTGAAGATTAAAATAAAATACAATATTACTTAGCCATTAAATTTATATAATTCCTCAATTGAGTAAAATAAAGCAGTTAAACAAAATATAAAATTAATTCATTAAATAAAAAATAGATTATAATCTCATGATCATGATCAGGTCAGGTTATACATAATATTATTGAGTCAATCAAGGATACGCATGCGATTTTATTTCGTACGTCATTAAACCTTTCGTATTTTTGGTACCTACTAACCAACGATACAACATGTTAACATGATCAAGTAGGTGGACAACAATAATAATGCGTTTTGCAATTAACTTGACATCATACTATATGTACTTTATATCCTTTCTAAAACCCTGATGTCTACGAAAAGTTCTCATTGACTTTTTAGCATTTCCATCATACTCGTTTGCTCACCCGACTATCACTGAAATAGCTATCTACCAGATCTTGTGCTTTACCTATTAATATTCCAAAATTTTTTTTCATTGCTGTAATAAGTTAATATTTCAATTTACTCTAACCAATGTGTATATTACACTCACTGAATTTATTTTTATCGGTCAAATCTCTCAATAAATTATACTTACAATCCTTGCCATTCAACACAAAACTTTAAGTATCTTAACCCGTCTAATCACATTAGTGAAATAAAAGAAAAACATGAAAAGGAATTACCTATTACAAGTGTTTGAAATAGGCTTTATTATGATCTACCTTATAGATGATCATATAATATTAAAATATTCGAATCAGAATGCAAAACTGATCTATATTTTCTTGAAAGATATCGACCGATTATACGATTCGCCATAATTGGTAACGAATTAAAAACATAAAACTTGTCCTCAATTAATAGATTGCTTGTGTCCAATTGTTGAAATACAACATACATATTTGACATAATTAGGCAATATAATAAATATATAATTTTTTTTTAACATTTTACAGGCATTACAAATTTATATCATAATATAGTCTCGTATAATATTTAGGTACATATATCATTGTCGGTCAGGGATTGAGGCTCACAATATTTTGGTCACAACAAAATTTAAATTAATTGCAAACATAGTATAATGAGTTTTAAAATCGTATTAAATAAAGTAATTATTTTCATAATCCACACAACTAAGTTGGCATCACTCTACTATTTTCTCAGAAAATAATAAATTGTAATAGATAAAAGTTTATGATTTGAAAGTTCAATCAATATTATACCTACCGAAAATAATTGATTACATTTCATATTTAGATATCCAGAACAAAGAAGTCAGTAGCAAAGCAACGTACCTAATCAATTTCGTTAACATAACAACAGACAGATCAAAATACATGTTGTGATCCCAGCTGCGTAAGCGATTTATGACACCTTTGTTTTAAATTCCAAAGTACACGTATATGGAAACGTTTGAGATTCCATCGTATGATGGTACCTACTTTCAATAATACGATAAAACGATACCGTGAATAAAATAATTTACCTTTCGTAATAGTTAACAGTTAAATATTTGTTTTAAACATTTTTTCTTACTTTACACAGTTTAGGTAGTTACATTTCATTATGATAATAGGTTTACATGAATTATCGAGTATTCATTATTTAAGTTATTTATGATAGTCGAAAACACATTACTACTTTTTTATTTTATGACTTTTATGGAATATGTTTACCTTAATTGAGACAGAAATTTAAAATATACAATATTACACACCTAAAGTTTGTTTAAACAAAATATTTATTAACATTAGACGAGACAATTTTTTTTTTTAAAAGCAGATACATAATTTTATGTTTCGTTGTCCATAATAAAAAATAAAACTATTATGTTATGAAACTTATAATAATAGAGTAGATACACTTTCGACTTGGTTTTAGTAACTAATATACAAAATTTGGTTTAAAATTGTACAAATTTAACATTAACAAAAAAAAAACATAAAAGAGAAATTTAGGGTAGAGTTATTGGGGTGCGAAGTCAGAAGTCCTCCACGTGTGCCTGGTAGTTGCGGGTCCCTCTCGATACGTCTGGAGGGAAGAGCAGCTACTGGGCCGGTGCACCCTGGGCGCGGCAGTAATCTTCCTCGAGAAATGAGAAGAAATTCTTACTCCTTGGGGAAGGTTACTGCCACGGCTAATTATTCTGACATGGGTGGGGTCCGTCCCGGACCAACGGCGCGTTCCACTGCGTGACCCTCTGATCAGCAGAGGGCATAGCAGAGGAGTGAGGGCGGGCTCGGTGTGCACTTACCCTGCCTCCGGGCAGACAGTGAAGGATTCATCCTTTGCTGTCACCGCCGGTCTCGTAATCCCAGTATCGAAGTGTCGTGGATCATGTCTCGCGGCTTTGATTGGGACCGAGGGTCTTGGCTTAACCGCCCGGACCGCGAGGGAGAAAACCTCTATAAAAAGTTACCCCGAATCTCAAGCGGCGACGCACCGCGAGGGGATGGATGGCTGACGGGGTTCTATGAACAAATCAGTCGATAGTGCGCTCCTCGCCAGGGTACCTGCAGACCCCCTGGCGAGTAATAAATCCTCTAAATCTGCTTACCTTGGTAAGGGGTCACTGCCAAGGTGGACATTTAATTACTCCCATACTCGTGGGTACAAATATGGAAAATAAACAACAAAAAACCTAAACCGCCGGCAACGGCAACGTAGAGGAGAGGAGGAACGATGCGGGGACAGAGTCCGACGCCGCATCGAGCAGCGTGGGAGGCTCAGAGAGCTCCCGACGCGTGGAGCCTGGGACCGCGGAGACCAGTAAGTTTTTCCGCAAGCGGTCCAGGCGGGATGGCGACCAGGGGTCGTCAGCCGGAGAAGAGGAGACTTCGGCCCGGAAAATCCCCACCAACAGGCGGGGCGGGCTGAGAGGCAAGGGGAGGGGGCCCTCTGACAATCAGAGGGCCGAACAAGCGGCAAAGCATGCCGAGGAGGGGCGCCACCCGGGCGATACGGCTCGGGTATCAGGCGAAGAGACGGATGCGACTGGCGGCTCCGAGGTGGAGCGTAAGGCCAGATTCGTAAAGGAGGTGGAGGCCGCGATCAAGGTCGTGGCCCACAAGCAAAAGGCCTCCTCAAAGTTAAAGGCCATTCCCGCGGCCTCCGCCTCCATCATGGCGGCTGCGGAGGCCAACTTTGTTGGGGCCGAGCTTAATGTAAACGAGGTAGCGGAGCTGCGGGCGGAAGTGGCCCGCCTGACGTCCGCCATGGAGACTCTCCAGAAGGAGAACGAGAAGCTCCGCGCAGACCTGGCCAGTCTACGTGAGCCTGCCTCTCGCGCGGCGCCCCAGACGCAGCGCCCAAGCCAGCCCGTGCCGGTGGAGAACCAGGTTCTGAACCTGGTCCGGCAGGAGCTGGCTGCCTTCCAGCACCGGTTCTCCGTGCTGGAGGGCATCGTCCTGCGCCCCCCCCCTAGGGGCAAACAAGACGGCGGCGAGGCCGGCAACGGTCTCGTACGCGGCGGCTACAGCTGCCGCATCCAGGCCGGGGCCGTCCAGCCAGCCTTCGGGCGGGGCTGCAGTTGCCCCTCCTCCCCCTGAAAAGCCGGCTCCGGCAAAACCGGTACCGGCTGAACCGGCTCCGGCTAAGCCGGCAACGGGAAAGAGAGGCAAAGAGAAGACAAAAAAGGGCAAAGCGGCAGCACAGGTGGTGGCTGCGCCAGCCCCAGTGCCTGCGGCGAATGTGCCAGCGCCAGCGGCAAGCCAGCTGCCGCCGCCGCCACCGCCCCAGCAGCTCCCTACACCTCCCACGGCTGAAGCCGGTTGGCAGGTGGTCGGGGACAAAAATAAGGGGAAGAAGGCAGCCAAAAAGGCCAAAGAGCAGGAGCGGCAGCGCCAGTTCAGGGCGCGCAAGATGGCGGCTAGGCTCCGCGCCCCGAAGACCGCAGCTGTAGTGATTACACTACAGCCGGACGCGGAAAAGAAAGGCGTTACCTACCGCGATCTGCTCGCGAAGGCGAAAGAGGCGGTGGATCTCGGGGAGCTCGGGATCACCGGGGGCCTCCGGCTCAAAGTCACCCAGACGGGGGCCCGTATGCTGGAGATCCCCGGGGAATCCAGTGGCGCGACCGCGGACGCTCTGGCTGCGAAGCTCAGAGCGTCCCTGGACGCGGACGAGGCCCGAGTGTCCAGGCCCGTCAGATGCGCAGACCTGCGCATCATGGGTCTGGACGACTCGGTATCGGAGAAGGAGTTAGTGGCCGCCGTCGCCAGGTCCGGGGGGTGCACTACTGACCAGGTCAGGTCAGGCGCCATACGCCCGGACCAACAGGGTATGCATGCCGCCACGGTGTGCTGCCCTGTTACGGCAGCCAAAACCATAGTGGAGGGCCGAAGGCTTCTGGTGGGCTGGGTCTCAGCGCAGGTTAAGCTGCTGGAGCCCAGACCTCTGAGGTGCTACCGCTGTCTCGTGGGGCACCACGTATCTGTGAAATGCGCCTCGGAGGTTGACCGCAGTGGCCTTTGCTTCCGCTGCTGTCAGCCCGGACACATATCGGCGACCTGCTGCGCCACGCCGCACTGTGATGCATGTGCGGCGACCGGCAAGCCAGCCGATCACCGGGCCGGAAGCAAGGCCTGCGTGCCACCCGCCAAGGCCAAGGCCGCGGGTAGGGGAGGGCCCTCCGCCGCCACCGCCTCTGTGGCCACCGCCGCAGTCGCGACTGCCGCCGCCGCCGCCGCCGCTGTCACTGTCGCTGCCGCCGCCGCCGCGACACCGACGCCCGCAGAGAGGCGCCCCGTGGAGGAAGCTGAAATGGAATGCCTATAACGGCCCCATTAAGCTTCCTCCAGGCGAATATCAACCACTGCGCCTGCGCTCAGGATCTGTTGCTCCAGAGCATGGCGCAGTGGTCGATCAACATCGCTGTGGTCGCTGAGCCGTATTTTGTCTGGCCTAGGGAGGACTGGGTGGCGGACCTTAACGGCTCAGTGGCCATCATTTCTTCAGCCGCCGCCGGTACCCCGACCCTTGAAGGTGTCAGGAGGGGTCAGGGGTGCGTAGCAGCACGGTTCGGGGAGTTCGTCGTTGTGGGGGTGTACTTCTCCCCGAACCGATCTCTCGCCGAGTTTCACAACTCTCTTGCAGAGCTGAGAGCAGTCGTCGTCGGAAGTAATCCCCTCCCCGTACTTGTCCTCGGGGACTTCAATGCCAAGAACTTGGCTTGGGGTTCTCGTCGTACAGATGTGCGGGGTAGGATGTTGGAAGACTGGGCTCTGGAGACAGGCCTGGTCGTCCTAAATCGGGGTTCTGTCCCCACGTGTGTGCGGATGCGGGGCGAGTCGGTGGTGGACATTTCGTTCGCTAGCCCCGCTCTGTCGCCGCGTGCCATTGACTGGCGTGTCATGGAGGGGGTGGAGACCTACTCCGACCACCGGTACATCCGGTTTGACGTCTCCACCCAGCCCTCGAGCGCGCCAGTCCAACAGGCCCCGAGTGGTCCGCGTTGGGCGCTGAAGCAGCTGGACCGGGAGCTCCTCCTGGAAGCCTCGATCGTGCAGGCCTGGGTGTCATCACCGGACAGGCCTGCCGACGTCAATGATGAGGCAGGGTGGTTCCAGGAGGCCATGTCCGAGATATGTGACGTGGCAATGCCCCGCGTCCGGCCAGGAAGCGCCCGGCGTCAGGTGTTTTGGTGGTCGCGTGAGCTGACGTCTCTGCGCGAGGCGTGTGTCGCCGCGCGGCACCTGTACGCCAGGCATCGCAGGCTCCGCATTCGTCCACCGAATGCGGCAGCCATTGAGGCGGAGCTGTACGAGGGATACAGAGCGGCAAAGACCGCCCTCCGGGAGGCTGTCCTGCGGGCCCGGGATCGGGCCCGTGAGGAGATGCTGGAGACTCTCGATAGAGATCCGTGGGGGCGCCCTTACAAGATCGTGCGGGATAAACTCCGCACCTGGGCCCCCCCGCTGACGCAGAGTCTCCGGCCTCAGCTCGTGGAGGATGTGGTGAGCGCTCTGTTCCCTGCGCGCGGGGAACATCCGCCCCCGCCTATGGCTCCGCCACCCGCGGTGCCGGAAGCGGACCACCAGGACGACGACGACGACATCCCGGAAGGGACCGGGGTAGACCTGAGAGTGGCGGTACGTAGGCTCAAGGCCAGGAATACCGCCCCAGGACCCGATGGCTTGCCTGGCAAAGCCTGGGTCCTGGCCTCGGAGGCTCTCGGGCCCCGACTGGAGGGGCTCCTAAGCGCATGCTTGGAGAGAGGCCAATTCCCGCTTCGTTGGAAGACGGGGAAGCTGGTCCTCATTCGGAAGCCGGGGCGCCCTGCGGACTCTCCGTCCGCATACCGGCCCGTGGTGCTGCTCGACGAGGTGGGCAAGCTCTTTGAAAGAGTAATTGCAAACCGCCTCGCCGAGCACCTTGCGGGGACGGGGCCGGATCTTGCGGAACACCAGTTTGGTTTCCGCAAGAGGCGCTCTACGGTGGACGCCATTATGCGCGTGAGAGCCCTCACGACGGGGGATGCAGTGGCCAGGGGGGGGGTTGTCTTGGCGGTGTCTCTCGACATCGCCAACGCCTTCAACTCCATGCCCTGGAGCTGCATTAGGGAGGCACTCCGGTATCACCGGGTGCCGACCTATCTCCGTCGTATAGTCGGGGACTATCTGACGGACAGGGCCGTCATCTACCCCGGTCGAAACGGAGAGTGGAACCGGCGAGAGATGTCGTGCGGTGTCCCACAGGGTTCGGTTCTGGGGCCGCCCCTGTGGAACATCGGTTACGACTGGGTGCTGCGCGCCGACCTCCCTACCGGCGTCAGCGTAGTTTGCTACGCTGACGACACGCTGGTACTGGCACAAGGGGGGTCGTACGAGGCGGCGGCGGAAACTATGACACGCGGGGTTGCGATAGTCGTTGAGAGGATCCGGCAACTGGGTCTCGAGGTGGCTCTGCACAAGTCCGAGGCCATGCACTTCCATGGTCCTCGGAACAGGCCACCACCGGGATCCTCAGTGATGGTAGGAGGGGTATCCATCGGCGTCGAGTCGACGTTGAAGTACCTAGGACTCGTCCTCGACGGCCGATGGAACTTCGTTGAGCACTTCCGACGTTTGGCTCCCAAACTGGAACGGACCGGGGCTGCCTTCAGGCGGCTCCTGCCGAACCTGGGGGGGCCAAACGCCTCCTGCCGGAGGCTCTACGCGGGGATCGTGAGGTCCATGGCCCTTTACGGGGCCCCGGTGTGGGCGCGTGGTTTGGCGCGGCTTGCCGTCCACCACCTAAACGCGCCCCAAAGGGTGGTTGCCGTAAAGATGGTTCGCGGCTACCGCACGATCTCCCGCGAGGCGGCGAGCCCCCTTGCCGGATTGCCGCCATGGGATCTGGAGGCGATAGTCCTCGCGCGCCTGCACGAATGGCGCGCGGCAGCACTATGCCGGGGGGAAACCCCGCTGCCGCGGCAAGTTGTCGCGCAGCGGACAGACTTCCGGCATGATCTCATGGCGACATGGAGAGAGCGACTGTCGCAACCCCGTGCTGGGCACGACACTATAGCGGCGATAAGACCCCTCTTTGAGGAGTGGCTTGAGAGACGCCACGGCGTCCTCACCTTCCGCCTGACGCAGGTCCTCACCGGACACGGTGTGTTCGGGAGGTTCCTGCACCGAATCGGGCGGGAGGAAACGCCCGGGTGCTCCCACTGCGAGGATCGACCGGAGGACACGGTGGAGCACACCATGGAGGTGTGCTCTGCTTGGGCGGAGCACCGCCGTGTCCTCGTAGCGGCGATAGGTGGCGGCGACCTCTCGCGTCCGGCTCTGGTCGAAGCCATGGTCCGGAGCGAGACGGAATGGGATGCCGTCACCACCTTCTGCGAAGCAGTGATGCTAGCGAAGGAGGTGGCGGAGCGGGAGAGGGAAAGAGCAACAGCTTTCCTTCCCGGCCGCCGCGGGAGACGCCCCGGGCGTCGGGGGCTACGTCGTGGCCCCCGACCACCGTAGGCGCGGGCCTGTGGACGGCGAGCAATGGGTAGCTCGCCGTCCGTCCGTCTAACGACGGCAGGCCGTGTCGACGGCGCGTTTTGTTCCACGCGCGCCTCAAAGAGCTGTCAGCAGCGTGAAGGGGCCCGCAAGGGCCGACGCCTGCCGGGGCTGCGGGCTGTTCGAAAGAGATACCGCGGCTCCGGAACGTAAGGGCACTGAAGGAACACGGATGGTTTTTAGTCAGTAAAAGTCTGACAGTCCCTTCCGCTCCACCCACAGCGAAAGGCGTCATTAGATGTAATAGTTCTCATGTCCCCACATGTTAATTATTTCATACTAACACATCTCATTACATTCCTTTTTGATTGTCAGGCCTATTTTTTTTTTTCATAATTGTTGTACGTACTTTATTTCTTTCTTATATTTTGACCTTTAGCTAGCTTTATTTCTTTTAGTATTCTCTCTCCTTAATATTTATTTATTAATTAGATACCGGGAATCGGAGTATTAATTCACTTCATTTATATTTTATTTCGTGATATTTATCACGCGGGTACTTAATAAATATGGGCCCCCCATTTACTTGGGTATTATATTAGATTTTCATAACATTCATTTCATTTTATTATTACTTTTTTTATCATACTATATCAAGGTAAAACTGTACCTTGGGTTGTGCGCACAACCTCGAGGTCAACTTTTAAGTCATTTTAAAAGGACTCCAACAATTGTCACGGTGGAAAACTAAGTTCACACTATGATCCAATGAAGGGTGTGACCTCTATGTACCATTATTAAGGGTAACAAATTTAAGACTTCTCTGGTCCCCAACAGTACTAATATGAGGAAATTCTTTCACATCTCACTTGTACTGAAGATATTGTTCCCTAGTACCCGTTACTTCCGATTTTATCATCCAATCATGGAAACATACCCTGCTCGAGGACTATATGCTTTACCAGTGATGGACGTTCCCGTATCTCTCCATGATTTATTTATCAAGGTTATCTTTTATTTTATTTTGATTGTCTTCGTAAATTTTTATTTCTTTCTTTATCTTTATAGTACCTGCTGTTATCTACTTGACTGTATCGGTAACTTTTATATACTTTCATACTCCATTTCCATTACTAACTGTCATAATTCTCGCTCATAATGGTTTCAATACCAGGATTTTAAGCATCATCAAATATTTGGGTGATCAGTCCAATATTGACGAAACTTAGCAATTCAATCATTCGTATCCACACATTTGAACATTCCTTCTCTCATTCCTCACGCCTTTTAAATATATACTTTTTAATATTGTACAAAAAAATGAGGTAATATATGTCAACTTTTCATGTCCGTGTTTAACTTTGTTAAGAAACATTATTATTAAAACCTCTTTTAATGATTATTTTCCTTATCACATTATAATGATACTTTTAAATATTTTCTGACACAGAAGTTTATAGTATAATTACATCGCATCGCTATTACTTTTAATTATAACGAAAAATATATTAGCATTAGTTATACATTCAATTTACATATAAAAATTTAGGATTTGTAGAAATTTAAGAAACCGTATAACCTACAGAAAATAATATGTAATCACTATTACAGCTAAATTTATATTAAAAAAAACATTCACTTTTTAAACATTCATTTATTAAAGGTTATCTATATAGTTACTTTAAGGTTTTCATGCCTTTAGAAAAGAAGAAAAATAATTATGACTTATAATAATAGCGATTTTTTTTATAAAACCCTTTTCAGAATTGTATACTTACATTTAAACAAAATTTATCACGGAAAAATATTGGGCTGAATTTAAAAATATATTTACTTTAATACGAATCTTGTCATTGTGAAATGTAACATAATATATTGTATTTTTTTTTAATACAATACCTACTAAAATATTATAAATATTATAAAATTTTAAATATGACAAATATTTTCAAGTTACTTGCAAATACCGTACATTTAATATTTAATGCATTACTTATTTATTTAATATAAAATATAATAAAAAATAATTAAAATCAAATGTTTAAAATTACGCTGATGCGATGTTACCTCTTATATCTTCTTTTTTCTTTTCGGTTTAATTTTCATATCTTAATGGACAAAGCTTGCTAAAGTACAACTGCTCCTTTCCATATTAAATTCATTTGCCGTTTCTTGAATTTGGTCTTTGGTCATTATGTAAGAAATCACTTTTTATTCTCATCATTCTTTTTTAGTTGCCTTCATTGTTATATTAAAGATAAATATATTATATTACTTCATATACGTTATAGTTTTTAATTTTTTAGTCTATTAATATTGTGGCCTCTTCTTGTATAATTATTTATTAATTTTTCATCACATCCGGGTATATATTTCGTGTAGTCAGGGTATATAATTGTGTCAATTTGAGAAAATTTCAATAATTGAATTATATTGTAATTTTAATCATTTTGTAGGCCGCGGCGGTGCGCGTGCATTGAAGCAGCGCACCGCCTGGCAGGGTCGCCATGTAATGTCGGAAAGGTGTTGAATAAATAGAAGACGTGGTTCCCAGTTGAAGACTTTAATTATACTGACTCAATAAACTTAAAAGTACATGTATTTCTTATACTACTAGTAGGGCACATACACTACAGTCTCATGCCGAATTAATGGTCTATTCAGACGTTGGCGGCATCGGACATCAGTGTCTACCACTGCGTTACAGCGTATAAGAACAGAGAGGTTACAAGATGAAGTGTGAAAGAGAAGTTCAAATGTAGACTGAGAGAAGATATAAGTGGTATGGCTAAATTGTGTATGAATGATTTAGACTTGAAGACTGTGTGGTATAACGTCAAGAAAGGTTTGGTGGATGCAGCTACCGAAGTATATGGTGTAAGTAAGAGAACGAATGAAAGGAAAATAACACGTGGTGTGGTGGGATGATGAGGTACGGGTGGTAGTTGAAGCAAAGAAGAAAGCATGGCTAGATTTAATGCTAGTAATTCTAGCGGTATGATGAGTGTAGTGTAGTGTTTCGTATGGTGAGTGTAGAGAACTGGAGATCCTTTTTACTGGAAAAGAGGCATTCCATCTTAGTCCTCACGGGTGATAACGGATCTACATTTGATCCGCAAACAATTATAGTAGTAGATGTCTATGGGCCATAGCAACCACTTACCATCAGGTGGGACTGTGTGCTCGTTTGTTACCCTATCCTGTAAAAAAAAGAATATTTGTGATAGGTGCTACGCCGCCTAGCTGGCAGGCGGTTGATAACCGAAGTTTTTTTTTTATCGTTATGAAGTTCTTTTCAGAAAAATCTTGGTGCCCATTTCCTGTGTCGATTTCCCTCTGTCGCCTCTTACGACACCCACATGATGATTTTCTTAATAATCAACCACACCGATGATGACAGCTTAAAAGTAATAAAACTGCAGTTATCAACCTGCCTATCAAACGTGGCAACTATTACATTTATATCTTCCATTTATTAATCTTTAAAGGCGGCCTATGTTCAGACGTGAACTTTGTTGTAATTAATGAATAAATGAAAAATAAGGATTAATGAATATCTGTGGCAGTATCTATAATATAAAAATGAATCGCTGAATGTGTTGCTAAGCGGCAAATCTCGAGAGAAGCTGAACCGATTTCGCTAATTCTTTTTTTATAATATTCCTTGAAGTATGAAGATGGTTCTTACGTAGAGAAAAATTTAAAAAATTGCCTGAAAATCAAATTGAGTAACGTTAGTATTGTATAAATATTAATGTAAATATTTGTCAATATTTATACACACTGGAAGATAGCTAATGTTATAAGGAGTAACTTGGGCTGCTTTTATTTTAGCGTTCCGTGAAAAATAACTCCACGCAGGTGAAGTCGAGGGGTACAGCTAGTGTACTATAAATTTAAAATATTATTTAAAATTGTTACTCTGAAATATGACATTATTTAAATGTTCTACTTTTTGTGATACTTATTAAATTGCGTTTCATTACATTTGAATGTCTCTGACAAGCGAGAGTAAAATACTCGCAGCTCAATTTTGGTACTGCCAGTGACTAACGAGCCGATGAACTCAATCGATTTAACTTGTTGATGAAGGACCTCCTCCGACTCGTATAAATCACGGCGTACAATGCATCAGTACAGTATTGTAGAAAAGCTTTATATGTTTAAAAACTATCTTTTAGTTAGAGCAAAGTGCATAAGGAGGATCGTGTCTATTTTGAAAAAAAAAAATAAACTATTTAGACAACTGTCTTTAGTTAACATTTGGTGGCAAATAAAAGATGAATTAAACTAATTATTTTAATATTTTACTTTGACGACGGTGTTGCTGATAGTATGCCACATTACAAGAGAGATAATTGTATTGTCGGATATTGTACTGTCACCGATGAATTGCAATTCGAAGCGCCTACACTCTTTTCCTATTTAATTTTAACAGGGGCATTGACAGACGACACTTTTTAATAAAAACATAGCTCTCTTTGATAATTCAAAAACATTTTGAGAGCTATATTTATTTGTAGCACTTAAGACTGCAACTAACTAGTTTCAACGACGTTCGTTCGTGGTTTGCTCACATACTTCAAAATGCAGTTTATCCGAGGTAACGAGCTGAAACAATGACATTCGTAGCAGAACTAGAGTAACTGACATAGTCCAACGAATCTACCAGCCGATCATATAGTTAGAAAGTCTGACAACCGATTGGAAAGAAGCATCATGAAGTGGCAGCTTCGTACTAATAACCAAAGTTTAGGGCTCCCCACTGGTTTTAGTGATGACCTGGTAAGACATGCAGCAAGTCGATAGATAATGTCATCTAGACCAAGTTTCAATCACAGCGGCATGTCTCAATGGAAACTAGCCATCTGCGTAGGACAGATTTATAGAGCACGAGTGTGTGCGCAAATACAGGTGCATTCTCTAATCCGTCACTTTCATACCCTGATGAGACGGCATTCTGACACTACCGGAGAGATAAGGCGCAGTACCAACGACTTTACGTACTGTCCGAGGCTCTGCGGTGAAACACCGCCAACTTCCGGTGGGCTAGACTCCGGCCTGCTATTGAGAAATTCTTAACAGAAAAATTTTAATAATTGATTTTGGCCCAAACCAAACCCAAACTACCTGGTTTTTAAAAATAAAACTGTATTGATTTATTACCCGACTGCCAAGGTAGGGTTATGTTTTTCGCGCGTATCTTGTAAGTTTGTAAATTTCTTTATTACCGTATCTTCTTCTTCGTATCTTCCAAACGGCTAGATGGATTTCGACAATTAAGGTATCGTTTTATTCGTCCTAGAAACTCAAGTGTCCTTAGATAACTTTATGAAAAAAATATACAAAATGGCGGATTTTTGGTACAAAATAGTAATACGTTAATAAAAAAAATTAACCAAATCTATTGAGTAGATAACCAAAATAAAGGAAATTAAAAGGCAATTGCAAAAATATATATTATGTCTTTTTTGCAGTCGGGTTTTTGATTTTTTTAAAGATGAAATAAAACAGATTTTTGGGACCTTTGATTTTATTTCTGTCGTAATGATAGAAATGGTAACGTGTGCTGAGTGCTGAGTCGTCAAAAGGTTCCTTAAAGTAGATCGTTGCACTACTTCTATATAAAACTTAACAAACTATACTTATTGGTTTCAAAAAAAAATCAAAACTTAAATTAATTGACTGTAGTATCCACTATAAGGTGACTACTACAGTCAACTCTGTGCCAGCTCTGTTTGATTTCACGCACCGCAGTTAGTGTTCTTAATGTTGTTTTTGTGCATATTGCTTGAATTCACTACGAATGAAATGACTATTTATTATAAAATTAAGGGAAAATAGAGCGCACAGTCCGCTTGATGGAAGCACATAGACACCTACATCTATTCTCGATTAAGAATCCAAATACCACGTGCATAGACATAGACTTCCTTGATGGAACATTGATATTTTATTAACGCAAATTCTATTAAAAATACCGTAACATTAGTTTTAATAAATGTGTAGTACGTTAAACAAATTTTACGGAATTTATCATGTTTAAATTTACTTTATCTCTTAACGTTTCCAGTGCTGACGTTTTTGACGTAAGTAGCTAATTTGAGAAAAAAAAAACAAGACAAACACATTTTAAATATTGTTTTTTTTTTATTTCTTTCTTCTTCTGCTTTGTCAGCTCGTGATACTGCTCGACTGACCTTCCACATTGTAAAAGGAATTCTCTTGAAAGGCGGATCAGCCGTCAATCACAAGATGACCGTTACCAGTTTAAGTAATTTATTTACATATTTAGTTCAAAATAAACGTGATTAGAAAATGTTTTTCTTATGAAGTTTTTAGTGTTAAAAGATTATACACATGTTGTTAGGTTTTAATATACACAGTACTGAACGTAAAATAGCTACACATTTCTTCTTATTAGGAAAGATAATCTTGTTTCATGTTATTGACCTTTATTAATTTGATTCATACATTGTCTGATACTCTATGAAGTGACATTAGAAACACGTGAGACATCGCACCCACCATAAGATTATTACAAACAAGATAGCTAATCCAATATTGTTTCAATTAACTTCTTGTACTGATCCTGTACAGTAAAAATAATATGTAGTTTATTTCAAGGGAAAAAAGAAACACGTATTAATGCTTACATTTTTGATAAAATAGTGATGTAACAACAAGGAAATTTGGCATTAATCACTAAAAATGCTGAACCCAAGTCTCACAGACTGGTGATGGGGAGCAACATTTTGAAACTAGAGTATCGCTTCTACGTTCAACGACCCGCCTAACCGGCTTATATTAAATTTTACTTATTGTAAACTTGTTGTAAGTTCTATAAGTTACATTATATGTTTGTGGCAGCGTCATGCTGCAGCTATATTATATTTGTAGCACAAATCGGTCGGCTCGACCGAGGAGGGACCACGCTCTCATAGAATACCAGTGTAAAATAGCTGCATTACAAATCTGTGTCTCATATGATGAATGTAGTGACATAGATACCCTTTTTACTGGTAACGCGGCATTTCATCTTGGTTTTCAGCGGCGCATGTATATTTTGATTCCTAATAAAGAATAGATGTAGGTTTCTATGGGCCACGGTATCTACTTATCGTTAGGTGTTATGAGTTTGTCACTTCTATAAAAAATCATGCTGGTTGCTCCCGTACTGTAAGCAGAAGTTAGAAGAAATTTATAGCAGGCGCGCAATATTTCGGATTAAAATTGTTAATATTAGAACTGTCTCGCGAAATACTTCTACAACTTTTATTCGCTTGACTGGTGATTTCCATTGGCAAACTTTAGATGTGCAAATGAGTTGTTTGTCCATTTGATGGTATGAGGCTACTTCAGTCCAAAGTATTCCATAATAAGGAACCGAACATAAAAACTTGCAAATATATATTATTGATTATTACTTTACCATTCCCAAGCCGATCTCAAAGTAAAATTAATGGACTGATTCCCCACATGCTGTCTGCTGATATGTAGTAAAAGTCAACACCCGAAAGGTTGAGATAACTTTTGTTTTAATTACCTTGTCTATTATTAAATAATAATGTTATTTACTTAAAATAACAATTACAATCTCTATATATAAAAATAAATTGCTGTCCGTTAGTCTCGCTAAAACTCAAAAACAGCTCGACCGATATTGATGAAACTTTTTGTGTGTTTTTAAATGGGTACCTAGATGGTTTAGGTTTACATTTGGATCCGGTAGGTTGCGCTGTTGTCGAGATCTAGAAACCGGAAAGAATAAAAGCCGGGGCGGATCGCCAGTTAATACATATTTAAAAGTGTGTGATGTCCACCAATTTTTACAAGATAAGTACGATGAATTTTAAATAAATATCATTTTTAAATAAAAACTAATTTTACGGATTTTATCGCGTATATTAACTTATTTTTATATATTCCCGACGTTTCGGGTGCTTTCCAGCACCCGTGGTCACGGGGGACTGAGTTGTTTGACGTCCTGCTGTCATAGTTAGCCCGGCTACCTTCAGTTTTTTAATATTAATTTTTGGTTCGATTTACGCAGAATGAGCTTACAGTATCTTGAAGTCTAGCAGTGGTATACTTGGGTTTGGATTTGATTTTATTAATTATGGGATCCCAAGCAGATGGCAGCACCCATCCATCTTTTCTATTGAAATTAGGATGTTTTTTAATTTCAATAGCCTCGCGAATCATCCTTGGGAGGAATCGGTGTTCTTTTGCGAGGATTTGTGGTCTATCAAATCTAATGTAATGGCGGGGACGATCTTGAACATGTTCACAAACTGCAGACTTCCCGATACGTCGGTGCTTCACGTCAGCTATATGTTCTTTAACGCGGGTTTTAGTAGATCTTTTTGTTTGTCCTATGTAAATATAAGAAATTTCGCGTTCGCGTAAATATAAGAAATCATTAAATATCATTTATTGGGATCATAGTCAAGCACCAGCCTATAATTTGTGTATAAAAATAACTTCACATATAAGAGCGAACTATGACTCTACTTTTAATATTACTGATGGTTAACTTTACATTAATCCTTTAATTTTACAACTAAACCGAAATTCACAAACTTATTTTTATAAAAAGACTATATTTGCTGCCTAGAGAAATATGGTTTACAAGGAGTAACTATAACTATCGTGTCCTATACTTTTGAAAGCATTTAAAGGATAGAAAGTACACAAAAGTAAAATTTAATATATACTAGCCCATAACATAAGTCTCACCATAGATTGCATCGTAGGGGGGACAACCGTTGTTTTTTACTTTTTAGTTGTTATTAGGAAGACGCTGCTGACCATCTCCTGGTTTGTTTCCATCTGTTGCCTCTTACGACACACGCGGTACGATATGGGTAGGATGTCTGCTCCCGTGATCGTCAATCAGTCAAGTTAGATGAACTTGCAAGGCAAATTAAGGCGGCGGATTGGATCGCCAAGCTAGACAATTAAAGGTAATTCTCCCTACAACTGAGAAGCCAATGTTCAGCCGTGTACTATTAGGGGTATTTTTGGTTTTTTGACCCGTTTCCCTCATTTCAATAGTGGTTCAAGCCTAGGTTCGTACTTCTTTCTAAGGGACCTTTAAATCACATCGAGCCCCTTCCCTAGGTCGAGGAGCCTCACTTCAAAAGAAGAGGCCGGGTTGCCTTAGGACTGCAGTCTGCAGAATCGTTCCACTCAATAGCTTGCAATTCCTCGCTTACGTCTATTTGGATGTAGATGTAAAAGCTGTTAATATCTCATAAACTTTTGGTGCACCTCTCTTATAACCAAAGATGCATCGAGACTGTTTTAATGCGCTTTTGTTATCTGAAAAAATATTAATTATCGCAACGTTTTTTCTTTAGGGTGAGGTTCTTGGATTATATATATTGGGACGTATAGGTGTACACAAATGCATAGCAACTATGATGAAAAAATAAAGAACTATTGAGGGATATACAAAGGGCTTCACCTCTGAGTACAGGAACAGTTCCTCATTCGTTATAATATACACAACTTATAGTCGTGTTAATAATTTAAAGATTTAAGGCCTTAACAGTGGTTGAAATGCCTAAATCTAGGATATTTAAGTAAAAAAATCTCAATAACTGTTCATTTAATCCACAAAGAAAAAATACAGGGCAACAGAAGAAGATTTGGTAAATGTTTTTAATTTAACAAAATTGTATTTTTGTCAACCCCTTATTAGAAAAAAAATCCCCAAAGAGTACCTATCTTTGTCATATTTTGCAAAATTTCTCCAAAACGGCACAAGCTTTTTAAATAGTTCTTACACTAAAAAAAAGGTCTTAAGAATATTAATATTTTTAATTGAGAGTTTTATTTTTATTAGCCGTTTTATAAGAGAATATAACATTTTTCCCTGAAATTGAATATATTTACGCGAGCGCGCATGCTCCGTCGCCATGTAAGCTCTGTCACAGTCCGTTTTCGGACATCGTCGAGGGTGGACCGCACGTCGGTGTTGGAGCGACTTCGTTCAAATATATATTAGTTTTTTAAAAGTTTATACTCAATTATAAATATTTTTATGACTAGAAATACTTAATTTAGTTAATATCTGTATACTGGTAACTGTAAATATTATTTTCTAAATAAATGAATTTTTAAAGTGCCCAAAGAAGAAGAAATTTTTGCGGCGACGTTGATTAGTGAAATTGAAAAATGCATTTTTATATAATTTAGATGTGGAACGACGAACATGCTCTCGTTACTTAGATTTCGATAGTTTTTAATACCTATGTAATTTTATTGTTGCATATTTTTATTAATTAGTTGATACTGAATTTTATAATTATGTATTACAATAAAACGCTGTTTATATAAGTATGACTTTATAAAATATTATTGGGGAGGGAAATAAAGGTAAAGATACTAACATTTAGGTACACTGTTATCAAATTAAATCAAACAATTTAATTAAATAAAAGAATGGTGTTTCCCTAAGTATAAATACCTATATAAAGACATTCTTGGGTTTATGGCTTTTTTTTATGTTAGACAAACTATCATCTAAAAAATGTTAAAATTATTAAATGTTAAAAAATGTTAAATGGTAAATATTCTCATATTCATCATCGCTTTTCTTCACACATACACACACACACACACGCACTCACGCACGCACGCACGCAAGCACGTACGCACGCACGCACGCACGCACGCACGCACGCACGCACCCACACACACACACACACACACACACACACACACACACACACACACACACACAAATAGGTCGCAAATAATACTTACCTAGTACTATTAGGCAAGAGTGAATAGGTTTTTGTTAAGTTAGTGCAATTCACCATCTTAGGCTACATAACCACTTACCGATGGGATTGTAGTTGCTTTACTACTTGCTGGGTAAAAATAGTAAAAAAAAATGTACCCTGTGAAAGTTTGCATTTAGATATAATTTTTCTAACCAACCATAAAAATATGATGAGAATATGTATATAAGTATAAAGGTTACCTCACACGGGACAGTAATAATATAATATTATGTCTTGCATTATCTACGCATGAAAACTTTTGAAATTTCTAAATCCCCAGGTATGTTCATATTAAGAGGCTGAATATAGCCACATTGAAATGCATGGGGATCGTTTTGTAATTTCACGTCATTATCGAAAAAAATTGTACGTATTTCAGGTGGCGGTTTGCAAAACACGATTCCACAAAAATTAACTCAATAGAAAATAATTGCAAAGTTGCTTCTAAAAATACTTAAATTTTTAACGTCATTTTTTTTTTACGTGGTAGACCCATGCTGCAGCTATATTAGTAGTAGGTATATTTGTAGCACGAATGGGTCGGCTCGACCGGGGAAAGGCCACGCTCTCACGGAATAACATGTAAAATAGCAGTTTAACCCTGCTGTGTTTCGTATGGTGAGTGTAGAGACCGGAGAACCTTTTTACTGGAAACGAGGCATTACATCTTAGTCCTCACGGGTGACAACGCATCTACATTTTGATACGTAATCGAGAATAGATGTAGATGTGTATGGGCCGTAGCAACCACTTACCATCAAGTGGACTGTGTGCTCGTTTGTCACCCTTATTCTATTTAAAAAAAAAATTCTGAGATTTCAGTAAAATAATGTTAAGTATTGTAAGCACTCGTACAATTAGTCTAATGTTAATAAAGCTATTGGGCTATTTTGATTTGTAAAAAAGTGATTTTACTTTATAAGTTAAATAATCTATTTACCTTTCTATATCAAGAACCGTTTTTTTTGTCACTCCTATTGAATTTGACAGTGCTTGCTGAAATTTAGCATCTTTAGATGTATCAGAATCGCCCGCTGATCCGGCTGTTAGATATTGCAAAAATAATCGAAAATATTTATTTTTACTTTCATGCTCAAGACTACCTTGTTTTATTTTATTACGGTCAAATAATATTTATTAGGTTATAAAGCAAGTATTTTTGTAAATGTTTTGTATGTAAATGTAAATGTTTTCATTATTTTGTTATTCTATTGTTTACAGTTATTATCACGTCTTAGCTTTACACCAAGAATTACATTAGAAATTCTTGATGGGATGCGATGTAACACGCATACATTATTTTCATCAAGAACTATAATATGTATATATATATTTGTTTTTGTTTTACCAGTAGAGTTTCAACAAAATCTTAAAAAGTTCAATGAATTAAAAAAATGCCAATAATTATATAATTTCAAGTCAGTGTTTTATATTTAAAGATCAGTTATAAAGAGCCAATGTTATTATTTTCATTTTGATTAATTTAATTCGAGACTAAAATAAATGTGAAAGGGCTTTTATCTGCAATAATAATTTTCATCAAAAATAACATAGACTTATAAAAGTCATATACACGGTCAATCATACTGAAGATTATCAATTGTACTACAAAATATTTAAAAGACTATTTCCAGTATAATGACCCGAATATCATCATTAATATTTGACTGGCACACTTAAAAGTTTTATCACATGGCTAAATGATTGACTATTATATTATGATAAGGTCATGCTTTTCTATAAAAAGTGGCAAGAAATTTTAATTCACGGCCCTATTGGTTTGTTTTTTTTTGCCTTTTTACTTAATTAGTGAAAAACAAGATGGACTGCTCTAAAAGTTTACTTTCTTGTGTAAAAAGTGCTATTTAGAATTTAATGCAAATGATAATTAAACTTTCTATGTAAATAAGTGTAACATAGCGGGTATTATATTCAATGGTAGCGGCCATCCATATTTGTAAAGCCAGCATCATTTTCTGTACAGAAACCGGCAAAGTGTTGCTCAAGGCACTATAAACAAAGCAGCTGATAAAATGTTACACTCATAACTGTTAACAAAAACTGTTTCCGCGAATAGTCTTATAGATAATAATATCTATTTCGCCGTGTTAGGTGCAGGAGCTATTATTAGAAGAAGAGGTAAAATTTTGTTTTAGAAATGCACAATCAATATTGTTTTATCTGCAATTGAGCATAAAATAAAAAATAACTTCAGCCAAAGAGCATAACTGGCATTATACTCAGGCCCATCAATTGGTATGGAAAAAAATAATTTTACCAGGTTTCAAAAAATCAATCAAAATTCAAAAAACATAAATATTAAAATCAAAAAATGTATATATGTATGTCTATACATACATATAATGATTTATGGCCGCTTAGTAACTGACGGTGACTCACTATAACATCCTACAATCACGCCGAAACTAAGAGGAGAGAATCACTGTAGAAAAGGTAATAATTTATTGCGGAAATTTTGTGATAAAATTAAAAAAAAATATAAACTTATCCAAGTCAATCTAACTTAGTCTAACTTATCCTTATGCATTACAAAAAAAAACAAATAATAAAATAGTGAGATGGCGTCAGTTTTTAAGAAGATATAACAAAAATAAACAAAAAAATAAATTTCAAAAAAGTTCAGTATTTAATTGATTATATACCGCTGACACTTAATCATGCTTTTAGAAACCACGCCAGTTGTAAACAATACTTGTGTGAAAAGACAAAATCTTCTTTTCAAATTTCCGCCGAGTTGTAAGTAGAAGGCCAAATAGGTCACGTGTCAATTTTAATTAAATATCTTTTATATGAAGTGATCTTGACTACGTTTCATTAATTAACCATTTGTAAATACTAAAACAGGAATTTTACGATTGTGTTTACAAAAAAAACATTATTAGTTGAACTTTGCAGCTTGTTCATTATTTTTATTATAAATACCTATAAATGTATATATTATTAATAAATAGTTCCCATAATATATTGGATTATTTTTTATTTTGCCCTATCTGCAATGTTCTACGCTCTATAGTAAATGTGGCGTATGACATGACTGACAATCTTTCGAACGTTTTATCTAGGTACAAGGGTACAAAGATGTTTTACGTTTTCGTCACCTCCACATGATATTTTTGTCAACATAAGGTACCCTTCTATATCTGAAACAAATATAAATATTGCTACAAAGTGAAGTAATAGGCTATACAAATCCCTCTACTGGGCACAGGACTCTTTTTTTATTTCTGAGAGGGTTTTAGGGCAAGGAAATTCCCGCCGTGCTTCCCCAATGCGTGTTGACGAAAATTGCAATTACGAATTTCATTCGTGCTGTCGGGGATCAAACCCGGGAAAATTTACAGCGAACGCTTTGACAACATATTTTTAATACGACACAAATAAATACGATTTAACATATATAATAAAAATTCTTACGTACTTGAAACTTGAACACTTGATAGCTTGTGATGCCTACCGGACAAAGCTACAGCACCACACTGTGCAATGTAATTGAAGATGCATAACCGCGACATAATTCTCAGTGATGCGCAAGCATAACAGGCAGTATGTCACTTATATAATTGTCATCTCTGCAGTCTAATAATCTTTGCACTTTTATAAGTAATACAGAACGTAGTTGCTAGACGGTGTTGACATCGGCAAAAATCTCTGCGATCGCCGTTTCGTCAAGGTCATTCAGGCTAGTTAAAGCCTTAAAGAATAAAAAAGGTTTCATTATCCTTTCCTTTTTAACACAATATTTTAAATGTCATCAAAATTGATGTAAAAAATTATACCAGAATTCAAATCTTTGTAGTAAACATTAACAAAGGAAATGAGACTAAAATAGGTCATTTATTTTCGGGTTGAAATTATGGCCTTCGCTTGTTGAGTTTGGCGAGACAAATTTATGGCCTTGAACTAGCAGCGTTAAATAAATAGTAGGGATAAGTATGTTATTATCGACAGCCCATCACATGTCCACGCTAAAAATACACGGTCAACGGTCAAAGACACGGTCTTGAGCCACCTGCACCCATCGACTTATGGAGTATGTTATTAGTAGCTTTCTGAAATAGACTAAAATCATCAATCAATTGTCTAGGAACACTGTCTGATAAATATGAAGGATATTTAGGTATTTCAAAGTCTGCATCTAACAGGGAGAATTTAAAAAACAATTTATGAGTTTGCCTCGCCGTTTCTAGCGGATTTCCCGCTATTGCCAGTAACAGCAGCTCCATCATTGAAATATTTAATCATTACTACATCATGACTATTCCAAAAAAGATAGCTTACGACCTTTTCTTCTTCCTTATCCTATGCATACACTAGACGATAATCGAGCCGAATCTCGATCAGTACATGGTGTACTAAACTTTGTAGTTATTTAATTAGAAGTTCAGACGGTTTGATGATAAGGGATCAAAACAGCCCGGATTTACATACAATAATGTTTATTATTTTAGCGGCCTTTTTATGCAATTTTATGAAAATGTCGCCTCAACCGGTATGTGTGTTTAACTTTCTGGTTTTAAGAGCTGCTAATTCTAAGTACACTAAAATCTTAAGATATCTTTATCTGACCGGAAAACTTCACTGCTCGGCATGGGCTCGTCTGTTGTAGGATCGATTTACCTTAATCTTAAAGCTTGGCAGGTGGATTGAGGATCGGAGTGCCAGATGTCTCGCACTATTGACGCTGCTGCCCGTCACTGGTTTCGATATTTTACAAAAAATAGTACTAAAAATGATTATACCGCCATCTATCGGAAGCAAAAAAAAAACCTTATGGCTTCCATAAGATTTTTTAGCTTTTTACGAGATGTGTGTTACTACACCAATTTAGTCTCGTGAGATGAAATTTAGTGATGGGTATTCTTACCGTCTCCACATGGCGGCTTAGTAAATTAATTTGCCTAATTTTAATTTTAAAACTCAATCCGAGTAACTTTAACAACAAAACAATATATGCATTTCAATAGACGGACGAACAGCTGATCCTTGAGAGGTGCTTCAATTCTAAAACTACACTAATTGTTGGATTTTGGTCTTGGACAAGCTGTGAATGTTCCTGTTTGATCCTTCATCCAAACCTAACTATGACCGCAGCTGCTAAGTATTACATGGGGCACAGGGAATTTAGAATGAGTGAGTGCACGACTTGTATTGCCGGAGCAAGAGAATCCACTACTCCATATCACGTAGTCGGTCCCGTAAGAGGCAACAAAGGAAAACTAAAACAGAAGATAAGCAGCAACATCTTTCTCATAACAACAAAACTTATTAAAAACTGTTGTTGCTGACCCCAACTACGACAAATATCCCACCTACGAATCTTTCTATGGAAAAGCCTTTCTTTCTGGACTTGATGAACGAATTTAATAATAAGTGCTTCTTATTTCGTAAGTATTAGAAAATATTATTTATTTTAAAGTATTTAGAAATTAAGTTTAGAGATTACAGTTCAGAAGATATTTATTTCTTAGAAAGTTATACGTAATTCTACATGTTGTTTCTTTTGCACATATATTTAATATGAACTACATAACGTGAAGAGAAATTCTGTAGGAAAAGGGCAAAAGTTATGTGTCAGGTCATATTTCATCAAAACAGGCATGTTATATATTATCACGACGTTTTCTTTTAAATAACTTTATATATATAATGCGTTAAATTTTCAATTCCAACATTATATTAATTGAACAGAAGTTCGCTTCCAAATAGAATGTAATTGCTCTCGCAGGAATTCTCTCCCTAATATCACATTAGCTAATACACTGCTAATTAATTCCCACACAAACTGTCGTGCGTTTTATGACATACGCGTCTGACAGTTTATGACCAATCATTTTAAGAGAAGATCTCATCAAATATTTGCTATACATTTAGTATAATTGCTTATTTTTATTCTATATATTACCTTATGAAATTAAACAAATATATAAATAATCATACGCTACTGACCTCCATATATCTCATCGCTGGCCATCTCTCGGTAGAGAGTAATTGAGGATGTATGGATATTTGTTACTCTTCTTCGCAAACACTAACGAATGTATTTTAATGAAACTTTACAATAATAAAGCTCATACATCAGAACACCATATAGGCTATATAATTAATAAAATATTATTATTATTAATTATTAAATTAATATATAATTAATTAATAACTATATTGTCTAAATTGTTCGAAATATAACGATAAGTGCTAAGTAAGTCGGGAAAAATCTGTCATCTGAGACCTATTTTGACGTGCGGTGCAAAAACTGTAAGTCACACAAAAATTATCTATGGGGAATTGTTTCAACAGTGGTAGAGCTACGCGGCAGCTTTTGCTGTCGCACGGATGGGCCGGCTCGAACCGGGGAGGTACCACGACCTCACAGAAAACCAGCGTGAAGTAGAGGTTTACTTCTGCGTTTCGCTTGGTGAGTTCAGGTGGCCGGAGGCCCTTTTTACTGGAAATGAGGCATTCCATCTTAGTCCTCACGGGTGACAACGCATCTACATTTTGATTTGTAATAGAGGATAGATGTAGGCCGCAGCAACCACTTACCATCAGGAGGACTGTGTGCTCGTTTGTCACCCTTATCCTATAAAAAAAAAGTTTTACAAAAAAGTCCGCGACAGTATATGCCTATTTATCTTTTGGAACGAAGTTCCTCATTGCACGGTACAAATTTGACGGAAGGGGGCTAGACGAGAAAAAGTGTAAGATTTTTCCGTTACGAACAACTTTCTATAGTACGCACAAGATGGAATAATATCCATCTACCTTGCATTTTTCTTATCTTGCCATGAAACAAATATTATTTTAAATGACGCTTCATTTTAATAGACGCTAGTAATTCATTTTCATTTACCCCGTGTAGTGGCAGGTATGAATACTCACTACCCCATATCTTCCCGTGGGTGTCGTAAGAGGCGACAGAGGAAAACTGAGGCAAAGGATGGGCAGCAGCATCTTTCTGATAACAGCAATATTATAATAAAAAAAACTGCGGTTGCCTATGTACCCCTATGATAGTAACAAAGAGACGGCCCCCAGTACCCGGTAACGGCGTTGCAGGGGTGTGTTAAGAATCTCCGGTGGAGGTTCGGTTGCCACCTACGACAACTTGACCTGGCAACTTTTAACGCACGCACCCTGAGGGTTGACGGGACAACGTTGTAAAGATTGGGAGTGTGTCGACGAGGGTTGCGTACCTTATACTCAGAATCACCAAACGGTATCCGCTGAAGCTCATACAGCTTTACGTACCAAACTCGGCACACCCCGATGAGGAGGTCGAGGAAATGTATGAGGATATCTCTACAGCCATGCATTGCTCCAAAACTAACGCACTATACGGTGTTAATGGGAGACTTCCACGTAAAACTAGGCACAAGAGAGAACGGTGAGCTGAAAGTAGGGAAATTCGGAATAGGGCAACGGAACCCAAGGGGCCCGCAGCTGGCCGACTTCATGGAGAAAGAGGGATTCTTTATAATGAACTCTTTCTTCCAGAAGCGGCCCCATAGGAAGTGGACCTGGTCGAGCCCCGATGGTTCGACAACAAATGAGATTGACTTCATTATGAGGACCAGACGACAACTGTTCTGTGATGTCAGGGAACGCAAGGGTGAAAACCGGCAGCGATCACTGAATGGCTAGAGGCACACTGAACCTAAACATTAAGTTGGAGAGGTGTCGTCTAATGAAGTCAACGCTCCGCCCCCCTCGTGCTCTAATCCAAAGTCCCGAAACCTTCCAGCTCGAGCTAAAAAACCGTTTTCAGTGCCTAGAAGACTGCAATGAAGTGGACGATATGAATGATAAGCTCGTGGAAACTGTCCATGCGGTTGGAGCCAAGGTCTGCAAGAACCGCCGCAGAAGAACACAAAAGCTCTCCGACCACACTCTTAATCTCATGGTTGTTAGACGGGAAATGAAGCTGCAGTCTTCAATAGATTTGACAGCATACAGGCAACTGAACAAACAGATCTCCAAATGCATGCGGTGGGACTTAAGCAACTTTAATACTGCTCGTATTGAAGAACCGATCGAGTGGAACCAGGACTCCAAAGTCTTTGCTAGAGATCTGTTTGCCAGAAAAAGCCAACCGTCGAAACTGAAGACCGAGTGCGGCAGCGTCGTTTCCGGGACACCTGAGATTTTGAGTGAGATTGAGAGGTTCTATGGGCAGCTGTACACATCATCGTTGGAGCCACACGCAAGTGTGAGTAACGATCCAAGAGCGAGTCTTATCCGACACTATTGCGATGATATCCCGGACGTAAGTCTGAGCGAGATTAGAATGTCTCTCCAGTATTTAAAAACGGCAAGGCCCCAGGCGAAGATGGAATTACAGCGGAGCTTCTGAAAGCGGGTGGAACACCGGTACTTGAAGTTCTTCAGAAGCTCTTTAATTCCGTCCTTCATGGTGGCATTACACTGGAGGCGTGGTGCAGAAATGCGGTGGTCTTGTTCTTCAAGAAAGGTGACAACGCTCTCTTGAAGAACTACAGACTGATTTCCCTTCTGAACCGCGTTTACGTGCTGTTTTCGAGAGTCAATACGAATCGTCTCGCGCGCAGACTTGACGACTTCCAGCCTCCCGAACAATCTGATTTCCGAAAAGGCCTTAGCACCATCGATCGACCCTTCGGCAAATTGTACAGAAGTCCGAGGAGTACAATTTGCTACTATGTCTGGCGTATGTGAACTATGAGAAAGACTTTGATTCCGTCGAAATTTGGGCAGTGCTGCAGTCCCTTCAGCGGTGCCAAGTTGACTGTCGGTATATCGAAGTGCTTAAGTGCCTGTACAGTAGGACTACGATGGCTATCCGTGTACAGAACCAGAGTACGAAACCTATCCAATTGCAAAGAGGTGTAAGACAAGGTGACGTTATATCCCTGAAACACTTCACCGCTGCATTGGAAGACGTTTTCAAGCTTCTGGGCTGGAAAGGATACGGTATTAACATCAATGGCGAGTACATCACTCAACTTCGATTTCTCTGCCGACGAAATAGTGCTTATGGCAGAATCGCTGGAGGACCTAAGCACTATGCTCAATGACCTCATTAGTGTTTCCCAACGGATAGGTCTTAAGATGAACATGGACAAAACAAAGATCATGTTGTTTAATGTCCATGTCACACCTATGCCGGTAGTTGTTGGGAGCACTAAGCTCGAAGTTGTTGACGAGTGTGTTTATCTGGGACAAATAGTCTGACTAGGTAAGTCCAACTTAGACCGAGAGGTCAATCGACGGATTCAACTCGGTTGGGCAGCGTTTGGGAAATTACAGCACATCTTCTCGTCAGCTATACCTCAAAACTTGAAAACGAGACTGTACAACCAGTGCGTGTTGCCAGTGATGTTCTATGGAACTGAGACGTGGTCCTTCACTGCTGGCCGGATGAGGAAGTTCAAGGTCGCTCAGTGAGCTATTGAGAGGGCAATGTTCGGAGTTTCTCTGCGTGATAAACTTAGAAATGAGGATATCCGCAGTAGAACCAGAGTGACCGACCTAGCCCAACGGATTAGTAAGCTGAAGTGGCAATGGGCCGGCTATATTGCTTGTAGAACCGACAACCGATGGGGAAAAAAGGTCCTCGAGGGACGACCTCGTACCGGTGGACGAAGTGTAGGGCCCTACTAGATGAGGTGACGACCTGGTAAGATATGCAGAAAGTCGATGAATGCAAGTGGCTCTGGACCGTGCTTTTTGGCATTCCTTGGGGGAGGCCTATGTTCAGCAGTTGACTTGTGAAGGGCTATAATGATGATTATGACGATGATTGTAATTCATTTATTTGTATTTTTAATCAGTAATATAATACGTTTATCAATAATAATATAATACGAAAGAAACTTCGTTGCAACCGAGTGTTTCACCACATTCACTCATGTTTCTTTTATGTGTAAGCCATTATTACTAAAATAGTGAATCTCAAATAAAATAAAATTTTATACTTGATTTCCAATGCACATTTTGCAGACAAATGGACTTTATCAAAATAAATACTTTAATCGTTTCTGATGTTCAAATTAGATAACTTTTGGCTTTTGAACTACGTAATTTGGTCAAATATTTTAAAGTAACGACGCCCGGGGACTTGCCGTTTTTATGGTGCTGGAGAGCCATTCTAATCTGGCTCAGAATGACGTCCGGGATATCATCGGAATAGTGTAGGATAAGACTTGCTCTTAAATAAGACTTGCTTGATGCCGTGTAGTGGCGGTTAAGAATATTTACTACCCTATATCTACCCGTGCTTGTCGTAAGTGGCGACAGTGGGAAACAGGCAGATGGGCAGCAGCATCTTCCTGATAACAGCAATATTACCTTAAAAATCTGCCATTACAGCAATATTACCAAACCTGCTTGCCAAGCGTGTCTACTATGGAAAACATCCCCCCATGATGAAAGTTACGAAGAGACGGCCCCCAGTTCCTGATGGCCCCGCTATTCCTGGCTACGGTGGTAACCATGGCAACGGCGGGGCAGGGGGTGCTAAGAGTCTCCGATAGAGGTTCGGTTGCCACCAAAGATGACTCGAACTGGCAACATACAACGCACGCACCCTGAGGACTGACGAGAAGATTCTCGGCTGGAAGAAGAGACAGATAAGTTACGCAGGCATATTATATGATTATCCAAGGTCCGAAGAGAGAGGGGGGAGGGACACGGTAACCCTTGAATCCGGCAACTTGTTCTATCATCGGGAGGGCGAACATCTGTCCCAAGGAGGTATCGGATTTATCGTCCACAAGTCTCTCGTTAATAACGTAGTAAAGATTGTGTGTCGACGAGGGTGTCGTACCTTGTACTCAGAATCACTAAATATTCGTTGAAGGTCATACAGGTTTACGCACCAAATTCGGCACATCCCGTCGAGGATATTAGAGATATCCCCAGCCATACATTCCTCCAAAACCCACTATACGATGTTAATGGAAGACTTCAATGCAAAATTAGGCACTAAAGAGAACGGTGAGCTGAAGGTAGGGAAATTTGGAATAATTCAACGGATCCCAAGGGGCCAGCAGCTGGCCGACTTCGTGGAGAAAGAGATACTCTTAATGATGAACTCTTTCTTCTAGAAGCGGCCCCCTAGGAAGTGAACCTGATTGAGCCCCGACGGTTCGACAAAAAATGATATTGACTTCATTATGGGGAACAGACGGCAACTGTTCAGTGATGTCTCAGTACTATATACCTTAGTACTATAAACTAGATATATATAGATAAAATATAGATAATAACCTTTAACCTACCTAACATTAAAAAATAATATTCTTATAACAGCAAATTACTAATACATTCCGATAATAATGTATTGTAAAATCGCTGGTAGACCCAATAAATAAATAAATAAATTGCAAAACACTTCGGTGTATTCTACTACCAACTTATATCAAAGGATTCAATTTGTTTTCTCACAACACCTAACCCCACAGTAGAAGCGGCCTTGACAAATGCGCGTAACGGGCTAAGTGATACACAATCGCACGCGGAATTAAGGTGCATTTTGATTTAATACGCGCGCTATATATATTTTTGACGATATATCAACGGTAAGCTAATTTTACGAAGGTCACTTTCGAGGTGTGCAAATTATTATGAACTTTAGCGGCGTTGTAACTAAGTTTAAACTCGAAATGTTGGCAAAAATTGAAAAAAAAAATCATTTAAACGAGCGATTGCTATTTTATAATAATATTTTCATCCCTATTGCTTCGATGAGAGCATTTAATAATAAATATAAAAGTATGAGTTTATCATAGAAATATAAATGTTTTTTTGAACTGTAATTTAATAAGAAAATCTTTTAAATGATAAAAAATGAAAGTTCGCTAGTTGTTGCAATGCAATTTGCATGATAATTCGCCTTTGTAATATTCTGTAAAATATTATGCAAATGGTGCAGAAAGTTATTACTAAGAAATGGCGAGAAGTATTTCTGTTTGCAACGTTCTCAATTAAAGGAGAGAATGTTCGTAAAGTAAATCGAAAGTTTCTTAAAAAATATAAAATCTGTATGAAATTATGTTTATTGTGTTGCGCCGTTGGTTTCCAAGATATCGTATTTCATATCTAGTTTCATTTATTGCACACGGGTCCTAGACCATATTATGTCCTATTCATTCAGTTATAGCTTTAACAAGCTTTTGTTTTCGTATTTAAAATACCTAATCTTCTTTTTCGTCTTTATTATAAGCCCACAAACGTTTACTGCAAAACATGGTTCTCTCCCGAAATGGTAAAGTTAAAGTTAGTTAAAGTTACAGCCTATATACGGCCCGCTGCTGGGCACCGGCCTCCCCTAATTTCTGAGAGGGTTTTAGTGCAAGGAAGTGTCCGCCGCGCTGTCCCAATACGTGTTAGCGAACTTCAATTGTCATCGAAATATTTTTTTTTATTTCTCAGACATGCAGGTTTCCTCACGATATTTTCCTTCACCGCTGAGCACGTGGTAAATCAGCACTTAAAATTATTGCAATTAATTTCATTGGTGCCGGCGGGGATTGAACCCGCTACCACGGCTTAATTTGATTTGCCTGAATTTCCAAGTAGGTGGATTGACGATGATAATAACAACCATTTTGCTTTTCCCGATTTAGGTGTTTTACGTTTGGCGAAAATGGAATGGTTATACCGCCATCTATCGGCTTTTTAAAAAAGCTGATTTAAAATAATTATTAATTCTCTTCGTTTTTTTCTTTTAATTTTGAAATAAAGGTACAGAATGCACTAAAATAGGAAAATTGTATGTTTGTGTTTATTCATGTTCTTGCTGTACACTTTATAGTATATCTGATATAGTGAAATATTTCACATATTTTAACTTTTTCATTTATATAATTTTAACAATTAAACTTAGTTGCAGTTACTGTCTAAAGCGGACTTAAATGTAGCGACACAAGTTGATCGCAACTGCTTGCTGAATCTCAACTTGTTTCATGCTGATTTAATTGCAAGCTGGTACGATCAGAATTTACATTAATGCCTGTCGATTTTAACGAAGCAACGTATGAAATATTTATAAACATGAATTGAATAGAAATGTGGTGGTGGTGCGGTGTAAGAATATCTACTTACCCCATATCGTCCTGTGGGTGTCGTAAGAGGCTACGGAGTAAATTTGAAACAGGAGATGAAAAAAAAACTGCGGTTGGGAACCTGCCTGCCAAGCGTGAGGGTATATATGTATAATCCATGGGTAAGGCCTATGCAGTGAACTATTATATGCTGTGATGGATGAATGTATGATGAAATTTTTTTTAAATTTTTATACGTGGTAGAGCCATGCTGCAGCTATATTATAGTTGTAGCACGAATGGGTCGGCTCCACCGGGGAAGGACCATGCTCTCACAGAATACCAGCGTAAAATAAGCGTCAGTAGCCTAATGGCAGGGCGCGGACCGCGAACTCGAAAGGTCGTGGATTCGAATCCGCCATTCGACTACTGTCGTGAACCACTACTTCTAACACAAGCATTTTAAGCTTACCAGAAGTGGTTAAAGGGAATATTAGTAATGCTTAATAGCATTTCTAGTATTTAAAAAAATTGCAGCTTAACGCTGCTGTGTTTCGTATGGTGAAACGAGGCATTGCATCTTAGTCCTCACGGGTGACAAAGCATCTGCATTTTGATTCTTAATCGAAGATAGATGTAGATGTCTATAGGCCACAGCAACCACTTACCATCAGGTGGACTGTGTGCACGTTTGTCACCCTTATCCTATAAAAAAAAGAAAAAAAAAGAAATAGAAATGACATAGTTAACCGTGTATTGTATTAGCAGTGTAAAAATATACCATAACTCCCCTGGATTTAGTAAGAGGTGACAGCAGGAAACAAACCAGAAGATGGGCAGAAAAATCTGCGGCTGCCAATCCGACTGCTAAGAATGGCAACTATGGCAATTATTCCACTTATGGGGCATTCTATGGAGAGCCGCAAACTTTGATAGGTTGTAATGATTTAATCAAAAAAACAATTCCATGGGAACACAATCCTGTCGTAGTTTCGCATCTGTTAATGAAATGATTGCTTGAGACATAATAATATAAAAAAGTTTATATGCAAATTATACCATTAATAAATTCCGAAATTCTCGTGAAAATGTATTATTTTATTTCCAAAAGTAATTTGGAAAATGTTTTTCATTTACGTTAGGAACACAGAAAAGATTAACAAATGTTTTAAAATAAAGTAACAAACTTATAAATGTGCTACGTGACCCTCTCGATGAATTACTTTCCCTTTATATTTCGGGATATTCCTTTGTTTTACTTACTTCGTCTTATTGGACTTTCGACTTTTTAGATATAAGCTGTTTCACTTAATGTTTTCAAAAACAATTGTATGTATGGACTTTAGTTTTTTAATCTTAAAAGTTTCGAAGTGCTTAGTTTTTACTTTATTTTATACATAAAGTTTTGTTAATAAAAAAAAATGGAACATTCTTCAGCTAAGCTAGTGTTTGACTACTTGCCGGTAGGTGTTAATGTAGCCGAAAATTGTAAAGTGCACTCACTTCATCGTTTTACCTGGTCTTCCCTCTAGTGCCGCCCTACACCTCGCTTAAGGTACGAGGCCGCCACTTAAAAACCTTTCTTTCCCAATGGAAGTTTGTACTTCAAGCTACTCGTTTCGGCCCATTGCTACTTCACACTTACTGATTCGTTGGGCTTTGTTGGTTATTCTGATTCCACCGCCGATATCCTAGTTACCAAGTCAATTGGCACAAGGAAACTCTAGAATTAACCCTCTTCATAGCTCGCTATGGAAACTGAACACTTAATTAACTTAAGAAAAACCTGTTATAGTATATGCAGGCTAATTAGGTCCTTCACTCTTATACCTAGTATATCTGCCGCCAAACAGCAGAGTAGTGCAGAATATCTAAAGCGTATGTAAAGTTAGTATTAACAGTATTAATTACAGCTATGAGTGATTCTATCTTCATCTTCATAGCCAGGTAATAGCGTATCTATAAGTTTCTGTGTTTGAAGCTGGTTGATCACATAAACTGCTAGTCCGTTGGTCATATAAATTCTTTGAAAAACTTTGAAATTTGATATTATTGAATAAAAGTGACTATATCGTTCATTTAGTTATTTTTGGCAGAATCGCTGGAGGACCTAAGCACTATGCTCAATGACCTCAATAGTGTCTCTCAACGGATAGGTCTTAAGATGAACATGGACAAAACAAAAGTCATGTGTAATGTCCACGTCACACCTATGCCGGTGGTTCTTGGGGACACTAAGCTCGAAGTTGTTGACGAGTATGTTTACCCGGGACAAATAGTCCGACTAGGTAAGTGCAACTTCGATCGAGAGGTCAATCGACGGATTCAACTCGGCTGAGCAGCGTTCGGGAAATGACGCCACATCTTCTCGTCAGGTATACCTCAAAACTTAAAAACTAAACTGGACAACTAGTGTGTGTTGCCAGTGATGACCTATGGAACTGAAACGTAGTCCTTCACAGCTCAAGGTCGCTCAGCTAGCTATGGAGAGGGCTATGCTTGTTTCTCTGCGTTATAAACTTAGAAATGAGGATATCCGCAGTAGAACCAGAGTGACCGACATAGCCCAAAGGATTGTTAAGCTAAAGTGGCAATGGGCTGGCCATATAGCTCGAAGAACCGACAACCGATGGGGAAAAAGGTTCTCGAGTGGCAGCCTCGTACCGGCGGACGAAGTGTAGGGCGTCCCCACTAGATGGAGTGACGACCTGGTAAGACATGCAGGAAGTCGATGGTTGCAGGTGGCTCGGGCTTTGTGGCATTCCTTGAGGGAGGCCTATGTTCAGCAGTGGACTTGTGAAAGGCTGTAATGATGATGATGATGATGATGATTAAAAATGTAATAAAACTTGCTATCTCCTAAATACAATTACTAAATACGACGGCATGGTAGCGTTAGATTTTAGCTTTTGGAGCCACAGGTACGAATACCGCAGAGTACAATTATTTGTATGGCCTTTAAAATTATATTTCGGGGTCTTGACGTTCGTCCTCGAACATTCGAAGTAATTTTTAGTTGATTAATGCATCAATAAATTAAAGGACTTAAGGACTTAAATTAAAGGATTACAGGACATTTCACTTTTGACTCCTGGAAGATGGTGGTATAATCATCTCGTTTATGCTAGATATAAAGTACCCAGGTATCGGCGACAGGCAGAAACGTCAAAGGTGCAAAGGTCTGGTACCGTGATCATCAATGCACCTTCCAATCGAATTAATTCATAAAGGATCTGATTAATGAACGTCCAAGTCCAGCAGTGGAAGTTTACAGAATGGTGAAAATAAAGGGTATCATGATAAATAGATTCCATCACAAGATTACCACAAAATACTCAAGTTATCTGCATCCATCGATTGCATCAACAAGGAGACTGGTGGTAGTTCGAAGGTTAAGCGCTTGATGTAATGTAACTCAAAAAAATGTCGTTAAACCTGCATGTCTAAGAAATGAACCGGCAACTCGACGCATTGAAGCAGCACTGCGATTTAGTGCTACATAACCTTTCCAGAAATGAGAGGAGCCCTGTGTTTAGCAGCGCGACACATAACGTTGCTTAACTTTTAGTCCAGTTAACTAAATCATCATAATTACAGCCTTTTACGAGTAAATAGCTGAATGAATTCCTACCCTAACAAATACCACAAAGCAGAGTCCAGTCCTGAGTCACGTGCATCCGTTAACTTCTTGCATCTCTTATCATAATATGACGTATTTATAGCTAGAAATCTTCACTAAAAGTACGTAAAAAAGTAGTTGAAAAAGGCTGGACATGTGCCTTTTTTGCGCCCAGAAGCAAAGTAAAGGGCTACCCTTCGGGAAGCGGGGGAGGGAGGTGGTGAATGCTCTTAGCATACCACGTAGCCGGCTGCGTGGTTATGTGACTATGAAACCTACATAATACCTACTGCCTAAAAGCCACCTGGCACTGGCTTTGGCCTGGAGGGCCTTTCTGTCGTATCGGAAGCGACCCCGATATATATAGAGATAAAGGGAAAGGGGGCGAAGACATGTGTCTCGCGCATTGTATTTTTATACGCGGTAGAGTTACACTGCAGCTTTATTATGGTCCACGGGGAAGGACCACACTCTCACCGATTAATAGTATGAAATAGCATTTTAATTCTGATGTCTTTCGTATTGTGAATGTATACAACTGGAAATACTATTAACTGGAAATGAGCCTTTCCATCTTAGACCTCTGGGGTAACAACGCATCTGCATTTTGATTCTTAATCGAAGATTTCATCAGGTGGTCTTATGTGTTCGTTTTCCATCCATATTCTATGGAAAAAAAGCGGAAATTACCTTAATCTTCACGCTTATCCGTCGGATTGAAGATAGCAATTCAAGCTCTTTGACGCTCTCGTATCTGTCACAGGTCTAGGTTTTATATACGTGGTAGAGCCATGCTGCAGTTATATTAATAGTATAGTTGTGCCACGAATCGTTCGGCCCAACTGGGGAAGGACTACGCTCTCAGAGAATACCAGCGTAAAATAGCAACTTAAAGTTGCTGTGTTTCATATGGCGAGTGCAGAGAACTGGAGACCCTTTTTACTGGAAACGAGGCATTCTATCTTAGTCCTCACGGGTGACAACACATCTGCATTTTGATTCGTAAACGTGGATAGATATAGATGTCTATGGGCTACAGCAGCCACTTACCATCAGGTGGACTGTGACTTGTTACCCTTATACTATTAAAAATAGATATTTTATGTCTGGCATTTATTTTCTTCTCAAAGATATTCAGTAGAAATGTGAATTTGCATTTCAAACTAGGATGGATACTCTTTAATATCGTTCAAGTTGTGAAACGGGAAAGAAATTTAAAATGTAAAACTTTCTCGTTGAACTTAAAACAGTTCGAAAGTTATTTAATAATGACCTTGTTAAAGGAATTAGAAAAAAAAATGCAGAACGATGTTCACAAGTTAGGATTAGCCCACACTTTTATTTTGTATTAATTTGTATTTTAAATATTTTTTTGTGCGTGAATATTTAAGTGTAAAAATGCGGTTTGAATGCATCATGTAACCAAATTTCGCAATGATTTTTATAGCTGCTTAATCAAGCTGAGATAGACGATAGTTTCATTCATTACGAATCCTATCCATCAGAGAAACTATCCCAGGATAGCTCTCCGTTGCTCGTTGGGCGACTTTAAGTTTGAAGATTATTTGTACCGTTTGTGTCCAACGAACCATTGGAACAGACGCCTCCTGGCTAGATGAAGCGACGATCTGCACAAGGCGGCAACCGGATGCGTGAAGCCAAAATGAGGGCTCAGTGGCACGCCTTGGGAGAAGCCAATGTTCACTTATGGACTGTCGTTAGCTGATTATGCTGATGATTACTGTTAGCAAATGTTTCCCTTACTCAGCCATAGTTATAAATTGACTTATTAACGCTGAACTCTTAACACTAAAAATATTGATTCATATCAATGTATGTCATTAAATATTCATGAATTGTGATTTAATTATATTTTTTCTATTGACTGACTACCTTTCTGTTTTTAGAAATAAGTATTTGTGGTATATGATGGCGCCAACGACAGTGGCTACACTATAAGTTTTAATTATAAATTCTTTAATTAAATCTATACTTACTTTATTAAATAAATTCATTATTATTTAATTTAAAGTTTATTAAATATTTACGTACAATAAATGTTTATAATACATTATAAAATAAATTCCGGATTTAATAAATGATGTAGGTGATTTTAAACTGTTTTCGTTTAAGAATTATTGTAAACTGCATAATGCGGATATAAAGACCAAAGCATACTCGGACTTAATTCATTGTTAGTTACATAGATGCTTCAGATAGAAACTGAGTCAATAATATATTGGAGTACAAAAAGATTTTTATTTAAAAATCAGCCCCCACACTTTGCCACATTTCAGAATTGGGATAATAAATTCGGGAAGAACGAAACGTAAAAGCGTTCCGGGATAAAGAATGTCGGACCCCTACATGTATGGCCTTTGTGCAAATTAACGAAAATATTGCCGAAAGCGTACCCGCAACATTAAAGAAAACGAAGAAAGTAAGTTTTTTTTTTCAGAACACCACGCCCTCGCTCCAGAGAAAAGACAACGAATGTGTCATGTCGACACTGATGTCATCCCTAAATTTCGGCCTGAAGACAATACCAGTAACATCGGCAGCTGGCTGCATGAGAACGATCAGCTTGGTGAAATATATGGATAGGATGCAACGAAGAAACAATTTTTAATGCAACTTCGTCTGCGTGGTACAGTTCGAGGTTGGAAATTAGAAGCTGCTGCATCAATACGAAAGTCAATATGGAAGTGTGGTAAAACCTATGGGAGCTCTGCAACTACACAACAGACTGGGGTGAGACGGTGCTACATCTGTCAGCGGTTAGGACATGTAGCGCAGGACTGCCGTTCAAAACAAAGCTATGAAAACTGCCAACGAAACGCAGCGGTCACACATTGGCTACCTGTTGGTTCGCGACTACTCCTGATTCAACGCTACAGCATGCGTCATCTCTGGTGAGTCACATCTTGTTTACTACAACTGATGTGTTACGCAGTGTATACAAGCGTTTGGCGTACATCGGCACAGAAAATCTAGTTGTTTATATTTACGGGTTGTAAGTTAAATATTTTAACACAAAATAACGCGAAAATTTTGAAATTACCAATAGCGGCATCGACCACGGTAATGAGAGGATTTGGTGGAACTTTGATACAGTCGTTGGTTAGGTCGTAAATAACTGTGTATATAGACAAAATATATCTAAGTGTGAACGTGGAAATAACTAATTGTGAGCTATCCGATATGTATTTAATTATTGGGCAACCAATGATTAATCAATAAGTCTTGTAACTACATCTAGCTCTGTGAAATTTGTAGGAAATTTTGTAGTTGATGATTACTTAAAGTTCGTTAAATTGGAAATTTTGACTACAGTTCTAAATTCGATGTGTACCTAAAATATAATGTCACTTTACTAGTACAAAGCATCAGCCTAATTGATAGTGACAATTTGTACTTTCTGACAAATGCGGTCTATATGCAATTAGGAAAACTATGTTATAGTATAAATGAAGGAATTATTTGCATCGAAGGCAAAAGGAAGTCGAAGGAAAATTTATTAATATGAGTAGTGTACTAGTTACCTTCCCTGCTCGTAAATTAATAGCGCGGGCTAAGCTAGTAACCCTACCCCCTGCTAATGTACATGACTCACTGAATATAGATTTTTTTCTTGTCCTGATGATTACATTGGGGTGTAGGGTGTACCAAATAAGGGTGAAATTGACGTAGGAGACCTGAAAAAGAGGTACCACAATAAGTTCTTAAACTTATTAAATAAATAACGTTCTATGTTTGTTAGGAATACGGGAGATTTGGGGTGCACAGATCTCATGGAAATGCATATACGGACACCTACAGATAAACCCGTTTACTTTAAGCCATATATTTCGATGATATACTCGTAATGCTACTGAAAGTATAATATAGCGTTTTATATTTACGCGAACACTACACAATGAATAAAATTATGTTTACGGGTTTTATTGTGTTTAAATTTACTTACTTTAATTTTCGACATTTCGTGTGCTTTATACAGCCACCCATGGTCATAGGGGAGGGGGTGGGAACTCAACGGCCCGATGTCATAGTTAAGCCGGGCTAACTTCAGTTTTTAAATGTTAATTTTTGGTTCGATATACGCAGAAGGAGCTTACAGTATCTCCAAGTGTTGCAGTAATATGCTTGGATTTGGATTTAATTTTGTTCATTATAGGATCGCAAGCAGATGGATGGACCCATCCATCTTCTCTATTGAAATCAGGTTTTTAATTTCAATAACCTTGCGTATCATCCTTGGTAGGTGGAATCGGTGTTCTTTTGCGATAATTTGTGTTCTATCAAATTTGATGTAATGGCGGGGATGATCTTAAACATGTTCACAGACTTCAGACTACTCAAAGCGTCGGTGCCTCACGCCCACGCCAGCTATATATTCTTTCATGTGGGTTTTAATAAGCTTTTTGTTTGTCCTATGTAAGAGAGACCACATTTGCAAAATTGAAGGTAACCAGGCTAACTATGCCATCGGGACGTCAAACATCTCAGTACCCTTGTTACCATGGGTTACTGTACAGCACCCGAAACGTCAGGAATTAAAATAAGTAAATTTAATGCGACAAAATCCGTATACATAATTTTATTCAATGGATTTAAAAAAAAAATTCTAGGAAAGTTGTGAAAAAAAATACCAAGGGGATTATCAAAAATTTTACGAGCAAGAATTGTAACTTTGAGGGAAGAAGGATATTGCACGAGAGAAATAGCACACAGAGTTGCTGTATCCCAATCCTGTGTCGTGGGCACGTTGCAGAGGTACCACGGTATGGATAATTTAGCTCACTGACCCCGCAGTGGTCGCCCAACTGTTCTGACTGCTGCTCCGGCTCCGACAAAATAAAGGAGATGAGGAGGAAAACATTTGGCTAAACTGTCTCTTCGTTGACGAATCGCAAATCAGTTCTTATACAGATAACCGACTTGTCCGTGTCTGGAGAAGACCTGAAGACACTGAAATGCAAAGAACCGTTCAGCAAGACGAGAAATTGGTGTCCTTTCGGGGTGGAATAATGATTGGAGCTAGAACGCCTTTGATGTAATTTTCAGACCATTCCGAGCTAACCATGGGCACCAATTCGTACTGGTCGATGATATTGCACCCGCACATCGTGCTCAACGAGTCAATGCTGCCCTCTGAGAATGCTGGATAACTTTATCTTCAGCATACCCAGTTGGGTTTTCACGTGTGTTCGAGACAGGAGAGGAGTTATATTGTATTTAATAAAAACTTTCTATTAATTAATTGTTGTATGAGTTTGGTATAACAATCTTTTTCTTTACAATAAATTTCTATTAAAATTACACTAGGATTGAATTACTACTTATTTCAAACAGTGTAGGTACTTCTATTTTAAAAAACATATAACGTAAACTTTTTTTTTGATAAAGTTAAATTTTAAAAATATATTAGCTTTTGCTAGTGATCACAAACTTATTTATGTCGTGGAGCGTATATTTTATGTACGTACAAAGGCTGTAAATTCGCCTAAATTGTTTTACATCAATAAATAAAAAAATTCACCTGTTGTATGTAAATCGCAGTACGATTTTTTTGGATACGAATAAAACGAAATTGTCAGTATGATTACATATTTGCTGAAATAAGGTTTACCACGGTTGTTTAGAATTTTTATGAAATATGCAACACTTACTTAGTATTTCAACTTGGAAAATAAATTAAAGCTTGCCAATAGCAAGCTATGAAAAAATAACTAAAATTCTACCAGTTGCATAAAAAATTATTTTATGATACAAAACTACTTACTTACCCAACGACTTCAGAACACATGCATAAATAAGGATATAAAAAATTGTTAAATAAACTAGCTCTTCGGATTTTAATATTTTACCCTTTCGTCTGGGCTAAAGTACTCAATATTAATATTTATTATAAAATGTCAATATCACAACTAGAATGTCGTCAAATAGTTACAAAGCAACCTTAATCTCCTATTTCACCATGGAATTGTTTCCAAACTTATTTGGGACCACCTCCTGTGCTTATTTAATGAAACTAGTCATAACAACCGATTCACAATAGATGAAGATATTGCGTAATATACATACAAAATAAAATCCGGCCAATTGCGAGTCGGACTCTCGCATGAAGGGTTCCGTACCATCGTAAAACACGTTTCTAGTAAGAGAGCTCCCTTTAATTTTCAATCTATTTTTATTATGTTTTGTTATAGCGGTAGCAGAAATACGCATTCTGTGAAAATTTCAACTGCCTACCTGACAGACAGACGAACGGAGAGAGGAGGCTTATTAATAGAGTCCCGTTGGTTACCCTTTGAATAAGGAACCCTAAAAAGAAGGAAAACACATGCAGTCAAACTTAAGAACCTCTTATATTGAAGACTCCAAATAAAATTTAATTTCTGAAATTCAGTTATATATTAATATACCAAACGTATCCAACAAATGATTACATGGAATCTTGTAGAGCACAAAAAGTAATTCGTTTAATGAAATTAGTTTCCGACTTATTTACTTATAAGGTACAAAAAATAACAAGGTCCAAAATATAAACTGCTGAACTATATTAAAAGAAAACTTTGTACTGTCTTTTGTTGAAACAAATCGACTTTGTTTTGAAAGTAATCCTAGATTCGACTCTGAGCGTCTTGGAAAAAAAGATATCTTTTTTATCCTCATGAGAGAATTATAGTTGAAAGTCAATTATTGCTCTATAAAATCCACTTAATAAACATACACATTTTTCCACTTAAATATATATGTTTATTTGTGATAGGGCGGAATGATGATGATGAAATATTATTATATTACGTAAAAATTAAGTTCTGGTCTCGGATTACACATCATCTTCTTCTGCATTAGGCCGTGAAAGTCTACTGCTGGAGGTAGCCCTCTCCTGTTCGAGGAAGGATTCGTCTTAATCGCTACACTTAGCTGGTGGATTGTATTTGCAGTACCAGACGTTTCGCATCTTTGAATATCCTCCCTGTCGCCTGTATGGGTATTTCATCTGACTGAATGGTTATGCCGCGATCTTTTGGAAGCTATATCGCATTTCATATAGTTGCCGCTTACTATACCCATGACACGAAATAGGTTGATAGGTCCTCTTACGTCACCACTACCAATACGCGCCAACCTCACCTGTACTCAGTGCACCCGTTTAACTTTTCTATACATTAAACTTTACGTGGTAGAGCCACTCTGCAGCTATATTACTGTTTTGGTACAAATAGGTCGGGTCGACTAGGGAAGGGCCACGTTCTTACAGAATAACAGAGTATAAAGCAGCGTAATGCTGCTGTTTTTCGTATGGGGAGTATGCAGAACCGGTATCCGTTTCCACTGGTAACGAGGCATCTTAGACCTCAGGGATGAAAATGCAGAAATTTTGATTCCTTATCAAGGACAGATATACACTATGTCTATAGGTCACAGCAGCCACTTACCATTAGGTGGACTGTGTTAAAAACTAAGAAATGTGGCTCTGATGATCGAAAATTGAGGTAACATTCTTAAAAGCTTAACACATATACTGCTGGCATGTTATGGGGAGCATTATACACTATATGATAGGTCTTCTATCAGGCATATGGTATAAGGTATAAGACATAGGAATTCATCCGGGTGGGTATAGTGCTCTTCCTATTTTCTTCGGGCAAAAGTGCACTCACAGCTCTTTGATTGGTATGGGAGGTATTATAGGGGGTGAGACATTTCACATTATTCCTTAAGGGTAACAATTTACCTGTAGCCTTCGAATTTTGAAGTTAGTTGAAGATGTCTATCGGCTGCAGAAGCCAACTTACCATCCGTAGTATAAGCTTGCTTGTCACATAGTCTATAATAAGTTGACAAGTCCAAAATTAATAAAACAGAAAAAGTAAATATTAATAAGCATATTTTAGTCTTTAACATTTAAGCCGGGATTTAACCTTCATAATAAAAATAGCTTTAATATCCCGCTCCTTTCCTTTTGAATATTTATTAAATTTTCTACAGGATTCAGAGAAAAATACGGGGTATAAAATTTTTCGAATACTTTTGTTCGAAAAATTAAACTCTTACAGTGGTAAATAATTTAAACGTATAAAGTATTTATCTGCATTTATTACATAATAATATAGTTATATGAGAAGAGTATATATATTATTAATAATATTCGTAGAATCTGGTTACTCACTTTAAATATTAGAGTACAAAAGCACCTCGAGTTCGACTCCCACCGCCAACACTAAAGTCATTAATTGAAAATTTAAGTGCTGATTTCACACGTGCTCGCAGATGAAGAAAACATCGTAAAGAAGTCTGTATGTCTGTCAAATTAAACAAGTATTACTTGAATATGCAATTCAACCTTTAGCATTGGATAAGCACGGTGAACTTTTCTTTTTCGGATATTTGAGAAAAAGCCTGTGTCCGGCAGTGAGAGTCCCACTGCTGGGCACATGCCTTCTGTTCTTTCTAAGGTGGTATTTGGATAAGGAAATTTACACCGCGCTGACCTAGCGTGTTGGTGGACTTCAGATTCTTAATTTTTTTTTATTTCTCAGACATTCAGGTTTCCTAAGATGTTTTCTTTTAAAGCTGAGTAAGTGGTAAATCAAAACTTAAAATTGCAATATGATTGCAATTAACAATTTCATTGCTGTCGACGGGGTTCGATCTCAGGTAGCTTACGTAATGTAAAAATAATTTAAATATAAAGTAAAATGAAAAAGTGCTACAAGAAGTTGGTTATTATAAGTTTCTTGGTATCACTATTGACAGTAATTGTAATTGGAAAATGCATGTTCAGTCGATGTGTCACAAATTAAACAGATTTGTATTTGCGCTTCGCCGAGTTAGAGAGTAGCATCTGCCAAAGCAGCGTTAAACGTCTATTATGTCTATGTCTCATCGATATTGCAGTACGGACTTCTGATATGGGGCAACTGTTTTGAAATAGAACGCGTATTTAGCACTCAAAAAAAATGCATTCAAGCAATCTATAGAGCACGTTCCATGGCATCGTGCAAGCCATTATTTAAAGAAGCTATAGTGCTATCACTCGCATGGATGTATATAAAATAAGCCGCGACTTTTGTCAAGCAATTCCCTGAATACTTCGCAAGTAATAATTTTGCAAGAGATACAAGTTTAAGAGAAAAATCTAATAACAGAATATACCTTCCATAATGTAAATTTATGTTCTTTCAAAAAATTAGTACATAATGGCGATTAAAATCTTAGATGTTTATTTGTTTTTGTAGTGCATTCAAACATGACTATAGTAAGAATTATAATGGTTTTCAATTTCTTTTTGATTTAATTCGAAAAAACTTCAGGTATATCTACTAATAATACTTTTTTTAAATTATTTCCCATTAAAAACACATTTCTTTTTCTTAAAAACATTTATTTACATAACATTATAGACAATATTTTATTATATACAGTATTAAGAGCGATAGTATAAAAAAATAAAATAAAACTAGTAACTTTATTATAATACAGTCCTACTCCCAGTGGTATCGTGCCAAGAACGCTGGCTGCATTTCCCCGTTGAATGACTATAGCTCCTCCTTATCCTTAGCCTTTGAGTGAGAAAAGAACCAGCCCTCTTATCACCAGTAGCAACGATCAGTCTCGGATGGAGTTCCTGTAGGAACTTCACCGCACGTGGACCCTACGGACCGATAGTCTCTACAGCTAATGGTACAAATATGTAGTCATCTCTCAGAGAGCCATATTAGCTCCACTTACTAAGTTCAGCTGCCTCCGATGCCGCCCTGGCTCTAAAAGACGTACTCCTGAGATAAGAGGCTGCCAAAATGTCTACGCAAGTAGCTTCCTAGGGCTCATCATAGGGCTTTCCTCTCTCCCAAGGGACCAATGTCATACCGTCGGGTCTCTTGCCATCGTCTCTAAATATTCCACAAGGCTCCAAAACCGAGGGAAAATTTATAGAAACAAGAGCCCTTCGGATGGAAAATAACCGTGCCGTATAAATAATAAGTTTATATAAAAAAAAGGATATTACATAATTTATAATAGCCGAACTATACTCGTATTTAGGCATCTTGGTCAGATAGAAATTATGAAACAAATCATTCTGCACGTTCTGTACCAACGGAGTATGCCTCTATTTTTGTTGGTTAACTTCCAATGGAACATTTTCGCCGAGACAGAGCCATGTCTGTCTTGCCTCCGTCTACTTCATTATTTAAAATTATTTTATATAATTCACTGACACTATGCGTAGAAGCAAGGAAAGCAGATAATGCAATAGAGAGATTTCTCACACCAATACCACCAAATTTTATGGCTTGAGTCCAGGTTGTTGTATTTAAAGTTAAATTTATATTTTTTTCTATAGCTATTTTAAGATTATTATCCATATCTTTTAAAATATCCGAAAATTTCCAGATCTAAAAAACCTACACACTAAAAAGTGTAACATGTAACAAGTTATAAAAGGTTGTCAACCGCTAAAAAGAAGTGGCAATAAATACACCCGAAATGTATCATTACGTTTGGCAATGTTGCAGTGAAAATATTAATTTGTTTTACGAAAACCATACTATCGATTCTGCTGTCGCTGTTCAGCACGGTGACCCACTAGGTCCAGCACTTTTTAGTGTGAGAATTCAACCCATTAATTTGAAATCCAAGCTGAATGTCTGGTACCTAGATGGCGGTACACTGGGAGGTAGAGCAGATGACGTCCTCAGTGATCTTACTCATATTTTTCGAAATTTTAAAAGTATTAGTCTTGAACCAAATAGCAATAAATGTGAAATATTTCCTTCCAATAATTTATCTAGTTCTAACAGCTTTAATAATTTTAACAAATTTAATTCAAAATTTCAATCATATTGCTCCAGGAATAAAAACTGTCAGTACGGAATAGCTATACCTGTTAGTTGCCCCGTTGTTTTTCGATATTATTAAACCTGTATTAAAAACAAAATTTGATCAATTTATAAACCACTTTGATAAGTTGTATAAATTAAACCCCCAGATTGTTCTTACTATTTTAAAATATTGTCTCTTTGTACCTAGATTTACATACTTACTCCGCTCGAGTCCAGTCTGGAAATTTTCGGATATTTTAAAAGATATGGATAATAATCTTAAAATAGCTATAGAAAAAAATATAAATTTAACTTTAAATACAACAACCTGGACTCAAGCCATAAAATTTGGTGGTATTGGTGTGAGAAATCTCTCTATTGCATTATCTGCTTTCCTTGCTTCTACGCATAGTGTCAGTGAATTATATAAAATAATTTTAAATAATGAAGTAGACGGAGGCAAGACAGACATGGCTCTGTCTTGGCGAAAATGTTCCATTGGAAGTTAACCAACAAAAATAGAGGCATACTCCGTTGGTACAGAACGTGCAGAATGATTTGTTTCATAATTTCTATCTGACCAAGATGCCTAAATACGAGTATAGTTCGGCTATTATAAATTATGTAATATCCTTTTTTTTATATAAACTTATTATTTATACGGCACGGTTATTTTCCATCCGAAGGGCTCTTGTTTCTATAAATTTTCCCTCGGTTTTGGAGCCTTGTGGAATATTTAGAGACGATGGCAAGAGACCCGACGGTATGACATTGGTCCCTTGGGAGAGAGGAAAGCCCTATGATGAGCCCTAGGAAGCTACTTGCGTAGACATTTTGGCAGCCTCTTATCTCAGGAGTACGTCTTTTAGAGCCAGGGCGGCATCGGAGGCAGCTGAACTTAGTAAGTGGAGCTAATATGGCTCTCTGAGAGATGACTACATATTTGTACCATTAGCTGTAGAGACTATCGGTCCGTAGGGTCCACGTGCTATCAGACTTAAAAGTCTTAACTTGTGAAAAAACAACCACTGAATACGAAGCATGGTAAGCTACGGTCAAAATTCAATGATGTCAAAATTGGCTGCGGGAATTTCTCGGAGGACCTAAACATACCAAGTAATAAATTCCCAATATTCAGTCTTTCAAGCTATACAGGGTTATTTTGCGATTACCGGCCAAATTTGCAGAGAAGGTTCATATAAGTAATATAGGCGAATAGTAAAGAAAAATCAATTAAATAAAATCTCAAACATTCTGTCATTATTATCTCTTAAACTCAAAATACGTGGTAATGCATTATTTTAACTGACTTTCATTCATAAATATCTAACGTTTACTATTTTATGCACGCACACATTCGTAAGGCTACCTAGTAGCGCATCTCTTCTTTTTTATTTACCGTTACATCGCCAAGTACCTGCGTCAGATCATCCAGCCAAGTCAACAGCTGACAGTGTTGACCGTGACCTCAGTACGTACGCTTTGTTATCAATGACGTATCAAAGATATTCAAACCGCGGGTACTATAAAATGGTGCAATACGAGTATTATAGTGTTTACCGTGTTTAAAAAGACAAGAAATTAACACACGTGTACCGCCAATCGGAGAACAACTTTTGCAGCTAACCAAAGGCTGTTAGACTTTGGATAGTTCACTACTCTGTCAAATGGAAGTGCTCGAGGTGGTCATTCAGTAATAAGCTAGGCTGTCGAAAATACAATGATCGAGTCAAAGACTACACTATTATAGGGAAGATCGAGTTTAGAGTTAGCCAGTACGTGTGTATACTACTGAATTTTTCTGGATATCGCCCATTTCATTACCAACATGAACAAGAACTGAATAGTAACGATCGTCCACCTTGAAAACATTTTTGTGAATGGTTAATGTCATTTTAAGTAATTGCATATTTAAGTAGTAAAATTATGATAAAAAACATATTACGTCGTTCTACGCCAAACGGCGTACGCTCCAACGCGATGTTCGTGTCGGTTGAGGTTGGCAATACTCGGCACTATTCGCACTGCTTATTATCCTGCGAATAAACCAGGCAACCCTCCACCTCCCATAGCCCCACCAACCTTACGGTTATACAGGCCGAATCTCGAGAGATGCACGCGGTACTTGCTCAGGGCTCTTTCCCGCGTGCACTGTCTTAACTCTCTACAAGTTATTTACTCTACTCCTTGTCCCATTATGTCACTCTCCCTTTCTGGGCTGGACAAACACAGCACGACTTCGGTTCCGGGCTGATCTTCATTTCTGAAGGCGCATCTCTCCATGGCAATCCTCACGCAGCCGGCCAAAGCTCTTCTGACCGTCCACGAAATCCGGGTAGTAAACCGGACCAATCTTTTCGCGTACCATTCCATCCATCATCTTACACCGCAGGTCGTCATAAAGCACCTGGTCAATCCTACCAACACGAGTTACCTCCAGATCGGCCGGCAGGACGCCGGCTAATACCGGGAGCGCCGCAGTACTTATCGTCCTGTACCCCTTTGTCAACAGCACGAGCGAAGATTTCTGCGATCTCAGCAGTGCCGTGTGCAATATATAATTCCCCACCCGATCAACCCAAATGGCCGCAGCATATGTCACTATTGGAACATATGTACCCTTATATAGAACACGGAGGGCGGGGTAACGCATGCCCCAAGAAGATGCCGACACCCGTGACATCTTCCCAAAGCATCTCCCAGCCCTCTCTCCCATACCTTTGGCGTGCTGAATAAAGGACGGACTCGTGTCTAATGTGACACCCAACACTTTAGTCGATGTTACGCTTTTAACTGACTCCGTCCCCATCCTTATAACAGGTGGTCGCTGGAACTTGCCTTTAATAGTCATGGTACATGACTTCGCGGAGGAAAAGGATAACCGGTTCCTCTCTCCCCACGATGATACCAACTCCAGTGCAGATTTGGCCGCTCTCTCTATTTCAAGTCTAAAGTTCGCCTCTATCAAAAGAGTCACGTCGTCTGCATACGCCATCATTTTCGTCCCTAAGGGGAACGGCAGCCTCAACAAATTGTCCAGCAGTAAATTCCACAAGGTCGGTCCAAGGATAGATCCCTGCGGGCAGCCCATGGTCGAGTGTTTCCATTCGGCACAGTCACCCACGAATATACCCACTCGCCTGTTGGTGAAATAGTCCACCAACATGCGGTAGATGTTAGGTGAAATCCCTCCTTGTTTGGCCTTCAACAGTATCATTGGCCACCATGCATTATCAAATGCTCCCGATATGTCCAAGAAGACGGCTTATATATACTTGCGCTGCGACTCGCGCGCAGTACTAAGCACGTCTTGCAGCGCCGTTACCGTAGACCGACCCGGCGAAAACCCATGCCGGTATTCCGATACGCCCCTCACCAAGCTCGGAGCACACCACAACAGAACTCGCTCCAGCAACTTCCCAAAGATGGGGAGGAGCGTTATCGGGTGGTAGGCCTTGGGATCTGTTAGTGGCCTACCATTACCTTTCGGAATAACTATCAGCCGTCCTTTCTTCCATACTTCGGGGAAAACCGCCTCTTCCACACATTTGGCATACACCCAGTGGAATTCCCTAGGTGCAGCTCTCCACATGTTCTTAACAATCTTCGCACTAATTCCGTCCAATCCCGGAGCAGTGTTGGTCAAAGCCCTCACTATACCCTTCAGACCCCCAATGGTGGGAGCGCGCTAGTGCGGGCAGCTCCTTCGTGGCCACCTCGCCCCGCCCCAGATTAAGCTGCCCAATATTCAGATGGTCCACCTTACCCATACTGCGTGGTATTTATGGCCCTTTCCTCCGTGTACACGCTAGTCGGGCAGGACTTCGCCATCGTGGCGTGGGTCTTCGCACCCGCCTTGCCAAATGTCCCAGAGGACTTACATTCCTCTTTGCTGTGCTCCTCTTCTCCGCATCTGCCACATGTGGCTTCCTTAGCCCTGCAGTATTTGGCAGGATGTCCGTACTGCTGGCGATTTTGGCAGCAGGTGACGTCAGTGTAATCACAGGGTCCGACCACGTCTCATCCTATGTACAGTCTTTTACTTGCCGTCAGCGCGTCTCTAAATGCAGAGGTGCATTGTAGCACCACTGTAGTTTGCCTGCTGCACTTCTTTGGTCGTGGAGGGCAGGCAAGATTTCCTTATTCTTAGTGTCGTCTTCAAAGCCACGCAGCGCAACTAGTAGCTGGCGCTGTCGTGGCTCTGCTATCCTCAATGGGGGAGGAGCCGCAGTCTTTAACTTTAATGCCGCCTCCTGGGACGTGGTCTGGACCACCACCCCAGCATTCCCCACTGTCCTAAGTCTGGAAATTTGTATATTTATTTATAAACCGGGCGGTCCGTTTTTAAACGCTCTTAATGCTAGATGCTACGTTCACGCCGCCTGAGGAAGCTTTATTTAAATCGCGTCAACCTATCATTGGCTTCCTAGCTCAGCTATCTTTTCTACAATTAATTATTTATCTTTATTCTCCACCTCTTTCCCTCACTTTGTAGTCTAAACTTGTGTGTCGAAATATCTTTTGTGTGGGAGAAAAACAATTATTCGTGGAGTGTAGAATTTTTATTTGCATGGCATCCATCCCACACGCCGTAAAATGTAAAAAAAAATTATTTTATTTATTATGACTTACCTAAGCCCGTATGAAGGGAAAATCGAAATCATAGTATTGAGCGTGTCATTAAGGAAGTAAATAGTAGGCAAACACTCCGTGCATTGACTCGTACACATGAAGGCGTGCGCTATTGTTGCCTACAAATCACATTAAATTTCGGATATTTTGAAATAAATGTAAATTTGCCTAGTCTTTAAAAAATAACCCCGTATATGGCATCATCACGACTGCAGCGTATAGCTTGGGACGTGCTGAAAATCATCCAAGCAGCTTTAACTTTTTGTAGGGTAAATCGTATATGCAAAGTGAAAGTTTTTTTAGATTAGTAATAAAAGTCAAGTTCACAGCGATACTTTCGTACCTGGCACCTTACCTTATGATTGATGATAGCGTTCAGAGTAATTTATCAAGTTGCGCAGGAAAACCGAAAATAAGCGTTTTGTTGGCGTTTTAATTTCTCAGACATGCAAGTTCCCACGCGACGTTTTCCTTAACCCGCAAATTCGTGATAAATCGGCACTTAAAATTGCAGGTAAACTGAGTTTCCGACCGGATAGAATTCAGCAGGAAATAGCTCGTATATTCAGAAATTTTAAAACGAGCAATTAATACATCGAGCTACCTTTATATTAAAGTCTACACTTACAATCTATCTGCCTTATTTCTCCAGAGTTAATAAAAAATGATTTCCCATTTCCTTGTACAGCTCGAAAATGAGATTTATGTATGTTTTTTTTTATATTCTACTAAGCCAGCGCTTATCAACGATCCCACCTGATGGTAGGTGGTGGTGTAGCCTATGATGGTGAAGCGCGCTGACTTAACAAAAGCTTATTCACTCTTGCCTTGATGACACCCACACTGTAATCGGATGGAAAGATGCTGGCAACTTATTTCACTCCTTTGCTGTACGCATGATGAACAACGTGGCGAGCCGTTTGGTTCAAATGCGTGGTAAGTCAAAAACGAAAGGGTGGAGACTATCCGAACGTCTAGTTGTCCGGTGGTGGAAGGGAGAGTGAGAAATTAAATTATGCAATTCCTGCGCAAACTTTCCGAAATGCATCCTGTAGAAAACCGAAAGACTGGCTACTTTACGTCTGTGTTCGAGGCTGATAAGATTGGTTTTAAGCAAATACGGGTCACCAATTAGCCTCTTAGAATCTCTTTCCATTGCGTCCAAAGCTGCTAGGTGGCAGTTTGCAGCACTAGCCCATATATGGCAGCAATACTCCATGTACGATCGGACTTGCGCTTTATATAAAGTAAACAGCTGTCCCGGCGTGAAGTATCGTCGCACCACTACATTCGTGTAATGCTGAACAAAATCCTTTGTAGCACAAAATCCTGCTTGTAGAACAAAATCCTTTGTCACTAGGTAACTAGGTGTTAAGTTAGATTTTGCATAAGGAAATCACTCGTGTGCAATAGTGGAAAAGTATTTGGTTCAGTTAAAAACATTACTTTTCAAAAATATAAAGCAAAGTCACAGCCTTTGTAAGTCCTATTGCAAGGCGTCCTCTCATTTGAGACGATATGGAGCTATTAGTCGTACACGCTGTTGCAATGCGTGTTGACGGACTTCATATGTCCAAGCGACAAAATTGTCTCTAGAATCATACATCTTTATTTTTATAGAATTAAAGTAATTTTTTTCATTTCCCGATACTGACATCAATAATTTATACGTAGTATAGCCACGCTGCTTGTGGTTATAGCACGAATGGGTCGGCTCGACCGGGGTAGCACCACGCTCTCACAAAATATCATCGTAAAACAGCAGCCTAATGATGCTGTGTATCGTATTGTGAGTGCAGAGAACCGGAGACTATTTCTACTGGAAATATGGCATTCCATCTAAGCCATCAGGGGTGACAACGCATCTGCATTTTGATTCTTAATCGAGGATAGATGTAGATGTCTATGGGCCACATCATCTACCTATCACCAAATAAACTGTGTGTTTGTTTCTCACTATATTTCTATAAAAAAATTAAAAATTTAAGTATTTTCTTCTTGTATTCTTCATCAGACGAATTAGCGATCGCAGTACTAGAAGTTTTGCTTTTTGAATCTGCTCCCAATCTTCTAACTAGCTTTTATACCTGAGTAAAAGAAATGGTTATACTGCCATATATTGAAAGCCATATGATCTTACCTAGCAGCATTTTATTGAATCATAACTTAAAATAATAAAAAAAAACTGCGGTTATCAACTCGCCTTAACAACCGCTAAACTAAAAGGTGATTGAATTCATAATATTCAGAATTGACTTTAGACGAATATCTAACTCTGGTGTTTATAAACTTGTTTGTGACTAATGCCAAGCCGTTTACGTGGGTCAGACTGGTCGCAACTTCGACACACGTTATAAAGAGCATTTATTTATTTATTTTTATTTATTTAACTTTTTTGAACCTTATAAAATATATAAGTACAAAAGGCGGACATAATGCTTAAAGCATTCTCTGCCTGTCAACCTTGAGGAGTGGAAAAACATCGAAGGCGGCTATTATAATACATAACAGTAAAGAATAAGAAATATAATGAATTTAGAAATTATAGCATATAAACATAAAGGTAAAAAAAAGAAAAAAAAATACATATATATATATATATATATATATAAACCACATACACACATATATAAATACACAAATGCACATATAAATACATATATACACACAAATATACATATATACGTAAAAAACATATTGTGATGAAATTAGCTATTAACACAGATTAACTAAGATGGTGACGCCAACTTAGGAGTTCTTTACGACTTTCAGAAAATGTTCTTTAACATACTTTTTAAATGTTACTTTGTTGGAGCGTTGTCTCAAAGTTTCAGGCAGTGCATTCCAAAGTCGCGCAGCTCGTACAGCAAACGAGGAAGAAGAGAAACCGGAACGGTGAAGTGGAATGGAGAGCGTAAGAGTCTCCGAAGAACGTAGAGGTCTATTATGCGTATCAGATAGAAATTGAAACTTACGTTTCGAATAGTCGGGACAACGATTGTCGAATAAAATAGAAAAAAGTGTGAGAAGTGTCCTGACTTGCCTCCGTTGGCGAATGGGAAGCCAATTTAGCTGAAATCTAAAGGAGGAAACATGGTCAAACTTGCGAAGACAGAAGATGAATCGGATACAGTTATTTACGAGACGATCCAGCTTGTCTAGAAGGTTCTCATTAAGATCAGTACAACACACATCAGCGTAATCAATAATGGGCAAAATAAGAGACTGCACCAGAGTTATCTTTACCTTGACCGGAAGGAAGTTTCTAAGGCGATTTAGGGCACCCAACTTAGCAGTAACTGAAGCACTTATTGTTTGAATGTGAGTGGACCAATTGAGAGTTGAGTCCATACAGAGGCCTAGGTTTTTCACAGTGCTGGAATAAGGGATGCATGATCCATCAAACATGACAGGAGCGACAGAACAAATATCAAGTTTAGATAACTGACGAGCACTTCCTATCAAAATTGCTTGGCATTTGTTAGGATTCACTAGAATGCCAAATTTGCTAGCCCAATTGCTTAAATTTAATAAATCTGTATTAATATTGATAACAGCATTATTAATGTGATCCACATCAGTCTGAGTATAAATTTGCAAATCGTCGGCGTAGAAATGGTAAGAGCAGCAAAGTTGAGAGGAAAGGAAGTTAATAAAAATAGAGAACAATAAAGGAGATAATATTCCACCCTGTGGCACCCCAGATACAAGCTGACACCAGTCAGACAAATGATTACCAACTCGAACAGCTTGTTGGCGACCACAAAGGTAGGAGGAGAACCAATTTAAAGCAATGGAGGAGAAGTTTAGATTACCGAACATAGCGAGGAGAATATCATGGTCAACCATGTTGAAGGCATTAGAAAAGTCCACGAGAACAAGCACAGTGACCTTTCTATTCTCCAAGCCATCCCAAATGTCCTCTGTAACTTTAAGAAGTGCAGTGGTGGTGCTATGTCCGGGACGAAAGCCCGACTGAAATTGAGTGAGCAAGTTATTATTATATATAAAACCTGATACTTGCCGGTGAACTATAGATTCCAGGATCTTTGATAAGAATGGAAGAATAGAAATAGGTCTATAATTATTGAGTTGCAAGGGGTTTGAAATTTTAGGAAGCGGAATTATATAGGCTTTACACCACAAAGAAGGAAATACCCCTGACAACAGAGAAAAATTAATGATGTGAGAAATGACTGGAAGAAAGAGTTCGAGAACTAAAGAGATCATAGCACGACTCACATTATCACAACCCACTGCTTTTGATTTAATAGAAGCAAATGTTTTACGAACATCGTTAACAGAGACAAGCGAGAATAAGAAGGGTATTTGTAAAGGTTTGGCCTTGGAATTAATTTCTAAGATTGACTGGGACTTAATAACTGGAGAGAGTGAGGAACCTGTAGAAAAATAGGAATTTATGTCATTTAGAGGGAATGGGATGTTATGTTTCATAGTGGAGGATTTACATAGACCAAGAGAATTAAGAAATTTCCAAGTATCCGCCGAAGAAGCACTAGATATATTGTCAAAGAAGTAACGACGCTTTGCCGCCCTTACCATTTGGTTGCAACGATTGCGAGCAATTTTGTACAAGTCCCAATTCTCGTTGCTCCTGTCACGCTTAAACCTTCTGAAAGCTCGGTTGCGTCGAGTCATCGCCATGCGCACACCCTTCGTTATCCACGGAGCTGGTGGCCGCTTAGCCCTAATAGATTTCACCGGTGCATGCGCATCAAACAGTTTCAGTGTTAATTTAGTGAAAATAGATACTTTATCGTCAACTGATGACGCACAATACACAGGCGAGAAGTCGATGGCCTTTGCATCAATCAGAAGCTTCGTTGGGTTAACTTTATTGTAACAGCGAACCAAAAGTATCTCGAGTTCAACTTTTGCAAACTTCAACCTATATGCAAGGTAAAGTAAATCATGACGCGAAAAGCCGGAATCTGACAACTGACCATATTTATTGACTAGATTAGGACAGGACGTGATTATTAGATCTACAGGTATCCGGGGAGTCAAGGTTATGGTGAGTAGGAGAGCAGGGAAGGATGGATAAATTTACTGAAGACAAGATATTTATGAGCTTACTTGATTGCAAAGAAGTTTTGAGGAGGTCAGTATTGAAGTCGCCCATGATAATGTGATGTGTATAGTCTGCACATACAGAATCTAAGACCATTTCTAGGCTGGAGAAATAATCAACAGAAGGAGGACAGTAAACAACCCCAAGTGCTAATTTGGAACGCCCCACCTGAATTTCCAAGAATAAATATTCAGCCGAAGCAGAGTATTGTGAAGGTGAGGATGCAATTACAGAATAACGTAAGTCGGACCGTAGATAAATTGCAACACCTCCCCCACCCTTACCTAATCTATCATTTCTAATCAAGACAAAGCCTGATAAGCTCTAAGAAACATTTGAAAGAGAGGGCTTCAGCCAGCTTTCAGAAATTAGAATGGCCTGCACATTTGAAGAGGCAGAAGTGAAAGTATCTAAAAGGTCAGAGTAATGAGAGGGTATGCTCTGTGCATTCAAATGGCAGACTTTAAAAGAAGAGGGGAGATGTTCTAAAGATTTATCAAGCACGTTGCGGAGAGTTTCCGGCTCATCGAAAGAGTCGAGGCTTGTTGAAGCATCGTTAGCAGAATAGAATGATTCATCATCGGACATTATAAACAAATATACATAAATAAGTACAATATAAAATATAAGTAAATATCAAAATAACACGTATATATTATAATAATATAAAAAAAAGGCAATATTATGTCTACTACCAATCCCGCCGGTTAACCATAACAGAATATTTAAACAGCATTATTTTATTTTCAATTAGAGCAAAAAAAAAAAAAAAGAAATCTGGACATCATTGGTCACAAATAACAAATCAATAACATAAGTATTAAAAACTAAGATAATGACATCAAGCAAGCGATTATTACAAATTAGTAATTATTTAGTGAAACTTTAGTACGATATCCTAAACATAAATAACTTATTACTTACTAAATAAAAACTTAGGAGAAACACATTAAAACAAAATTCGAAAACAAACTAAAAATAAAATTTAAAAGAAAATTAACAAAAAGAAAAAAAAATGGCCAGAAAATTATTGATATGGCTAAGACAAAATCCAATACAATAACTGAATGACAGTGAGGAATAAGCTAACTAAACTAGTAAAATAAAAAAAAAGCTGTATGGTCGTGCGATCTTTGCCTATCTCTGACAACTTACATATCATGACACTGACAATATGTCAGTGTCAGATATGCGCCGATGAATATTGTTGACGTTAATAACATACTTCACTATGTTAGCAAAAGTAACATTTTTAAATAAAAACATTCAAGAAAATGAAAAAGGTACCCACCACAGAAAGAAATTCACATACCTATAGATCCACAAACAAAAGTACCTATAAGGAAATATGTAATGAACAGTGACAATATGAAGTGCGAATTGTTGGAAGTGAATAAAAACTACACAGAAAGTATGCAAACAACAATGAGGATTATTTTTTATGTCTAGCGGATCTCTTAGCCTTCGACAGCTGGTCAGATGAGGCCGCAGCTACGGAGGAAGCAGATGGACACTTCTCGCCTCTGACAGCATCATTATATTCATTGTCTGAAGCACCAACAACAGCCGAAAGGTCTTCCTCAGTAGTAATGCGATGGCGTAACCCATTATGAGTCTTTATAATAATATTTCCGTCAACAGTCCAGCAGTTGCGGATGCCCAGACGCTTTCGAGCAAGCATGAACAGAGATTGTCGATGACGTGTGAGGAACTCTGACACTACAATTGATGTGCCCTTAAGTCCAGCCTTCTTTTTCCACACTTTTGGCATTTAGCCGCGTACAGGAATTGTAACCCCGATAAATCGCGTTTTGCTAAACATCTCTTAGACACTGGAAACAGTCTACAGGAGTGGTCATTGGGACCACTCCTTTAAAGTCTTACATACTTGTAATAAAGGGCTACGACTGTGTGTGTTGGAATAGTTAGAGATATTAAAAAATAATAACGGTAATGTTGCACTGCTGAATAAACAAACAAATGTTTCCAATTCGCCTCTCTTAAACATGTTTAAGCCTGCTCCTTGATGATATATAGCCTCGCAACATGGTCGTTTGTCACCCTCACGGAGCGGTGGTCTGCGTTTGGTTGCGTGGTTGTAGGGTAGGCGGACGTTTCGCAGTAGTTTGTTGTTAAGTTCACAGCAAATGTCGTACGTCAGGCGGTGATTGATCGCATGACGTAATCGCTCGCTACGTAATTGGAGCGCGGTTGCGTCAGCAAGTAGTATAAATAGCAGTAGTTTCGGCTCGCCGCTCACTTAGCGGTCAGCCTCCGCAGAGTCTACTTCACCTGAGAATGCCTCGTGTAGAGGCGAAACACGTGTCGTATGCCTAGTGTGCTGGTGCTGGTGCTGGTGCTGGGGGTGATAGTTCTGGGATTGAAGGCGACGGGTATAGTGCGCGCAATTGAGGGGGGGTGGGAGGTCCCCTTAAAACTGGGCAGGACACATCATTTTCTTTCTTTACACGGGATTAAGCAAATTAGTTTATAACAACCACATTATAATGGATTTCCGCAAAGTAACGCCTGATTATCCCGGACGTCAGTCTGAGCGAGATTAGAATGGCTCTCCAGCACCTTAAAAACGGTAAGGCCTCAGGCGAGGATGGAATTACAGCGGAGCTTCTGAAAGCGGGTGGAAGACCGGTACTTGAAGTCCTTCAGAAGCTCTTTAATTCCATCCTCCATAGTGGCATTACACCGGAGGCGTGGAGCAGAAGTGCGGTGGTCTTGTTCTTCAAGATAGGTGACAACACTCTCTGGAAGAACTACAGACCGATTTCCCTACTGAGCCGCGTCTACGTGCAGTTTTCGAGAGTCATTATGAATCGTCTCGCGCGCAGACTTAACGACTTCCAGCCTCCCGAACAAGCCGGTTTCCGAAAGTACTTTAGCACCATAGACCACATACATACCCTTCGGCAAATTGTACAGAAGTCCGAAGAGTACAATTTGCCACTATGTCTGGCGTATGTGGACTATGAGAAAGCCTTTGACTCCGTCGAAATTTGGGCGGTGCTGCAGTCCCTTCAGCGGTGCCAAGTTGACTGTCGGTATATCGAAGTGTTGAAGTGTTTGTACAGTAGAGCTACGATGGCTATCCGAGTACAGAACTAGAGTACGAAACCTATCCAATTGCAGAGAGGTGTAAGACACTGTGACGTCATATCCCCGAAACTCTTAATTGCTGCATTGGAAGACGTTTTCAACTGGACTGGAAAGGATACGGTATCAACATCAATGGCGAGTACATCACTCACCTTCGATTTGCCAACGATATAGTCCTTATGGCAGAATCGCTGGAGGACCTAAGCACTATGCTCAATGACCTCAATAGTGTCTCCCAACGGATAAGTCTTAAGATGAACATGGACAAAACAAAGGTTATGTTTAATGTCCATGTCAGACCTATGCCGGTAGTTGTTGAGAGCACTAAGCTCGAAGTTGTTGACGAGTATGTTTACCTGGGACAAATAGTCCGACTAGGTTAGTCCAACTTCGACCGAGAGGTCAATCGACGGATTCAACTCGGCTGGGCAGCGTTCGGGAAGCTACGACACATTTTCTCGTCAGACATACCTCAAAACCTTAAAACGAAATTGTAAAACCAGTGCGTGTTGCCAATGATGACTTACGGAACTGAGACGTGGTCCTTCACAGCTGGCCGTATGAGGAAGCTCAAGGTCGCTCAACGAGCTATGGAGAGGGCTATGCTCGGAGTTTATCTGCGTGATAAACTTAGAAATGAGGATATCCACAGTAGAACTAGAGTAACCGAGATAGCCCAACGGATTAGTAAGCTGAAGTGGCAGTGGGCCGGCCATATAGCTCGAAGAAATGACAACCGATGGGGAAGAAAGGTTCTCGAGTGGCAGCCTCGTACCGGTAGGCGAAGTGTAAGGCGACCCCTCACGAGATGGAGTGACGACCTGGTAAGGTATGCAGGAAGTCGATGGATGCAGGTGGCTCAGGACCGTGCTTTGTGGCATTACTTGGGGGAGGCCTATGTTCAGCAGTGGACTTATGAAAGGTTATAGTGAATGAATGAATGAAACGCCTGATTCTATCAATTAACAAAACATTCGTCGAAATGAGAAAAGTCTCTCACTTCGACGAATACATTGTTTTTATGATGAATCTTCTTGTTAGTTCATCTTTGTACATTCACGAGTAGCTTTCAGCGAAAGTAGAGACTACCTAGACTAGGTTTCGATGTTATCTTTCTTACGAGTAGCATGAATATTATCATATATAATACTATATTTCTTAGATTTTGAAAATAAAATCCTTTTTTAGTGAAACTCTTAAGTTACCTCTGCTTTGAAATAAATTATTCTTTGAAAAGGAAGGGGTAGTGATTAAAATTAAAATAGACATTTTTTTTAATTTTAAATTAAAATATAATAAATTTCAAGACAACGGAAGTACTTTTATAGAAGAAATAAAATTTATTTATGAGCAGTCGGAAGGTGTCTAACAAGGCTCGTTTGGCTGTGCATGAGGGGGTGTTGGTTCCGACGTTCATGTACGCAAGTGAAAGTTGGGTATTGCAGAAGAAACATGAAAGCAGAATAAATGCAGTTGAGGTGAGAGCGTTAAGAAGTATGGTAGGAGTTAAACTGAGTGACAGGATCAGAAATAGTGAGATATGGGAACGTTGTGGTCTAAGAGAAGATGTAGTGACAAAAATTGAGAAAGGTATGCTGAGATGGTTTGTCGAGAGAATGAATGAAGAACGATTGACGAAAAAAGTGTATAAGGTGAGTGTGAATGAAAATGTTGGAAGGGGTAGACCTAGGCGGACGTTTCTAGACCAAATCAGGGACGTCTTGAAAAAAGGTCAGGTCAAGAGTACCCTAAACCGAAGAGCATGTATGAAGGGAATACTGAAAGTGGACGAAGCGAAACAAGTATGTAAGGATCGTAGCAAGTGGAAAAAGTGGTCTCTGCCTACCTCTACGGGAAAGAAGCGTGATTATATTTATGTAAATAAAATTGTCTTATAATTCGTATCTCCTAAAAATTAGTTTTGTTCATAGATTAGAAAATGATGACAAGATTTATGAAATATTCAGCGTACTGAACGAACAGGAAAACCACATACTAGAGTACTTGAGCGGTAGCTAGAGCGGTGCTGTGATACAAGTTGCATGCATTTGTGTAAAGTCGATCTCAGGCTTACACTTCATTATATTTTTACATAAAATTAAATTTAAAATTGAAGTGATTTACGAACTTACATTCCAGGTTATTGGTTACCAGGCTACTGCAGCCCATGAACACCTAGAACGAACTTTAAACAAAGAAGGCTACAGTATTGATCCGTTGTCAATTCTGAGAACTGAAATGGAATATGTCACATCGTGTATTTGTACTGGCTCTCTATACCCCTAAGCCTGGAAAAAATAGGTAAGAGGGTAGTACCTACACAGACAAACTCCCAGGCAGAAAAGCCCGTAGTGACCTATAAACATAAAAAAAATATCCTGTACTGAAGCATTGATGCATTTGCACACTATGTTTTAAGTGTATTTCTGCCAAATAACCCCATTCTAGATCCTAATGAAGTATGTACCACTAACATTCCACCAGATGGGGGATATGTAAATATACGCAACTTTATATTATCAGTAGTCAAAGCAGGTATCCACAAATTAAACCCCGGTAGTTCTGTTGGTCCCTAAAAGGTTCCTACTTATATATTAAAAGGATGTAAGGAACATATTGCACCCTCACTTCGTCATATATTTAATCTGGCTCTGTATAGTGCCACTTATCCCGAACTGTGGAAGCTATCTCGTGTCACTCCCCTTCCAAAAACTAGTAACAGGTCCTCTGTTGAGGATTATCGACCCATTGTGATTCTCTATTCCCCTGCCAAGGTCTTTGAACATATTGTACATAAGTTAATTTACGAAAAATTAAAATGCTATTTATGCGACGAACAACATGCTTTTCGACCTGGTTGCTCAGTAGAGACTAATCTTCTTTCGCTTGTGGTTCACATTTCGCAAAGCCTATATAAAAGTAGGTAGGTAGATGTGCTATACGTCGATTTTAGGCGTTTGACAAAGTGGACAACGGCATATTGTTAATAAAGTTGTGCGCTATAGGATTTATGCCAAAACTACTATTCCTTTTTTCAAATTATCTTCGCAACCGGCGCCAATATGTTACCCATGGTTGTTACCTATCCCAATCATACTATATTCGTTTCGTAGTTAATCAGGGATCGGTAATCGGTCCACTCCTATTTCTTATTATGATCAACGATCTCGTTAGCGTCGTTAAGCATGCTTAATGCTTACTTTGCGCAGACGAATTAAAACTGACACTTGAAATAAATGAAAATGTCAATCACAGTCATCTCCAAAGTAATATATATTATATATTACTTTGGAGATGACTGTGATACAATATATTTTTTTTTCAACACGAGGAAGTGTTATGTTATGACCTTTAGTCGCAAATTACAGCCTCTAAAAGCTACCTACACTTTAGGAGATACTACTCTAACGCGGTTTACAAACATAATAGATCTTGACGTAACTTTTGATTGTAGCTTAACTTTTCATGCACATATATCCGCTTTGGCTGTTGACTGTTATAAACGCCTTGAATTCTTTATACGCAATGCCCGCGAATTTCATAATAGTAGTACAGACAAAGTAGCACAGACACCTCAGCGAATGGCGCTTCAGGCCGCAGCTGTGACCGCAGTGGTGTGTTGTTGCAGCGGCTGGAGCCGCGGCTCGCGGTTAGCCGCCACCGCAAGCCGCTTGTGTGTGGGAGACGCTTAATACATCTTAGCGTTACTTTTGATTGTAGCTTAACTTTTCATGCACATATATCCGCTTTGGCTGTTGACTGTTATAAACGCCTTGAATTCGTTTTACTTTAGCGTAATAGATGCTACCGAACTTCACAATACCTTATGCAAGATCGTTATTAATTACTGTAATTGAATTAAAAACCGTTGTAATTAAATAAATAACTAAGAAATAAATAAATGAATAATACTAAAAACTTTCGTAAAAGTATTAAGGCGAACTGTAAGTTAAATACACGTTAAGATCCCATTTCTTTTAATATCAGTCTTAAAAATCTCTTGAGTATAATACGCAGAAAACGTTTTATCATAAATACATTAAAAAGACTAGACTAAGGCTTATCTTCCGAAGGCAAATTTTTTCTTTTGATGTAATCTTAAAGTTCAGTCTAAGTGTGGTACGATTAAAATATTCCTTAATTTTTTTGTTTTGAAAATAATATAGTCTTAAATTGAGAAAAGTATAAAATAATGAGCGATTGCGAAACTATCGCAAGCAAACAGAGTTCAATCTCTGCTGACTTCAATACAATTGTTAGCTCGCGGGCTAAAAGGCTGCGAGTCCTGTTAGCCTAACTTGCTAACAGCACTTAAATCACAGAAAATAGCTAGCTCAAAAAAATTGGTTATGACAAAGGAGACAATTTCTTTTTTTTTTTTGTATGGAGGAGGACACTTAATGACATGCATATCGATTTATTCCTCAAAATCTATAGATTACAATAGTAATATTAGTTTTACCGCATCTTAACTGGAATACTGAGAAATTAACAATTAAAATATAAGTCTTACAATAACACACAAACAGCTATTGTCTAGTAGTTTCCACCGGTATTATAAGTTAAAATAATTAATATTAAAGGAAGTTGTGGGTACATTCAGCATTTATAGATATACTTTAAGATCGATGGAAAATTCTTTAAGTAGTTCCGGCAAAATATAGTGCCTGTCTGTCCACAAATGTGGTATGAATACTATTTTTACATGTATTGATTGATTGTGAGTATACATCCCAAATAACATTAAAGTTATATGATTATTAAAGGCAAGCTGACTAAGAAAGAACCAGCTTCTTGTTGGTTCTTCCCAGGAAAGTGGTTTTATCCCAGCGAGACCTTTCTTTTTAAATAGGATTAATTTACAATAAACCTCTTTATACAGTTATGAAATACACAGATCACGTTGATAAGAACAGATCTAATCAACTATAAATTGTACTAAGACTAGTTTTAGTTAGAATAATAAAGAAAATAATAAAACAAAAGTATACAAATAATAAAACAAAAACGGGTTAAAACTAACGAAAACGTTCAATTCAAAAACTTTTAAAACCGTCACAGTACTGCCTTATCTTTAATCTATGTTGTTCAAACATTAAAATGAATAGTTTAAATTCAATATTAGTTATTAAGAATAATTCAAATAACTCAAAAACTATTGGCCTGACCTTGATCAAATTCATATGGGACCACTCGAGAAGTATCAGCTTTCATATAAAATACAAATCATCGAAATCGGTTCACCCAGTAAAAAGTTATGAGGTAACACAGATAAAAAAAACATACGCGTCGAATTGAGTACCGTCTCCTTTTTGGAAGTCGGCAGAAAACAAACAGAGTTTACTTTTTAATTTAATAGCGAGTCGTGACTACTTACCAACTAGTCTTAGTCTTAAGCTACAGATTGCCTCAAACTGGGGATTTTGCCATAGTATTCACGCAGGCTGATTTTCAACCACAGTGTTTTATTACTTTGAGTTTTTATCAGGAAGATGCTGCTTCCAATCTCTTGTTTCAGTTTCCCTCCATCGCTTCTTACGACACCCATCAGGCTATATGGGGAAGTGGATATTCTTACACCGCCACTACTAGGATTTGAACAACGTATAGACATTTAATTCAGCTAATGTGCATTTACCCATTCCGTCACGAAACGTCCCATCTCTAGCACAAACTCTTCTCAAGTGTGGAAGTGGTGGAGATCTGCACCCAGCAGTTAGACTCATGTAACTAATCTAAGTTTTTTCACTAATCAGCCATGTAGCAAATAAATATTAATATAAAAATATTGCCATTGTTATCGGTCTATGGAGCAGTTGCTTTTACAAGAGGCGATTAAGATCTCGAAAAAATTCTTAAATTCAGATATTGGCATCATTTAAAACAAAATTCATGATCTTCGTCGTTCTTAAACCTATTTTTTATTTTTATATAATAGTTCGGGGTTATGTTTTTTCGTATTTTGTTTGTATATAATTGAATAAAAATCTCTGTGGTTGTATTGTTTTTATCTGGCTGATTTTAATATCAATACATATAGGACATTAAGAAAAAGAATAATTAAAAGTAAAAACACATTTTCTCGCCATTTCTCAATTGTGTTTCTGTCCTCCAAATTGAGTGAATCTAACGAAGAAATTCGATACATTCTGAAGTCTTATTACAAAAAAGAAGAAAATGCGACTAAAGCTGCGAAAAAAATTTGTGACGTTTATGGACCTAATGCAGTGTCAGTAAGAGTAGCACAAAGGTAGTTCAAGCGTTTGCAGTCCGGGAATTTTGATATCAAAGATGCAGCTCACTCTGGTCGCCCTCATACGGATTAATAACATAATAAAGATAAATTAAACTCGATAAAATCGGTAAAAGTAGTTTTATTCAATAGCCATTATGTATCTTAGCTTTTATCACAAGAATAAAATATATTTTTATCTATAATAAGTATCTAATTTAATATAAGACTATTATTCGTATTACATAGCAGATTACTATGTAACATATGACTAAGTTAATCTATAAACAAACTTTTGTGGCATTAACTCTCGACCGGGAAATCGAACCCCGAACATAGTTGTCTAAGTTGTCAATTTATACAAGAAGTGTTACAGGATTATTGTGTAAATAATAAGATAAGTAATTTGTAAAAATGTCTAAATTTGTGCCTAAAATAGTGAAATAATAATAGATTTTTATAAGAACATTAAATTCAAATTAAAGTGTATTAATGTTGTTCAAAGGCTTTAATTTGTGAATTAAACTAGTGTATTAGTTAAGATATTCATGTATATTAATAAAGATTGTTGTTTAAAACATGTGTGATAGATATTAGAAATTTATAACTTTGAAAATGTTTTGTAAAATAGGAGTATTTTGTTGAATATCTTAATATTTATGTGTATGTGATAACGATGTAATGTACATATATCATAATATTAAGACTTTGTATGTGAAGTATAATATACTTCACATACAAAGTTTTTTTACGTTTTTTTACATACAAAGATTAGTTACACGAGTCTCACTGCTGGGTGCAGATCTCCACCACTTCCACACTTGAGAAGAGTTTGAACTAGAGATGGGACGTTTCGTGACGGAATGGGTAAATGCACATTAGCTGAATTAAATGTCTATACGTTGTTCAAATCCTAGTAGTGGCGGTGTAAGAATATCCACTTCCCCATATAGCCTGATGGGTATCGTAAGAGGCGACGGAGGGAAACTGAAACAAGAAATTGGAAGCAGCATCTTCCTGATAAAAACTCAAAGTAATAAAACACTGTGGTTGAAAATCAGCCTGCGTGAATACTATGGCAAAATCCCCAGTTTGAGGCAATCTGTAGCTTAAGACTAAGACTAGTTGGTAAGTAGTCACGACTCGCTATTAAATTAAAAAGTAAACTCTGTTTGTTTTCTGCCGACTTCCAAAAAGGAGACGGTACTCAATTCGACGCGTATGTTTTTTTTTATCTGTGTTACCTCATAACTTTTTACTGGGTGAACCGATTTCGATGATTTGTATTTTATATGAAAGCTGATACTTCTCGAGTGGTCCCATATGAATTTGATCAAGGTCAGGCCAATAGTTTTTGAGTTATTTGAATTATTCTTAATAACTAATATTGAATTTAAACTATTCATTTTAATGTTTGAACAACATAGATTAAAGATAAGGCAGTACTGTGACGGTTTTAAAAGTTTTTGAATTGAACGTTTTCGTTAGTTTTAACCCGTTTTTGTTTTATTATTTGTATACTTTTGTTTTATTATTTTGTTTATTATTCTAACTAAAACTAGTCTTAGTACAATTTATAGTTGATTAGATCTGTTCTTATCAATGTGATCTGTGTATTTCATAACTGTATAAAGAGGTTTATTGTAAATTAATCCTATTTAAAAAGAAAGGTCTCGCTGGGATAAAACCACTTTCCTGGGAAGAACCAGCAAGAAGCTGGTTCTTTCTTAGTCAGCTTGCCTTTAATAATCATATAACTTTAATGTTATTTGGGATGTATACTCACAATCAATCAATACATGTAAAAATAGTATTCATACCACATTTGTGGACAGACAGGCACTATATTTTGCCGGAACTACTTAAAGAATTTTCCATCGATCTTAAAGTATATCTATAAATGCTGAATGTACCCACAACTTCCTTTAATATTAATTATTTTAACTTATAATACCGGTGGAAACTACTAGACAATAGCTGTTAGTGTGTTATTGTAAGACTTATATTTTAATTGTTAATTTCTCAGTATTCTAGTTAAGATGCGGTAAAACTAATATTACTATTGTAATCTATAGATTTTGAGGAATAAATCGATATGCATGTCATTAAGTGTCCTCCTCCATACAAAAAAAAAAAAAGAAATTGTCTCCTTTGTCATAACCAATTTTTTTGAGCTAGCTATTTTCTGTGATTTAAGTGCTGTTAGCAAGTTAGGCTAACAGGACTCGCAGCTTTTTAGCCCGCGAGCTAACAATTGTATTGAAGTCAGCAGAGATTGAACTCTGTTTGCTTGCGATAGTTTCGCAATCGCTCATTATTTTATACTTTTCTCAATTTAAGACTATATTATTTTCAAAACAAAAAAATTAAGGAATATTTTAATCGTACCACACTTAGACTGAACTTTAAGATTACATCAAAATAAAAAATTTGCCTTCGGAAGATAAGCCTTAGTCTAGTCTTTTTAATGTATTTATGATAAAACGTTTTCTGCGTATTATACTCAAGAGATTTTTAAGACTGATATTAAAAGAAATGGGATCTTAACGTGTATTTAACTTACAGTTCGCCTTAATACTTTTACGAAAGTTTTTAGTATTATTCATTTATTTATTTCTTAGTTATTTATTTAATTACAACGGTTTTTAATTCAATTACAGTAATTAATAACGATCTTGCATAAGGTATTGTGAAGTTCGGTAGCATCTATTACGCTAAAGTAAAACGAATTCAAGGCGTTTATAACAGTCAACAGCCAAAGCGGATATATGTGCATGAAAAGTTAAGCTACAATCAAAAGTAACGCTAAGATGTATTAAGCGTCTCCCACACACAAGCGGCTTGCGGTGGCGGCTAACCGCGAGCCGCGGCTCCAGCCGCTGCAACAACACACCACTGCGGTCACAGCTGCGGCCTGAAGCGCCATTCGCTGAGGTGTCTGTGCTACTTTGTCTGTACTACTATTATGAAATTCGCGGGCATTGCGTATAAAGAATTCAAGGCGTTTATAACAGTCAACAGCCAAAGCGGATATATGTGCATGAAAAGTTAAGCTACAATCAAAAGTTACGTCAAGATCTATTATGTTTGTAAACCGCGTTAGAGTAGTATCTCCTAAAGTGTAGGTAGCTTTTAGAGGCTGTAATTTGCGACTAAAGGTCATAACATAACACTTCCTCGTGTTGAAAAAAAAATATATTGTATCACAGTCATCTCCAAAGTAATATATAATATATATTACTTTGGAGATGACTGTGATTGACATTTTCATTTATTTCAAGTGTCAGTTTTAATTCGTCTGCGCAAAGTAAGCATTAAGCATGCTTAACGACGCTAACGAGATCGTTGATCATAATAAGAAATAGGAGTGGACCGATTACCGATCCCTGATTAACTACGAAACGAATATAGTATGATTGGGATAGGTAACAACCATGGGTAACATATTGGCGCCGGTTGCGAAGATAATTTGAAAAAAGGAATAGTAGTTTTGGCATAAATCCTATAGCGCACAACTTTATTAACAATATGCCGTTGTCCACTTTGTCAAACGCCTAAAATCGACGTATAGCACATCTACCTACCTACTTTTATATAGGCTTTGCGAAATGTGAACCACAAGCGAAAGAAGATTAGTCTCTACTGAGCAACCAGGTCGAAAAGCATGTTGTTCGTCGCATAAATAGCATTTTAATTTTTCGTAAATTAACTTATGTACAATATGTTCAAAGACCTTGGCAGGGGAATAGAGAATCACAATGGGTCGATAATCCTCAACAGAGGACCTGTTACTAGTTTTTGGAAGGGGAGTGACACGAGATAGCTTCCACAGTTCGGGATAAGTGGCACTATACAGAGCCAGATTAAATATATGACGAAGTGAGGGTGCAATATGTTCCTTACATCCTTTTAATATATAAGTAGGAACCTTTTAGGGACCAACAGAACTACCGGGGTTTAATTTGTGGATACCTGCTTTGACTACTGATAATATAAAGTTGCGTATATTTACATATCCCCCATCTGGTGGAATGTTAGTGGTACATACTTCATTAGGATCTAGAATGGGGTTATTTGGCAGAAATACACTTAAAACATAGTGTGCAAATGCATCAATGCTTCAGTACAGGATATTTTTTTTATGTTTATAGGTCACTACGGGTTAAAAACTGCCCTTGATTTGCAGGTTAGCAATGTGCTGCTAAAACTTTTTTGGGTCAGCCTTAATGCTTATTTTGATAGCTAATATGTATGATTTGTAGGCTAACAAAATGCGGTTGTTTAAATTCGAACGTAATCTAGAGAAATCATATAAAAGCTTTTACAAAAATTTACTTCGCAAATATCCGCGTTATAAAATAAAATGATGTGTCTTACCTAGTATGAAGAAAATATACTGGTACGATAAAGGCAATACTGTTGTTATTATGGAGAGTAGTGGGTACAGCCAGAAAGTTAACGATGTTATCCAAGGTGATGACTTTGAGCTATTGGAGTCTGACCCAACCAAAAAGTTTACTTCGGATATTAAGTTATGTATACAACAGTCATCATATGTTTTTCCCGATCACAACTTGTCTCGGAGCAATCTTGTTCCAATGAATCCTCAAGCACCCATTTTATATGGGTTACCAAAAATACATAAAGAACATGTTCCTATTCGTCCAGTTGTCTCATATATTGGTGCACCAGCTTATTTCCTTGCTAAAAAATTAAACTTCCTCCTTCGAGAGAAATCTGGATTTAACCCCACTTACAGCCTAAAAAATGGCTTAGATCTCATTTCCAAAATTAAAGATATTCGTATTCCTCCTAAATCCATATTATTATCTTTAGACGTTGATAGTCTTTTCACAAATGTCCCATCCCCTGACTGTTTGCGTATACTCGCAGATCTCTTTGAAAAACGTCGTCTACATCCCGGGGAAACAAATGATCTTCTTAACTTAACCTCTCTCTGTATGAAACAAAACTATTTCCGGTTTAATAACCGTTTCTATCTACAAAAAGAAGGGTTAGCTATGGGGTCCCCTCTAAGTCCCCTTATGGCGGACATTTTCATGGATAATTTCGAAAAACAACATATAGTTGTCAATCAAAATATCTTATATTACTATCGATATGTAGACGACATAATTATTTGCTGGACTGGCACAAGGAGACAACTGGATGTTTTCCTCAATAAAATAAATAGAGTCCATGACAAAATTAAATTTAAACTTGAATTGGAACAAGATTGTTCCCTTAATTTTCTTGACTTAACAATAACAAGAAAAGAATCGTCACATGTTTTCCAAATTTATCGAAAGCCAACTCACACCGACACGGTCATCCCCGCGTCATCATGTCATCCATGGCAACATAAAGTAGCCGCTTTTTATTGTTACATTAACCGTTTGTTCACTGTCCCATTAAGTAAAGAAAATTATTTAAAAGAACTTAATATAATTTATCAAATAGCGGTCTCTAACGGTTTTTCAAAAAATCTCATTAACAATTTAATTAAAAAGAAACAAAAGCATGTTATTCGCAACTCTCTGTACGCGGTTCAACCTCAAAGTGTTCATCGATATGTGAGCAGTTTGACCTACTTAGGCCCCATATCTGAAAAAGTAGCTAATACTCTTCGACAAAACGGCGTTCATGTGGCGTTCAAAACAAACAATTCTCTTAGAAATATCTGTAATAGTAAAGATAAGTTAGATATTCGTCAAAAGTCAGGTGTTTACAAACTTGTTTGTGACGAATGCCACGCCGTTTACGTGGGTCAGACTGGTCGCAATTTCGAGACACGTTATAAAGAGCATTTAGCCGCGTACAGGAATTGCAATCCCGATAAATCCCATTTTGCCAAACATCTTTTGGACACTGGACACAACCTAGCCAACGACCACTCCTTTAAAGTCTTACATACGTGTAATAAAGGGCTGCGTCTGTGTGTGCTGGAACAGTTAGAGATATTAAAAAGTAATAATAATACCGTTGCATTGCTGAATGAACAAACAAATGTTACTAACTCACCTCTCTTAAATATCTTCAAGCCTGCTCACTAATAATGTGGGCGTTGCGCGGCGGTTTGTTTTTAATTTTACAAACGGCTGCGTAAGTCCAGCGGTGATTGGTCGCATGTTTTATCGCATGACGCAATCGCTCGCTCGTTAGGTAGAGAGCGGTTGCATCATCGGTTTGTATAAAAGGCACTTGTTTTGGCTCGCCGCTCACTTAGCGGTTAGCCACCGTAGAGTCTATATCACCTGAGGATGCCTCGTGTAGAGGCGAAACACGTGTCGTATTATCGTCAGTGGTGTGTCTTGCCTAGTGTAGTGGTGTTGGAAGTAGCGGTGCTGGGATTAGTGGTGACGGGGTTAGTGCACGCAATTGAGGGAGGGCGGGAGGTGCTTCTTCATACTAGGTAAGACACATCATTTTATTTTATAACGCGGATATTTGCGAAGTAAATTTTTGTAAAAGCTTTTATATAATGGATTTCCGCAAAGTAACGCCTGATTCTATTAATTATAGAGAAATCATTATGAACACATACGTCACCATGTTTTTTCCATTGGCGATGAAGTCTTATTTTATGATTGATATCCTTTATGATATCAGCGTGATAACAGATTGGGTAACGTTTGCAATTTAATTTCGATCTCCGTTTTTTGGGTACACAAACATCAAAGACATTGTATTTTATAAAATTCAGCTGCCACCGAAACAACATCATCTGCGTGAATGACGTTACACCAACTTGCTGATCATACAGTAAAAGAAAGTCAGCTTTATTAAAATCCCAGTTAGTTTTTGGATAAAAGTTACTGGGTTCAATGTATTCGTTACTTTTAGGTGAATTTAGTTTTATCTCTACGTCTAGCGGGGGATGATAGGTGTGATTTTCGCAATACCACCTGCCTCAGCGGCATTTAATTGCACCGCACAATCAACAGCTCTTGAAAGTACTACATATAACTTACCTCCAAATATATTAAAAAGAAAATTCCTATCACACATACTGCAAAATGATAAAAAATAACAATAATAGCCTCAAATAATTTTGATTAAGTTCACCGAGAATCAATATAGTTCTATTAAGGTCACTTATAAAGCTTTCGACCTTGCAGAACCTATCAAAATGGACTGCATCCGTAGCACTGGGTGGTACGTATACGACGCAAACATATACACTGATGCCATGAAAATTAAATTTAATCTAGACGTCTTCGAAAATAAGGGTTTCTAAATTATGTTGTCTGACAGGCGTCGGAGGCCAATCTTTGGCATTACAATTATATAACTACACCCACTATTATAATCACAGAACTGACTAAAACGGGGGAGGAGTTTCAGCAAATGTCCACAATAATTTGAGGCATAGCTTAATAGAGTCCAAGTACTACAATTATCTAGATAAAATTATAACAACATTCGCTTCAAATAGGAGGCATATACAATCTTGGAAACACTAATAACAAAGAGTTCCTGCAAGAATATGACTCGTAGCTACAACAAAAAAAAAAGGTAATCGTGTTTGGGGATTTCAATATCGATTTATTAACTAAAATAAATAAAGAGAGTAAATAATACGAAAACGTAATCAAGGAAGCTGTATATATACTATTGAACAAAATAAGTAGAAAAAATTATACGAGAGACAGCGAAACTAGAAAGACTATCATATATCACGTTAGCACCAATTTAAAGGACGACTATTTTCATATGGCAATAGTCAAATCTTCTATGCCTGATCACAACCAGTTGTATCTTTGAAATTTGTTTGATTGTAACTAAAAAAGTTAAAAGTTCTTTAAAAAAAACTCAATATGAAGCAATAGATATATAACCTCTTAGAAGCAGGTAACTATAAAACGATTATTTATTACATTAGAAAATATAAAAAGTTAGTTATGGCAGATAGCCAAACTACAAAAACCAGAGCCCTGAACCCACCGCAAATGGGTTGGATTAATAAGCATATCATTGCCTTAAATTAAAACTTCAGAATAACCCTAACAACGTCACACGAAAGTCAGAATTCACAAACATAAATATCACAAATAAATACCCTAACAAGTAATAAAACATAACAAAGTTGTGTTCCTCCAAAACTTATGATTGATTCAAATTTTTTGTAAATTGCAGAGGCACTTGATATTTGGTTTTCGGTTTTAAGAGGTGGCTCCTTAATATTAGCTAGTAAATTATTATCATGTAAAGAACGTAAAGACATTGTGAGCCTCTCTGTTGAGCGAACTGTAGAAATGGCATGTGTTGAGTTTGAGCACCTCATTGTTGTGAGCGTCTACAGACCCCCATGTTGTACATATGATACTTTTGAAAACATTATGGAGGAAGTTTTTGCTAAGCTTAATAAACAGAATAAATCTGTTGTAATATGTGGAGATTTTAATATCAATCTCCTAGAAGCTTCCTCCATCAATATTAAATTTAGATCATTGTTTAAATCATATGGTCTTTTTAATTTATTTATAGAGCCAACGCGTATTTCTCAATCTAGTGCAACATGTATAGATAACATTTTTACAAATGTGAAGCCGTTGCATAAATGTATAATTCAAAAATTAAGTTCTGATCACTGTGGACAAGTAGTTTCGTTACCTTATGTTCACAAAAAGCAAGTAGATGAGAAAGTTGTGTCTGTTCCAGTAAGTGCACGTCGCTTGGAGAAATTTAGAAGTAACATAGTGAAAAAACTTCCATCACTTTCATACCAAAATGATCCTAATTTTTTGTATGGAACATTATTTAAGCTTATTTGCAATGAATTTAATAATACTTTTACTTCTAAAACATTCTCCTTGAACAGTCGGAAGTCATTCAATGAATGGGCGACAGTAGGAGTCCATAAGAGCAGGCATAGGTTATATGATTTTTACCATGAAAGGTCATATAATCATAGCGTCGAATTTAGGGAATATGTAAAAAAATATTCAAAAATGTTTAAAAGAGTGTGCTCCATAGCCAAGTCTTTGCATTTGAGCAACAAAATTAAGACGGCTTACAATAAAATTAAAATGACATGGAGTATAATTAATAGCGAAACTGGTAAGATCAACTCTCGCAATTCAAATTACCAGTTAAGTGTTAACAACAAATTAACTGTATCAGATCAGGACGTAGCAATGGTTATTGAGAAATATTTTACTGATATTCCGATCTTGACCACTAAGTCACTGAATTCTTCTCCTGCCGTCGCCGAATCATTACTTAAACAAAATGTAAATGTGTGTACAAAGAATTTTACATTTCATAAAGTGTCATCAAAAGATATTGTAAAATATTTTAAAACTATTGATGTTAAGAAAACTGCGGTTCTATGGGGGATTTCCGTTTAAGTTATTGCGTCTATAATAGATACAATCGCGCCTCATTTAGCTATTATTTTTAATACTAGTATCGAATCTGGTGTGTTTCCTGATTTAATGAAGCATAGTAAAGTAATACCTTTATTTAAATCTGGTAGTACATTAGACCCCGCCAATTTTAGACCTATTTCTGTACTACCAACACTTAGTAAGATTTTTGAAAAAATTGTTCTTGATCAAATGTTAAATTTTTTTAATATAAATAATTTACTTCATAAAAATCAATTTGGTTTCACAAGGGGTCGCTCGACAACTGATGCCGGTGTTGAGCTGATTAAATATATCTTTAATGCATGGGAGAATTCACAGGATGCTTTGGGTATATTTTGTGACCTATCCAAGGCCTTCGATTGTGTTCACCATGACACATTAATCAGGAAACTTCAACACTACGGTGTAAGAAGTGATGCCCTTAAATTAATTATTTCATATTTAAGTAAGAGAACGCAAAAAGTTGTCATTAACAATATGAGCTCTTCCGGATCGATGGTACAAATAGGCGTGCCTCAAGGCTCAATTCTCGGCCCCTTTCTGTTTCTTGTATACATTAATGACTTACCTTACATAGTAGGGGATAACCATGATATAGTATTATTTGCAGATGACACTTCTTTAATTTTCAAATTAAGTCGACAGTTACTAAAATATGACGAAGTAAATAATGCTATATCTAAATTAGTAAATTGGTTCGATGTTAATAATTTGCATTTAAATGGCACTAAAACAAAATGTATGAAATTCGTGACTCCAAATGTCAAACAATTAAATACTAATGTAATTTTAAATGGGGAGAAACTGAGTCTTGTAGATACCACCATTTTTCTTGGAATCACACTAGACGCGAAGCTTCAATGGATCCCCCATATATCAAAACTAGCAAGCAGACTTAGTTCTGCAGCATATGCTGTAAAAAAGATTAGAAGTCTAACCAGTGTTGAAACAGCTAGACTAGTTTACTTCAGCTACTTCCATAGCATAATGTCGTATGGTATTTTGCTATGGGGACACACAGCTGACACTGAAATTATATTTGTTTTGCAGAAGAGGGCCATAAGAGCAATTTATGATTTAAAGCCTAAAGAGTCGCTGCGACAAAAATTTAAGGAAATTAATATATTAACTTTGGCCTCTCAATACATTTATGAAAATGTAATGTACGTACACAAAAATAAAAGTAGTTTTATAAAAATAAGTGATATTCATTCTGTAAATACTAGGAACAGACACAAGCTAGTAGTACCAGTTACTCGACTCCATCGAGTCAGTAATTCATTCTTGGGGCGATGTATACGCTTTTACAACAAAATTCCAGAAAATATACAAAGTTTGGCCTGTTCAAAGTTCAAAAACTTTATTAAACTAAGTTTGTATAAAAAGGGTTATTATAATATTAAGGAATATATGGATGATAATAACCCCTGGAAATGAGGTGATCGCTACCAAGCTATTTCTAATTTGTTGTGTTGTTAATTTGTGTAACATCATGATTGTAAGCTGTTATTTAAAAAAAAGTCCCGCTGAGTTTCTTGCTGGTTCTTCCCAGGACAGAGGTTTTTTTCGAACCAGTGGTAATCAAACAAAAGAGTGACTTTCAATAAGTATTATTTATAATATATATTGAATAAAAAAGTTTCTGTTTCTGTTTCTGTTACTGTTTGCCAAATATTTAACAAATACTTTGCTACGATAGGACCCCTTTTAGTGAACGAATACCTACGATTCTGATCAAAAAGTAACGCTATTGATCTTATTACTAAAATTAAACAAAATGTAGATAATAAAAATATAGTCCTGGGTAGTTTTATCAACCTGAAAAAAGGCATTTTACACAGTCTGTCAGTACTTTAGAAAGTAATTTAGACAAAGAAAGCACTGGTCTCCTATTGAGTCGATGACGGTCGTGCACAAATTGGTTGTCCATGATGTATGGGATTTAAACAGTGTTTAAATGTTGTAATAAAAATAATGTGAAAATAAAAATAAACTATTTAATGTACTTTATCAATTTATAAAAATTTCAGTAATATGTGTAGAAATAAGGAATAAGTGTAACAGAATTATTGTGTATAATAATAAGATAAGTGATGTGTTAAAAGTGTCTAAATTTGTGCCTGAAATAATAATAGATTTTTATAAGAATATTAAAGTCAAATTAGAGTGTATTAATGATGTTTAAAGGCTTTTACAAAAATTTACTTCGCAAATATCCGCTAACTTAGCGGTTAGCCACCGTAGAGTCTATATCACCTGAGGATGCCTCGTGTAGAGGCGAAACACGTGTCGTATTATCGTCAGTGGTGTGTCTTGCCTAGTGTAGTGGTGTTGGGAGTAGCGGTGCTGGGATTAGTGGTGACGGGGATAGTGCACGCAATTGAGGGAGGGCGGGAGGTGCTCTTCATACTAGGTACGACACATTATTTTATTTTATAACGCGGATATTTGCGAAGTAAATTTTTGTAAAAGCTTTTATATAATGGACTTCCGCAAAGTAACGCCTGATTCTATTAATGATGTTTAAAGGTTTTAATTTGTGAATTAAACTAGTGTATTAGTGAAGGTATTCATGTTTATTAATAAAGATTGTTGTTTTAAACATGTGTGATAGATATTAGAAATTTATAACTTTGAAAATTTTCTGTAAAATAGATGTATTTAGTTGAATATCTTAATATGTATGTGTATGTGATAACGATGTAATGTGCATATATCATAATAATAGACTTTGTATATGTTTCTTATAAATAAAATTATGTAAACACAAGTATTAACTGAATTGTATTTATTGTTAAGCTGTATCTCAAAGTGTTTTGTATCCTATAGATTAAGATATTCTTTGCTTGTAATAATAAATTATTATTTTATGTTTTAAATGAATAAATAAATGGGGTAAAATAGTAGGTTGCGATGATGAAATTTAGGGTTACAATATGACGAAACGGCGCGCGGCGCGCGGTTCTCTTTCACGTGTAACTCACGTACCAGGATAGGAGGCTAGTAATTTAGAAATTCGTTCGAGACAGTTCAGGACCAGCTTCCAGTTTTCCAGTTTAAATCAAGATACAAGATAGTAGGGAAAGTGATAGGATAAATAGTGAAAGATTCACTGTCGCACTCTTATGGGGAAAGTACCCGAAAACATATAGTCTGCTAAAACTGACGTCAACACCGGGCCCAATCCATAGGGACCCGTAATCTTAGTCATCTAACCTTTCTTTTGAGAAAGGGTAACAGACAGACTTTTGAGTAGCACACCTTCTCAGGGGTCACGGCCACCTCGTTGTTCCCGAACCCAACGTGATGTGATATCAGTTTCCTGGGATAGAAGGTCACTGACTTGTTGATCTCTGCAGAAGGGTGGGTCACCGAAACCGCTGTTCGACCTTTTCAGTTATGTTTGTGTGAATACTTTTAGTAAGAATTTTTCTCATGATAACACATGTATGGTAAATATATTGTTGTTTAATAATGATTTCTTATTTTTACGCGAACACTACGCATTGAATAAAACAAGTATGAGTATCGAGAACATTGAAGCAAAGGAAGCGTAAAACTACTTCAAACTTAAATCACGAACACCAACATAAATAATGACTTAGTTAAAATATAAAACGTTATGCTTTATTATGACGTTTTGTAATATATTTTCCATAGACAAGAGAAAACTCTCTGAAATAAGACTGATTTAAAAATGTAATAAAATTTGTAGGATAACCCCTAAGATCTAAGGAATTCCTAAATGGAGATAAGCTTTATCCATTAGGAATGCAAATACTATGCTACAACTACACTGTGGTCGAATGCAACCCATGCGTCAATGGTGAGGACCACGCTCTCACGGAATACCATCGTAAAATAGCTACTTGATGCTGCTGTGTTTGAATGGTGTATAGAGAATCGGAGACTCTTTTTACTGGAAACGAGGTATTCCATCTTACTCCTCAGGGGCGACGACGCATGTTAACTTTGATTCTTAACCTAGGATAGATGTAGTTAATGATTACTTATATTTACTCGAACACTACACAGTTAAATAAAATAAGTTTTTCGATTTTTATCCCGTAAAACTTATTTTATACTCCCGACGTTTCGAGAAAATTAGAGGCCTCATGGTCACGGTTACCTTTAACGTATTAGTGTGTGATCTGGGTTCGTATTTTTAGTGAAAAACATAAAAGCATTTAACGTCTTATTTACAAGTATGAGGCTTAACATTCTTCCCCGTAAAGCTTATTTTTTACAGTAGATTTATTGTACTGTTCAAATAATTCTGAAAATAAAAAGAAATTATTTGTGTACTTTTTCTATTAAGACATCGTAAATAAAATGAAACTACAAAATATATAAGCTTAAAACGTTTAGACGAAAAATAAAATTAATATTAAAACTTCTTAATAGGTATGTTTATCCACTTACACGTAATATATTAGGTCGGAGAGAAAGTTTCTTCGTATTTTATATACAAATCAAAGATATTTTTTTTTCAAACTTTAAATACATTTAATTACAATATACATGTGCCATTTTTTTCGATAACTTGTCGCCATCTTGTAGGTAGTGACATAATCCCGTTGCTGTAGAAATCTTGGGATTTTTGATCATAAAATACGACAAGTAGTTTTAACAGTCCTCTTTCAATGTTAACCTAACCTTACCCAAAGAATTCTAAAGAGACCGAAACAGGTCAAAATCTGAAGGTGCAAGGTCAGGATTATATGGTGGATGCACTAACTCTTCCCAACCAAGCTCTTTCCATTTTAGTTGAGTACCCAAAGATGTGTGTGGTCTAGCGTTATCATGATGAATGACCACTACTTTTCTGTTGATCCAATAGACTTTCATTAGTTGTTGGCAGTAGAGATCCAAATCGATGATTTTGTCTGGCAGTAAAATCTCGTAATAAGCGATGTCTTTCCACCATACACACAGCATCACCTTATTGCGTGTTAATCCGAGTTCCGCTACAGTCTGTGGAGCTTGACTACCTTTTGAATATGATCTTTTTCGCACGTTTTTCTCATAGGTGATTCATTTTTCATCACCAGTGATCAATATTTTCAAAAATGGTTCGATTTCATTACGTTTCTATAGAGATTTGCAAAGGAGTACACGATTCATTAGGTTTCTTTCAGTGCGCTCGTGTTTTACCCAAATATCGAGATTTTTTGTACAGCCAGTCTTTTTCAAATGGGCCAAAACTATTTTATGGTCAATCCTCGATTCCTCGGCTATGTCATAACTACTAATATGCTGATTTTGCTCCACTTTTTCTAAAATAGCATCAACTTTTTCCGTATGAGTGCGACCAGAGCGTGTTGCATCTTTGACATTAAAATTCTTGGACTCAAAACACTTGAACCACCAATCAACCTTGTCCTACTTTTATTGACACTAAATTAGGTGTATAAACGTCACAAATTTTTTTCGCGACTTGAGTCACATTTCTTTCTTTTTTATAATAAAACTTCAGAATGTATCGAATTTCTTCGTTAGATTCACTAAATGGGGCGGTACAGAAACACAATTGAAAAATGGCGGGAAAGTGTTTTTTACTTTTAATTATTCTTTTTCTTAATTTCCTATTACTATACGTATTGATATTCAAATCAGCCAGATACGAACAGCACAATTACAGAGACTTTTCTTCAATTTTATACAAACAAAATACGAAAAAACTTTTCCCCCGAACTATTATGTAAAAATAAGAAAAAGGTTTAAGAACGACGAAGATCATGAATTTTGTTTTAAATGATTTTAATATCTGAATTTAAGAATTTTTTCGAGATCTTATTTGCCTCTTGTAAAAGCAACAGCTCCATAGACCGATAACGATGGCAACATTTTTATATTACTATTTATTTGCTACATGGCTGATTAGTGGAAAAACTTAGATTAGTTACACGAGTCTCACTGCTGGGTGCAGATCTCCACCACTTCCACACTTGAGAAGAGTTTGAACTAGAGATGGGACGTTTCGTGACGGAATGGGTAAATGCACATTAGCTGAATTAAATGTCTATACGTTGTTCAAATCCTAGTAGTGGCGGTGTAAGAATATCCACTTCCCCATATAGCCTGATGGGTATCGTAAGAGGCGACGGAGGGAAACTGAAACAAGAAATTGGAAGCAGCATCTTCCTGATAAAAACTCAAAGTAATAAAACACTGTGGTTGAAAATCAGCATGCGTGAAAACTATGGCAAAATCCCCACTTTGAGGCAATCTGTAGCATAAGACTAAGACTAGTTGGTAAATAGTCACGACTCGCTATTAAATTAAAAAGTAAACTGTTTGTTTTCTGCCGACTTCCAAAAAGGAGACGGTACTCAATTCGACGCGTATGTTTTTTTTATGTGTGTTACCTCATAACTTTTTACTGGGTGAACCGATTTCGATGATTCTTTTTTTTTATATGAAAGCTGATACTTCTCGTGTGGTCCCATATGAATTTGATCAAGGTCAATATTTTTTGAGTTATTTGAGTTATTCTTAATAACTTATATTGAAGTCGGCTGTACAACATATTTAATTTTAAACTATTCATTTTAATCTTTGAACAACATAGATTAAAGATAAGGCAGTACTGTGACGGTTTTAAAAGTTTTTGAATTGAATGTTTTCGTTTGTTTTAACCCGTTTTTGTTTTATTATTTGTACACATTTGCTTTATTATTATCTTTATTATTCTAAACTATAAAACTAGTCTCAGTACAATTTAGATTAGCTCTGTTTTTATCAACGTGATCTGTGTATTTCATAACTGTATAAAGAGGTTTATTGTAAATTAATCCTATTTAAAAAGAAAGGTCTCGCTGGGATAAAACCACTTTCCTGGGAAGAACCAGCAAGAAGCTGGTTCTTTCTTAGTCAGCTTGCCTTTAATAATCATATAACTTTAATGGTATTTGGGAGGTATACTCACAATCAATCAATACATGTAAAAATAGTATTCATACCACATTTGTGGACAGACAGTCGCTATATTTTGCCGGAACTACTTAAAGAATTTTATAAAATATATCTATAAAAGCTGAATGTACTCACAACTTCCTTTTATAGTATTAATTATTTTAACTTATAATACCGGTGGAAACTACTAGACAATCGCTTTTAGTGTGTTATTGTAAGACTCATATTTTAATTGTTAATTTCACAGTATTCCAGTTAAGATGCGGTAAAACTAATATTACTATTGTAATCTATAGATTACGAGGAATAAATCGATATGCATATCAATAAGTGTCCTCCTTCATAAAAAAAGAAATTGTCTCCTTTGTCATAACCAATTTTTTTGAGCTAGCTATTTTCTGTGATTTTAGTGCTGACAGCAGGCTAACAGCTTCATCAGAATCAGGACTCGCAGCCTTTTAGCCCGCGGTCTAACAATTGTATTGAATTTAGCAGAGATTGAACTCGGTTTACTTGCGATATCTTATTTTTGGGCTACAATCGCTCACTATTTTATACTTTTCTCAATTTAAGACTATATTTTCAAAACAAAAATATAAGGATTGTTTTATGCGCATCGCACTTAGACTGAACTTTAAGATTACATGAAAAGGAAAATTTGCCTTCGGAAGATAAATAAGCCTTAGTGACGTATTTTTAATGTTTTTATGATAAAACGTTTTCTGCGTATTATACTCCTTAAAGAGATGTTTAAGACTGATATTAAAAGAAATGGAATCTTAACGTGTATTTAGGATTCCTTACCGTTCGCCTTAATACTTTTACGAAAGTTCTTAGTATTATTTATTTAATTGTTATTTATTTATTTAATTACAACGGCTTTTAATCTAATTACAGTAATAAATAATTATAAAAAGGCACATGAGAATAAACTATGCTATAACTAAAACTTTACTGAGAAAAATACAAATTATGTAACATTGCTTTCGCAAAATCATAAACAAGCTGACAACAGCACATTCCAACTATCCGCAAATACATATCAAAGTCGGGTGCAGCCCTCAGAAGAGCATTGATTGCGCTGTGCATTTGACATAGTGGGGAATAATTGAAGCCGGCGAGATGGCCTATGTCGCAAGTAGTGGTCAGGCACATAGATATTGCATAAGGTATTGTGTAGTTTGGGGGCATCTATTACGCCTCTTAGTATTTTGAATGCAATGATAAGTATGTTGCGAAAACGACGAACTGCAAGAGAATTATACCATAAGGTACCCAACAAAAATTGTGTCGGATATAAAAACGGATAGTGTCCGTAATTTCTTTTATAAAGGAAACGTAAGGCCTTTTAATTTTTTTCTGTGGATATAACATACTTAGACTCATAAGAATTCCAAACACATGCCACTGATTCCAATTTATTTCTCACAAGGTGTTAAATAATTGTTTGATTATTTTGTATTTTCAAATTCGCGGGCATTGCGCAAAACTAATCAAAGGCGTTTATAATAGTCAACAGCCAAGGCATGGCATATAAAATGTGCATCAAAAGTTAAGCTAGAATCAAAATTCACGCCAAGATCATTTATGTTTGTTAATCGCGTTAGAGGACAGATAACAATGGTCATCTCTGGAGGAGGCCTTTACCCTCCGTTGAGAGGGTTTCTTGCACTTGTACATAAAAAAGCTTTTAATAATAATAATAATAAGGCGTAGGGAAGTGACGACCCCATCGCCCGCTGATGTAATGGTTGTGTGACAAAACTGCTACGTCAGCGCAGTCAGTCAGCGCCTTGCCAAGAGGTGTGAGCGCCGTGCCTCGGCAGAATTGAGGGTGCTAATTTGGGCCCGCTTGCGCTTTCGGCCAAATCATGAAACGGTGCCGGGCCTGGGCGTCTCCCGTTAATTGACGCCCAATTTATGGATGATGGAAAGAAATAGACTGCGTATAGGGCCGCTGCCTGGGGGTCGCGGGGCGCGTCTGAAGCTGGCGCTGGAGGCGACAGCATGCGGGCCGCCAGCCGAGTGCGAGGTGCTGCACGACCACCTAGTAGCCCCTCGCATCCATCATCCCCACCAGCTGGCTTGGTGTTGGCAGGGTCTTCGCGGGCCCAGCAATCAACACCCGCCACTGGTGGAGTACGCCGCATGCGTTGGTCAATGCAGAGGAACAGCAACGCATTGCGGGCGTATTTTAGGGCTAAAGGGGGAGAAATTGGAGGTTTTGCATATCGGGCTAGGATGCATCGACTATTTGCTGAGCTGGAGCCATCTATAACCGTCACGGAGCAAAACCTGGCAGACCGAGTTCGGTATATCTTGCGCTCAAACATATTCGATAGCACCGAACTCGAACGGCTACGACGTGAGGCTGTACCCTCATCGGATGACAATGCTACGCCTGAGGATGCGGCGCCACAAGTTGCAGAGCAACCAGCACACGTAGATGCCGCCGTGAATCTTTCAGTTATGGTTGGTTCAAACGATGATGGAACAGTCGCCCAGGAACTAGAACTGGAGCAAATGAGGAGTACATTGGAAGAGGCTATTTTGGAAACGCGCAGTATGCCTCTCGAAAATCGACCGCGACTCCTGCGCATGCCCCTAAGCATGTGGAATCGGGCTGTCGTGAGGGTTCTCAACCCAATGCTGGTGACCTATTTGGAAGCCAGCCGGGAGCTTTGCGAGACGGACTCAATTCTTTTTGGCGCCGTACTGGCAGTTTGCCGCATTATTGGCGCCAAAGTTCCCAAGGCTAGACGCGCTACTAGACAAAGTAGTGCCATGCCAGCCAAGAGAAGAAGGATTGAGGACCGTATCGCAAAGGCAAGGAATCGAAGTTGTGGCGAGTCAGTGTGCAAATGTTACGCCCATGGACCGTCATCATAACGCCGGATGACGTAGCTGAGGCTGTCCGTAGGGCCCCGAACTGGAAAAGTCCGGGACACGACGGACTGCATCACTACTGGCTGAAGGGGTTCATGGTGTATCACGCTGTACTCGCCCGATATTTTCAAGAGGCTCTCGACCAAAAGTCGCTCTCGAGCCTCTTCACTACTGGGATCACTCATTTTGTTTCTAAAGACCGGGATTCCATAGACCCGAGCAAATACCGCCCCATAACGTGTCTATCTACCATATACAAGACACTAACATCCATTTTGAGCGCGAGAATCATTCGTCACCTGAACTCAAATCAGGTGATGTCGCGCGCTCAAAATGGATGTCGGGGCGGTGGTCATGGAACCAAGGAACCACTGCTCATTGACGCGGTCATTGGCAAGGTGGTTAAACGCAACCGTCGGAACCTCTCCGCCGCCTGGATACACTACAAAAAGGCATTCGACTCGGTGCCTCATACATGGCTTAAGAGGGTCCTCGAGCTGTACAAGGTTGACTGTACACTTCGAGACTTCCTCGGACAGTGGACGGGGCAGTGGAGTACGATCCTTTGTCATCTAGGCGAGCGGATGACGGCTGTGGAGAACCACATAAGGTTAAGAAGGGGTACCTTCCAGGGCGATTTTTTGAGTCCAATCTGGTTCTGCCTCTCTCTGAACACTCTCAGTACCTTACTGGAGGGTTCCGGGAGGGGATTTCAGCTTCGTAGAGGAGGTACAAAAGTGATCCATCTTTTCTATATGGATGGTCTCAAATTATTCGCCTCCAGTCGCTCTCATCTTATGGAATTGCTAAACATCACTTGTGATTTTAGCAATTCTATTAGAATGGAGCTGGGGACGGATAAGTGTGTGATCCTCCATGTCGAAAGTGGAAGGGTTGCTAACTCTGAGGCCATAGACTTATCTATGCCCATCAGCATAAGGACCCTTTCCGAGGCTGAAATATACCGATACCTGGGTATGTCACAGAACATCGGTGTAGATGAGGCGGGTATGAAATGGTCAGTTTGCGATGTGTTTTATGGACGCTTGAACAAAGTGCTTAATAGCCTTTTGTCCGGTGTGAATAAGACGCACGCATATAACGGTTGAATCATGCCTTTTCTCATGTATACCTTTGACATGCTCAGGTGGACTCAGACCGAACTGAACGCTCTGGACAGAAAAGTCCGCACTATAATGACGTCCCACAGGATGCATCATCCGAGATCGTCAGTAATGAATCTGTACTTGCCGCGGAAGTGGGCGCGGCTTTTTAAGCGCGCTTACCATGCATAATCGCGAAGTGTGCAGCCTCCGTAATTACTTTCTGACGAGAGCGGATGATCCATACTATAGGGACGTTATTTCTTGTGATAAAGGGCTAACCGAGCAATGGCAAGACCCGGCAATACAGAGCAAGGGAGACCGTATGGAAGGAGAAGGAGCTCCACGAGAGGTTCTACAAGGCCCTTCATAAACAAGGCCTTTCGTAGACACAGTCGCCTCCCTCCACTGGCTACGTTTCAGTGACCTCTTTGGGGAAACTGAGGGTTTTGTCTGTGCAATACAGGATCAGGTTATTAAGACCAACAATTATCGGAGACACATCCTAAAGGATGGCACCATCGATATCTGTCGAGCTTGCCGTCATCCCGGTGAGTCACTTAGGCATGTCATCTCCGGTTGTTCGGCGCTTTCTAACTCTGAGTATTTGCACAGAAAAAAACCTAGTAGCCAGGATTCTACACCAGGAGCTCGCTCTGAAATACGGTCTTGTGGATCGGAAACTGCCATATTATAAGTACTTTCCGGAAGCCGTGCTCGAAAATGACCACGCCAGGCTCTGCTGGGACCGGGCCATCATCACAGACAGGACTATTCTTGCGAATAAGCTTGATATTGTGCTGATGGACCGGGCACAGTCAAGGATATTTTTGGTCGACATCACCATTCCTTATGACGAGAACTTCGTGAAAGCCGAAACAGATAAGCTGACAAAATATCTGGACCTGGCTCACGAGGTGACCGACATGTGTGGTGGTCTGCCGACCGAAATTATTCCTGTGGTCGTTTCTGCGAACGGGTTAATCCCAGTTAGCCTCTCGGGTCATCTGAGGCGACTGAGACTCCGTGACGGACCGCTCCAAGCTCAAATGCAGAAGGCGATACCACCCGCATCGTCCGCCGGTTTCTTTCCCTTTCCCTCCAACCCCCGGCCGTTTGGTCTCCCCTGCTGAGAGCTTCCATCTGGTTGGGTTTTTTTAATTTTATATATTTATGTATTTTTTATGTATTTATTCTATTTTATTGATATTTATATATGTTTATATATTTCGTTTACAATTATATATTTAAACAGCCCAACCAGATGAGAAAACTTTATAGATAACCTCAATAATAATTATTTATTGCCTCTAAAAACACACAGTTACGTACACGTTAAAACAAAAGAAGATTATATTTATTGGAGACAAAAGGAGACGGCTCAGCTTTGTCTGTAACGAGATACAGATCTCGTACAGAGCTGTTTTTCATCCGCTCCCTCTTCCCTGAGGTATTGTGCGGGAGTCCAAAGTAGCAATTTGAAATGCATTGTTATAATTGTCTAAGACAAATACTAGAAGTAAGAAAAAAATTATCTTGTTCTATTATTCTATTACAAACCTATCTATCAAAATTAAGTATATTCTTTACTAAATAAATGTTACATTCCTAACTATTAAAAGTAATATCTAACAAAATACTAAGTTTTGTAACACTGGATCATTTAATTTTTGCATGCACACTGTTTTGAAATTGTAAATTTTTACTTTGAAGCAAGATATAAAAGGCTTTTTTATTTTTAGTATTTATTTATTTTTAACCGCGTTAGAGTAGTATCTCCTAAAGTGTAGGTAGCTTTTGGAGGTTGTAATTTGCGACTAAAAGTAATAACACTTAGTCGTGTTGAAAAATATTTTACTGTCAATACTCCACTGGTAGACTCGATCGATATCACTTTGGAGATGACTGTGATTGACATTTTCATTTATTTCAAGTGGCTGTTTTATATCGTCTGAGTAAAGTAAGCATTTAGCATGCTTACCGACGCTAACAAGAACGTTGATCATAACAAGAAATAGGAGTGGACCGATTACCAATCCCTGACTAACTCCGGAGCGAGTATGGTATGATTAGGATAGGTAACAACCATGGGTAACATATTGGCACCGGTTGCGAAGATAATTTGAAAAAAGGGATAGTAGTTTCGGCGTAAATCCTATAGCGCATAACTTTAATAACAATATGTAATTTTACACTTTATCAAACGCCTTTTTAAAATCGAGGTATAGCACATCTACCTACCTACCTTTATCTAGATTCTGCAAAATGTAATCCACGAGCGAAAGAAGATTAGTCACTAATAAACGACTAGGTCGAAAACCATGTTATTCGTCGTATAAATAGGATTTTAACTGTTCGTAAATGACCTTATGTACAATATGTTTAAAGACCTTGACAGGGGATGAGAGAATCGCAATCGGTCGACAATCCTCAACAGAGGACCTGTTACTAGTTTTTGGAAGGGGGGTGACATGATATAGCTTCCACTGTTCGGGATAAGTACCACTATGGAGAGCCAGATTAACTATATGACAAAGGGAGGGTACAATATGTTCCTTAAATTCTTTTAATATATAAGTAGGAACCTTTTAGGGACCAACAGAACTACCGGGTTTTAATTTGTTGATACCTGATTTGATTTTCGATAATGTAAAGTTGCGTATGTTTACATATCCCCCATCTGGTGCGATATTAGTGGTACATACTTGATTGGGATCTAGAATGGGGTTATTTGGCAGGAATTCACTTGAAAAAAATAGTGCGCAAATGCATCAGCTGCTTCAATATAAGAGATTTTTTTATTAATTAATATTATTAGTAATCTAGAGTAACCATTATAAACACATACGTTACAATATTTTTTCCATTGGCGATGAAGTCTTATTTTACAATTTTTATGATGTCAGCAGAAAACCCGAGTGGGTGACGTTTGCAATTTAATTTAGATCTCCGTTTTTTTCGACAAACATCCAGGACATTGTAAAGTATTTTGTAAAATTCAGCTGTCACCGAAACAACATCATCTGCGTGAATGACGTTACACCAACTTGCTGATCATACAGTAAAAGAAAGTCAGCTTTATTAAAATCTCAGTCAGTTTTTGGATAAAAGTTACAGGGTTCAATGTATTCGTTATTTTTAGGTGAATTTAGTTTTATGTCTACGTCTAGCGGGGGATAGTAGGTGTCGATATTAACAATACCACATGCCTCAGCGGCATTTAATTGCACCGCACAATCAACAGCTCTTGAAAGTACTACACCTAACTTACCTCCAAATATATTAAAAACAAAATCCCTATCACACATACTGCAAAATGATAAAAAATAACAATAATAGTTACAAATATTTTTGAGGCACTATTTAGGTTAAGGTCACCGAGAATCAATATAGTTCTACTAAGGTCACTTATAAAGCTTTAAACCTTGCAGAACTAATCAAAATAGACTGCATCCGTAGCACTGAGCGGTACATATAAAATGCAAACATATACACTGATGCCATTAAATTTAATCCAGACATCTTCGAAAATAAGGGTTTTTAAATTATGTTATCTGACACGCGTACCATATTTAGTGGGAAGCAATACCTCTCATCCATAAGCTTTTCTGTCACGCCGTATAATACTCCATCCACTGCATACAACCTCAGAGATTTCCAGGGGTGAATTTAGCAAAGTTTCAGTCGCAGCAACAAAGGTATGTTCTAGGATTAGTAGATTGGTTTTACATGTATGCAGTTTCGTTTTAATACCACGGACGTTTTGATAAAATATTTTTAGTACTGCTTTACTGTTAAAGGATCTCGGTGAGTTCGAACCAGACTTTGCAGAGATAGTTGAATGATTATTGTTTTTGCCTTCCATGACTTGTTGTACGAAAGGAAAACCAAGGTTTAATTCAGGTGCTATTCGGACAAATTTCGGCAGAAAGGAATCAGTATGCCAAGCTTATACGATTTATAGTCTCCTTTGGTTTTAATTTCCTCAACAGTACATTTTCCATGAGTACAAAACTGTTGCAGGTAAGCCAAAATTTACTTATGTCTCGAATCCATGTTCCATAAATTCACAAATTCCCTTTCCTCAACAGCTTTTAAGGTTGTGATACCAGGACCGCCTGTGCATCGGATAGAGGTGTTTCTTTTATTTTTGTTCTTACTGGTCACTCTCTTCAAGGGCTCAATGTTAGTAATATTACAGGTGGTAGGAAGAGTTACATCGCTTTTAATTGGCTGGAGTCTAATAGTACACTCGGTAGGGGCAGGTTATATATGAGTTTCATTTGATTTGTTTATTATATTGTTGTTTGTATAAGGCTGAGTAGTTTTAGTGTTGTTTTCCATTGCTTGTGAGGTATGAATAACTGAAGTGTTGGTAGTAGTTGGCTGGTCAGTCAGATTCTGCTTAGTGGGATTCTGAGTTGATTTATGGTTGATAAGCTTTTGAACTTTCGATGTATTTTTGGGTTTAGAACCAAAACCAGTACTAGGTTGTTGAGATTGCAAGTGTGATATTGTGCATACTGGATTTTGTGTGCCTCTGTTTTCGATTTAAGTAAGTTTATCGGTGGGAGTGATTAACTTATCTTTGCAGTCGTCAACTTTTCCATGACATTTATAGATATAATGGAGTAGTTCGGTGAATTTTGTGTTCAGCTCAGACATTTTGTGGCGGATTGGGATTATTTTATTAGATATAGTGGACTGTATTGATATTCTAAATCCCCTGAAACGTTCAGTTACCGCAGTCACAAAATCACACCAAAAACAGCAATAAACTACTCACGGTCTTACTAGCCAGCCTCCCAAGATCAGCAAACGTTGACAGCTCCTGGTAGCTTCTTCTACACGGTAGAATACACTAGCAATTAGATTGTACACGGTACACTCTGGAGTAGTCCCTTTTTAAAGTTTTTGGAGAGATGTTCACATCACGAACACAAAGAGAATGTGTATATCTTGTCTCGCCTCCTACCCTCCTCTTCCTTTTTTTAACTCCACAGATTATTACAACGCATATTACGTCGCAATGTTGCCACTAGGTGTGACCGGCGCTCCGATCGCAGCAGATCATTGTGCCTTGGTATAAATTTTGTGAGTTGCGGTTTATTACTGAACACACCCCCCACCGAAACCATCTTGATGGTTTCTCCTAACTATATGAAAAAGATATTAGAGAAAATATTATAACTTAAGCTACGGAACATGCAAAATAACGCTGGGATACAGAATGTCCTCAACGAGAAAAATATATTAATACACGTAAAAACTAATTTGCATAAGGTAGAGGACTCAGTTTATTAACTGGTCTCTGTTGAGTACTCTTTTGAGTGCGAAGTGTAACACAACGAACAATCCCATCTGGACCGGGGTGAAGAGCCTCAATTCTACCCAAAGGCCAATCGCACGGCGGTACATTATCAGTTTTTATGATTACGAGATCACCTATTTTTATATTAGATCTATCCGAATGCCACTTTGCTTTCTGTTGCAGCGTATTTAGATATTCGTGACTCCATCTACGCCAAAACATTTGTGAACATTTTTGAATATATTGCCAACGTGATAATCGATTTATTGTTATATCCTCTACATTATACTCAGGTACTGCTGTTAACCCTTTTCCAATTAGAAAGTGTCCCGCAGTCAAAACGTTGAACTCATCAGGATTATCACTAGCTGGTAACGGACAAAGCGGCCGCGAGTTGAGAATCGCTTCTACTTTACAAAACACTGTAGTGAGTTCCTCGAACGTCAAACTTTTTTCTCCTACGGCTCGCGTTAATAGATACTTGGCGGATTTAATTCCAGCTTCCCAGAGCCCACCCATATGTGGTGCACCAGGGGGATTAAATCTCCATATAATTTGTCGTTTTGAGCAAACCTCTAATATATTGCTTTTTTGTTCGAGCATAAACCTTTGTACTTCGGTAAAATGCTTACTAGCAGCTATGAAATTAGTTCCGCAATCCGAATAAAGGAAGGAGCACACACCGCGTCGCGCTACAAATCTGTCTAAACACGCGAGGAAACAGTCCGATGACAACGACGATAAGACTTCAAGGTGTACAGCTTTTGTCGAATAACAAATAAATAATGCTAAATATGAACGTTCAACCCTAGCACTTCGTCGTAAACTTTCTTTTGTAAAGAACGGACCACCGAGGTCCACCCCTACATGCTCAAAAACATTACAAGGTATCAATTGGGCTGCTGGCAAAGGTGCCATCTCAGGCTGTAAGAGCACTGGGTTGTGTTTAAAACAAATTTTGCATTTGGACAAAACTGACCGAATAATGCGACGGGATGCTAAAATCCAAAAATTTTGATTAATAATGTTTTGTAAGGTGCGCGGACCTACGTGTAAATATTTTTTATGTAAATATTGTTACGGCCTACGGTTGCTCCCTTAAAGGATCCAATCCCCCGGGGCCCATCAGCAGAAGACTTCCCGAGCAAACGTAGGTCGGGCCTCCTAAGGCCACGTGGAAGTTCTCTAATTACACTAAATATATGGGGGAGCGTTATACTACGGCCAGTCGACCGGAAGGAATTTGGCGGAGTTCACTTACCTCTATCCAAGGCGACTGGTTCCTCCGGAGTCGGTCAGGTCGCATGTGGTTGTGTAGTGCAAGGGAAAGAATGGTGATGTGGTGTGTATCTGGGTGTGACTGATGGTGATTGAACCTAGACCTTAGCCGTCGGCAGCAGCCCGAGCGTCGACACCGCTCCAACTTGAGGGGGCCTTTCGAGGTTAACCACAGTCACTTTCTTGGTTCACCACGATGCCAGTCACTTAACTCTATCGTACTATTAACTAGCTTACAGAAGCCACTAACTATCGCGGGGTATAAGGTTACCGCACAAAACACGCCCGGAGTTTCTGGGTCAAAGGTCACTACCGTTTCGCGTGGCAATAGATAAGTTCTAAATACAGAGGCCGCACTAGCTTATATTGTCGAATGCACTTATACAGATTCTGAGTCGGACCCAATAAGTCCCGGGAAAGGCTATCCAAACAGGGAATGCGCGTTATAATTCCTAGACAGGATATTTACTAGACGCCCTAACTATTCCGCGGTTCCCGCACAAAATTAACAGCGTGCAAACATTAGCACATCTGGCAGATGACTGACTCGCTTGCGACCCGCGCGCCACTGCCACGCTCGGAAGAACTTCAGACCGGAATCGCGCCGAGCCGAGTGACATCTGGTGTCGATTCCGACAACAGAGTTTTGCGCGAACAAACCCCCGTCCCGGACATAAGGATTTAGGTCCGCGAGCAAACCGGTCAGCGGGACAAGGTCGAGACTGCAAGTTGCAAGACCGAATCTACAACCAAACTAGGCCACCTTAGGCAATCCATTAGGTCTTGCAACCCTAATCAACGCCTCAAAGATATCCCTAATGTGGCAAGCCGGAGGGTCAGCCTCCACTGGATGCCCCTCCTGGGCATCGCAGCACTTTAATAAGTCCTGTACTGGACAGAAGTGCGACGACCTCTTTCAAACACCTATCTGTGCCCCTATGATTAGTTCCGCAATCCGACCGGATCAGCTCTGCAAACAGCGACGCTACACGAAGCTGCCCCGACAAATTTTGTGCCAGCAGTTGCTTCAGTGCAGAGAGCACCCACAAATTCCACATGAACGTCGTCTGTGGAGAGCTGAACGAAACGCACAGATAGTCCCTAGTATGAATTTTCAGCAAGTAGGCCTAGCCAGGCCACCCACCATATTATCATTTACTAAAATAGTGCGGCAGCTGATTTCAATCTGATAATCTCCAAAACTAGCTAGCCTGTTAGGCAAGTAGTCCTATGCTCATATTTCAACTAATTTCTCAAAAGCATCAATGTTCAGCTACAGAATTAATTCAACCAAATTAATCACCGATGCGCATAGGTCAACTTGCAAATTAAACAAAACAATAACGTAAGGGACAGCCCTACTTCTTCGCAAAGCAAAATGATTAAACACTATCATAAACATAAACATAATTTTTCAAATAGTGCGCCATTCCATTTCAGATGAATTCAAATTTTCCTTTCAGCAAACAAACGCAACAATCAAATACAGTGATTAAATATATGTACAAAACACATGCAGTAGCATTTAAAGGAGTAGATTAAATTCAATTCTTTTAATTTAAACCGCTACAAATAGGAAAATTTCGCGGAAAGCCCAAAGCAATTTTTAATTTTAATTCAAGTATTTTTTGACTAAGTGCTCGACCAAACCAAATCTAATACCCCTTGACAACGTGATTCAACGCTCCAGGGGGGGCCCTAATCTTCCCACCACTAAGGGGAGGCCACATGGCGTGAACCCGAGATAAATAGAGCACAACCTTTAACAGTTGCCACTCGGGTTGTACGCCTTCACAGAGGCCGTCGGCAACAGCACATTTTGACAAGTGGACTGTTGACGGCTTAAGGCTCAGTGGAGGCGGCCGTGGTGGGAACTAGGCAGCAGCTAGACAGGGCCGCCTCCATCAAATGGGGAACAGTGGTACACCAGTCGCGGCCACTCAGCTAACGGAAGTGAGAAGGGTCCAGCGGACCGATGAGTGGCCGTGAAGTTCCTCTCCACACGCTGAGGGGGGGTGATGACACCCCCGCCCCTGGGGGAATTACCCCCCGACTGGTCGGGGGAGGGACTCCTTTCAAACTTAGGGGCCTGATGGCTGGCCGGCGGGCAGCAAGAGTCGCCCGGCAGAGGGCGTGGCTGAGCGCCCCCGCCCGTAGGGGTCGAGGGCCTGGCAGAGCCCCGAGAGGAGACGCCGTTCGCACCCAGGCACAAAACGGCATGGTGATTGCCCTGGCAATGCAGACAGGGCCGTCGATGCGGACAGTCTCGCTGGAGGTGCCCTCCCAGACATGACCAGCACCAGCGGCGCTCCTTGGCGATAGTTCGCCTCGCTGGAACCGGCTTACCTAATAATTTCGGGCACGACGTTACCCGATGATCAGATGCTCGACAATAGGAGCAGGGGGGGGTTGACGACGGCTTGCCTGGAGGATTCAGCCTCTCACTGGGCACGGCTCGTAAGTCGTCAACGGTGCCCGCAGCGCTCTCTATCTGCCGGCACTGCTCCTCCAAAAACCGCAGCAGGTCATAGAAGGGCGGAATATAGGAGGCCTCGTCCCCGCCGTACCTCTCCTCAAAATGGATTCGCAGGTCGAGAGGTAGACGGGACAGCACGATGCGGAGCAACAAAAAAGCCCATTCGCTCACTGGTAAACCCAGCCGCCTCAATGAATTACAGGCCACCAAGACTGGATCCAACAGGTCCGGACGCAGTCTGGCCCGGTCACTAAGCAGCGGGAGGCTTAGAAGCTGCTTAACATGCTCGTCTGCAATTCGCCGGATGTTGGCGTATCTTCTGGCTAGGAGGTCCCGAGCAGTCTGGTAGGCGTCGTCCGACAATTTCAAGTGGCCGACGACGCCCAGGGCCTCCCCCTCCAGTGAGGCCAGGAGGTACGCCATCTTTTGTCTCGGGGTCAAGTCACTCCGGGTGTCCACTAGGCTGTCGAAAAGACCAACGAAGGTCAGCCATTCGGAAAGGACCCCGGAGAACTTTGGCAGGTCCAGAGTTGGGAGTCGTCCCAACCGCTCCGGCTGAAGCTGCTTCAGAGAGGACTCGGGCAGGTTACTCATCCGAGCTTCACGCGCCTCCTCGGCATACCTGCCTTCAGCCTCGATCAACTCGTCCGTGAGCCACAAGAACTGCTCATAGTCCGCAAAGCAAGAGTCCAGGACTCCCTTCTCCACATCCGAATCCTCGAGCTCAGCGTAAGCCTCCTCCACTGCGGCCCTTCGAGCATCTACCTGCTCGAACCGCTTCATCAAGTTATGGGCCTTATCCGGTCGACCTATCAAAGCATGGGCGCTTGTGGCCCAGCGCAACTCAGTCCGCAGACAACGGATCAGTAGCTTAGGCGATGTCATCACTATTAAATACAAATTACGACGCGGCTTGAGCACAGATTACAAAGATAACAAACAAAAAATACAACAAAAATTAACAGTTAATAAATGCAGTTCCTATCAAATCGCGTTGAATAGAAATTACACAAATACGAATTACTACGTATCAACCAAATACAAGTTAGCTCAAAAGAAAAGACACAATCAAATTAACAAATAACAAATACTAGTGCGATGAAATCAAGTTAAATTCAAAGTACGCAAATACAATTACTACTCCTTAGTTCAAATACAAATTACAGTACAAACGAAGATACACATCACGGTCGATCAACAAAAATGCCTAGCTCGGAAATCGAACCTTCGATAAGTAATCCACTACAACTATCGGACAACGATAATTAACCGATTACGTAAAAATAACCATCTACCTACATAACGTATATCTCTAGAAAAACTCCCGCTTGCACAACCTAGGGCGCGGCTTTTCAAATTACCCTCTAAACAAAAAAAAGGCAAGCAACAAAGCAACAAAGGAAAAGAATTCTATTATTACGCACAAAAAAATATTTTTACGTATTACGGACGGGCGTGATTGTAGATGCAAATTAAACCAATCACACCAACGCTCCCTGCCACCAAAATTGTTTAATGTTTATCAAACACTATAGTCGGGATCGACCGGGAATCGAACCCGGAATCGCGCTCTGCTACCAGTTTGTTACGGCCTACGGTTGCTCCCTTAAAGGATCCAGTCCCCCGGGGCCCATCAGCAGAAGACTTCCCGAGCAAACGTAGGTCGGGCCTCCTAAGGCCACGTGGAAGTTCTCTAATTACACTAAATATATGGGGGAGCGTTATACTACGGCCAGTCGACCGGAAGGAATTTGGCGGAGTTCACTTACCTCTATCCAAGGCGACTGGTTCCTCCGGCGTCGGTCAGGTCGCATGTGGTTGTGTAGTGCAAGGGAAAGAATGGTGATGTGGTGTGTATCTGGGTGTGACTGATGGTGATTGAACCAAGACCTTAGCCGTCGGCAGCAGCCCGAGCGTCGACACCGCTCCAACTTGAGGGGGCCTTTCGAGGTTATCCACAGTCACTTTCTTGGTTCACCACGATGCCAGTCACTTAACTCTATCGTACTATTAACTAGCTTACAGAAGCCACTAACTATCGCGGGGTATAAGGTTACCGCCGGTTACCGGGCGGTTACAAAACACGCCCGGAGTTTCTGGGTCAAAGGTCACTACCGTTTCGCGTGGCAATAGATAAGTTCTAAATACAGAGGCCGCACTAGCTTATATTGTCGAATGCACTTATACAGATTCTGAGTCGGACCCAATAAGTCCCGGGAAAGGCTATCCAAACAGGGAATGCGCGTTATAATTCCTAGACAGGATATTTACTAGACGCCCTAACTATTCCGCGGTTCCCGCACAAAATTAACAGCGTGCAAACATTAGCACATCTGGCAGATGACTGACTCGCTTGCGACCCGCGCGCCACTGCCACGCTCGGAAGAACTTCAGACCGGAATCGCGCCGAGCCGAGTGACATCTGGTGTCGATTCCGACAACAGAGTTTTGCGCGAACAAATATTCAATAAGTAAAAAGGTAAATCTACTATTTTTAGGTAATAAACGAGGATGCTTCGCGTTATAAGGTAACGCTGAATAATTTATTCGACCCCCCACCCTGAGGAATCCGCGTTCGTCAATAAATGGAGATAATTTTCTCAACGACGGAACGTACTTTGTGCCCTTTGACAATCTATTTATTTCATTTGCGAAGTATGCACTTTGTACTAATTTAATTAAAACATCTTGGGCAGTATTTAATTCGTTAGCCGTCAGTATTGAGTGCTTCGAGTGACCGGATTTGAGTCGGAACCATCTCAATATTCGAGCAAACGTACGTTGCAGTTTATAATAAGAAGAGAAATTGGAAAAGATTCGGTCACAGAACTCTAACTTAGTCTCCTCTATCGAATTATTTTCATTTGTGATTAAATTGAAGGAGCCTAATGTATGATTTGATTTCATTTCGGGTGTATTACTTTCATGTTGGTTGATAAATGTTCTCACTGGCCACTGCGAATAGTCGTCGTACAACCAAGATGGGCCCTTCAACCACTGCTCACTGCACTCCACGAGCTGTGACGGAGACGCTCCGCGCGAGCATATGTCTGCCATATTGCACTCACTACTCACGTGACGCCAACAGTGTGGAGGTAACACATACCTGAGTAACACGGTTACTAACAAAAGGCTTTAATTTGTAAGCTTCTGTCTGAAGCCACGTCAACACGATAGTCGAATCGGTTAACGCAGTAATACGAGTAATTTTAACACGAGTTAAAATGTCACGGACATATTTAATTGATTTGCTTAACAAAACTGACGCCATTAATTCCAACCTCGGGATAATCAATGGTTTGACGGGGGCTACTTTAGATTTGGCTGTCACCAGACGTACTTTAGTTTGACCTCTATCGTTACGACTGATCACATACACACAACTAGCATAACCGCGAGAGCTTGCATCGCAAAAGGCGACCAATTCACATTCGGTCTGTTCTGGTAGCAGCATATTTCTATCTATCTTGATTGCCGTTAGTCGCGGGAGATCATCAACGTAATTAAGCCAGCGCTTAGTTACGTTGCTTGGCAGCTGCTCATCCCATCCTATGCCCAGCTTCCATAAATCTTGCATTATTTCTTTCGCGATGAAAATGCACGGTGAAATAAAACCCACGGGGTCATAAATAGAAGCTAATAATTTCAAAACAGAACGTTTAGTTGTTACTTTATCAGTCTTATCTACTGTGAAATAAAAACAGTCAGTCAAAGGGAACCATTTCAGACCTAGCACTTTGACTGAATATTCGTTACCATCTTTCATAAATGTAACAGGACACTCTCGGTTTTCTAACGGAACGCGTTGTAAAACTTTTGCACTATTACTCGCCCACCTTTTGAGTATAAAGCCACCGGAATTAAACATCTCTAAAAGTTCATCTTGTAACCGAGATATCTGTGACAATGAACTGCAAGAATATAGAATATCATCCATGTACACGCCCTCGCGCACAACCTTTGCAGCGAGTGGGAAACGTTCTTTCTCGTCATAGGCTAACTGTAAGAGGGTGCGGATAGCTAAGAACGGTGAGCAACTTAAGCCGTAAGTGACAGTTTTTAATTCATAAACGTCAATGGCATCGTTAGGCGAATGACGATACAAAATATGTTGATAACATCTATCTGACTGATTCAGTTTAATTGCCCGATACATTTTGCATACGTCACAAATCAAACAATATTCAAACAACCTAAAATTCAATATTATAGCCCCAATATCTCGATACAGATTAGGCCCGGTCAGTAGAATATCATTAAGCGAAACGTTCGTGGACGTTTTAGCCGATGCATCGAATACCACACGCAAAGGAGTAGTGGAACTACTGGGCTTAAGTATACTGTGATGAGGTATCACATATTTGCTCGGGGTGTCCCCCGAATAAAGCTCCATGTGCCCTAGATTTTCATATTCGCACATGAACTCTGAATAGGCTTGTCGTAATACAGGTGAACGATTCAACTTGCGCTCGGTGAACAAGAGTCGCCGCTCGGCTGCCGCTCGTGACGCGCCCAACGGAGGCGGGTCTGGTATGAATGGTAATGGCACTGAATAGGTACCATCCTCAGTACAACTATAACGAGCCACGAAAATGTCTTCCGCTAATTGTTCCAAAGGATTAATCGAGGGTTTGCTTGGCAATTCTTCGATTTCCCAAAATTTACGCAACGTTTGATGTAAAGACTCTTGTTCATCAAATGAGACTGATAAATTATAATTTTTTAAACTGTCCTTATCATTGCTATAAAGTTTACCACTTACAACGAACCCGAAAGCGGTATCGATCACGCTTGGTATATCCGATGAAATAATATAAGGTATATCCTTAATAAGTTCCGAAACTATATCATTGCCCAATAGTATATCGATACGCGAACGCTTATAAAATAATGGATCAGCTAAATTAAAATTCTTATATTTGTTAATAACGTCCGAGTGGAATCGAACGTTAGGCATATCAGCAGATACCTTAGTCACTACGACCATGTTCAGTGTAAAACTAGGTAGGTCAGTGTATAGGGACATTAATGTGCATGTAATCATGTCGTGATTTTTTACAGCCTCTTCACCGAGACCATAAATATTAAACGAACACTTCTTTCGAGGTAAGCCCAAACGTTGAGCACACTCAGTTGTAATAAATGAGCTCTGAGCTCCAGAGTCAATAACTGCACGGCAGTATTGAAGCTGGCCGCTACTATCAATTACTAACACACGCGCCGTTCCCAATACAACACCGTAACCCGAGTGAACGTTATCGGAATGAAGCGTATCTATCGTATAACGCTCTGAGTCACTCATAGCCTGAGACGAGACGAGTGCTTGATGCACTTGCGAGTCAGAGCACAATGGACGGGTGGATGTTGGCACGAGCGTGTCGCTCACTGGCTCCCTATGCAGTAGATAATGATGTAGTGACGCACATACACCACAAGACATCTCACTTTTACAAGTTGAGGTATCATGATTTCCTTTTAGGCAATTATGACACAATTTTAAGGTATTGACACGGTCAATCCTTTTATCTACGGTCAATTTACGAAATTGATCGCACCTATAAATCATGTGATTTTGATTGCAATGCGCGCAAATTATTTTTTTATTTTTATTATATTTCGACACATTAGTATTTAAAACTGTCTTTGAATAACTTTTGTAGTGGTTATTATTGTTGCCTTTGTAATTGTTACATATAGACTTATTTCTTGATTGTAACGACATCGTACTATTCGATGAATGTTCGAGTACTTTAACTTGTTTATTTACAAAACTAATTAATTCCGAAAAAGATGGAAGTGAATTTTGATCCCGATTTTCTTCAAAAAGCCTCCTAGTATGCGCATCCAACCCACGTAAGGCTAAATGACAAAATAAATAGTCATTTAAATTTTTAATTTTTAATGCCTCGATGGCTTTAAAAGAGTGATCGAATGTTTCGATAAATAAAGTAAGATTTGCGGTAGTATCTTTATTTAACGGCGTAAAGTTTATCATTTTGTCGATGTACCTACCCACGAGTATTCGATCATCTTGATATTTATTACATAAACTTTGCCATACGACAGTATAATTAGCGGCTGTTATGGGCAATTTTTTAACAATGTTTAATGCCGAACCTTTAACACATGAAAGCAAATAGTGAAACTTATCTATTTCGTCGAAATCTCGATTGTGGACAAGTGATACAAATGTATCGTAGAATGTGGTCCACTTCTCAATATCACCATCGAATTCAAATAAACGTAATTTAGGTAATGACGGCCTTACATCACTCCTATCTTTCCTACTGAGGGATGCCTGCTCGTCCGGTTTTAATCTTAAATATTGCAACCTACATGCCTTATAAAGTTCATCAAATCATCAAGACAAACACGAGAATTGTGTTGACAATCTTGTCTCCGGTTTTAATGATATATCTATTTCAATAATATTTAACACTGTTTCTTCAAACTTTGAGCGGACACTTTCCAATTCGGAATAATCGGCTAAGAAATTCTGAATTTGTGTGGGATCATTTATTTGGGATCTCGCGATATCGAAAACCTTTTGTAATTTAGCAAATAGGTATTCCTTTTTAAAAATAAGTGTTTGCCTTTTTATTTGTAATTTATCCGACATTATGAACAAATTACAAAATTAATACTTTATAAACGCACCGCGAGCAATGGACATCCAGGTAAAAAAGAGGCAAATTAAATAAGGGATATTAAATTAATTAAATGCGTTAAATATATGACGTCCACGGGACGCAAATCAAGGGTAGAAAATTATTATACGAAGATCACTAATTCGAATATATGCGGCTCGAAGGCCAGAAATGTGGCGGATTGGGATTATTTTATTAGATATAGTGGACTGTATTGATATTCTAAATCCCCTGAAACGTTCAGTTACCGCAGTCACAAAATCACACCAAAAACTGCAATAAACTACTCACGGTCTTACTAGCCAGCCTTCCAAGATCAGCAAACGTTGACAGCTCCTGGTAGCTTCTTCTACACGGTAGAATACACTAGCAATTAGATTGTACACGGTACACTCTGGAGTAGTCCCTTTTTAAAGTTTTTGGGGAGACGTTCACATCACGAACACAAAGAGAATGTGTATATCTTGTCTCGCCTCCTACCCTCCTCTTCCTTTTTTTTAACTCCACAGATTATTACAACGCATATTACGTCGCAATGTTGCCACTAGGTGTGACCGGCGCTCCGATCGCAGCAGATCATTGTGCCTCGGTATAAATTTTGTGAGTTGCGGTTTATTACTGAACACATTTGTCGTTGTAACATTTTAAAATTCGAAGTAATATCGCATGTTTCGTCAACAGAGTCTACTTTATGTGATACAGATGGTATTTTACAAATGGTAATATTGGACTCGCGTTCAGGAATAGTCATCACAGACAAAGAAAGGAGCAAGATATTGTTTCAATTAGTAGCCTAGAGGAAATAATTCTTGAAATGAGTTCGCTATGAAATTCACGGTAACGATGTTGTAAACCATTTGAGCTTTACGGCATAGTCTAAAAGCTTTTAAAGTGAAACATTATCGAACGTTAATTCTTTGAATACATTTAGCAGTCCAATGATAAAAGACCAAAACAATTAAAGATAAAGATAAACAATTAAAGATAAAGCATTTTTATCTCGTAGGAGTACGAATTGTACTCGAGATAGAATTAATACAAATTTTCTATTTACTTAACCTTCGTCTGCCCCCGTGTTGGTCTGTGGGACCGACGAAACACTTTTATACATTTATTTCTTTTTCTGAGAACGCTAACAACTCGAGTCTTTCGCTAGCTGCCGGATTTGTTGTTTACTTCATTTCAGTAAGATTCGCGCATTTGTGTGAGACACACGTGTTAGTGTATTTGGCGCCAATTGGTCTGTGAGAACGGCGCGGGTATAGGTGACTTTTATGTAAGTATTAAATTATGTGTTTATTGCTTCTTTTGTATTTTTTGCTTTATGGTTCTGAATGATTTGATGAGTTTTATTATTTTATCGATTTTACTTTGCTACATGACGGATGACGAGCAAATGTCAACTATTGGAAGAAGAGATTTCTGACTCTGACTACGAAGATGGATATGACAGCGAAGTGGAAGATGCTGTCGAAGTCTAAGAAGAAAGGTATTATACCGAGCAAGAAAATGACGAAGAAGGTGACGAAGAGTCGGATGAGGAGGAACATCAAAGGTCCAGAGAATTTTACCTTGGAAATATTGGTTGGACAAGATGGAATAAAAATCCGGCCTCAAATCGTGTAGGACGTGCTCGAAACATATTCACTCAAATTCCAGAACTTAGACATGAAGCCAAAAACTTGAAGGAACCAGGTGAGATTTATGAGTATAGTGTTATAAATAAGATCGTCATCATTCATCATTACAACCTTTCACAAGTCCACTGCTGAACATAGGCCTCCCCCAAGGAATGCCACAAAGCACGGTCCTGAGCCACCTGCATCCATGGACTTCCTGCATGTCTTAACAGGTCGTCACTCCATCTAGTGGGGGGTCGCCCTACACTTCGCCTATCGAGAACCTTTCTTCCCCATCGGTTGTCGGTTCTTCGAGCTATATGGCCGGCCCAGTGCCACTTCAACTTACTAATCCGTTGGACTATGTCAGTTTCTCTGGTTCTACTGCGGATGTTCACATTTCTAAGTTTATCACGCAGAGAAACCCCGAGCATAGCCCTCTCCATAGCTCGCTGAGCGACCTTGAGCTTCCTTATACGGCCAGCAGTGAAGGACCACGTCTCAGATCCATAAGTCATCACTGGCAACACGCACTGGTTGTACAATTTCCTTTTCAGGTTTAGAGGTATGTATAACGAGAAGATGTGTCGTAGTTTCCTGAACACTGCCCAGCCGAGTTTAATTCGTCGATTGATCTCTCGGTCGAAGTTGGACTTACCTAGTCGGACTATTTGTCCCAGGTAAACATACTCGTCAACAACTTCGAGCTTAGTGCTCCCAACAACTACCGGCATAGGAGTGACATGGACGTTAAACATGATTTTTGTTTTGTCCATGTTCATCTTAAGACCTATCCGTTTGGAGACACTATTGAGGTCTTTCAGCATAGTATTTAGGTCCTCCAGCGATTCTACCATAAGGACTATATCGTCGGCAAATCGAAGGTGAGTGATGTACTCGCCATAGATGTAAATACCGTATCCTTTCCAGTCCAGAAGCTTGAAAACGTCTTCCAATGCAGCGGTGAAGAGTTTCGGAGATATAACGTCACCCTGTCTTACACCTCTCTGCAGTTGGATAGGTTTCGTACTCTGATTCTTTACTCGGATAGTCATCGTAGCTCTACTCGTTGTATGTTGCCAGGTCGAGTCGTCTTAGGTGGCAACAGAACCTCCACCGGAGATTTTTAACACACCCTGCCAAATAAGATCGTGTGGATCGTAAAGTGCATTAATTAACAAATAAGTCGAATAAAATCGATTTTTTCAAGAGAAAAGGACTGTTTTGAGACAGATAAAATAGTCCTTGCAGATATTTTGATTGACTATGAGTTTGTAGTGGGTAGAAGGAAAAGGGGAGATCTCCCGCCGGGCAAGGTGTTCTGCCCGGGGAGCGGCCAACGCTCCGATTGATAGTTCGGAGTTATTCTATATATGCTGCTATAATTTAGGTTTCGATGTATTTCGCTTGTGGCGCGACGACAGCGCCGCCACATCACCCCCCTGCTCAGACCGGAGGTCGATAGTGCAGTCCGATTGCCGGTGCGTCCTTAATGCCGGTGGGGAATGCATGCTGTGTGCGTAAGGACAAGTGACGCCGGTGCGAATAATATGCCGGTGTGTAATGCATGCCGTACTACGCACTTACAAGTGATGCCGGTGAGAACGATGAGCCGGAGCAAGTGCCAGGGATTGCCTTGTAGTCTGCGATGAGTCGAGAAGAAGGCAAGTAATCTGCGAGAGTGCCGTGAAGCAGAGGCGAGCAGTAAGGCTCAGAACCGTGCCGAATACTCTAGCGCAGAGAGAAGCTTGAAGGAACAGGAAGCATTATTATTCCAGTGCTGCGATGAACCTTTGTAAAGCTAGATGGCTTGCAGAATGTGAAGACTGCAGACAATATCTGCTCGGGAGCGAATGAATGGGGTACTTGAGTAAGATGACGAAGTTTTTGAAATTGTAGTTTCCGAAGATTGTTGGTTGCGTGTTCATATCACGTCGGGGTCACCACTGTAGCGGGTGGGAGGAAAAGGGGAGATCTCCCGCCGGGCAAGTTGTTTTTTTTGCCCGGGGAGCGGCCAACGCTCCGATTGGTAGTTCGGAGCTATTCTATATATGCTGCTATAATTTAGGTTTCGATGTGTTTCGCTTGTGGCGCGACGACAGCGCCGCCACAAGTTAGAATAGATTCTATTTATTGATTTTTTGTCTCAGATTTGATGATAAAAATACGCAAGCACAAAGGACTGCTGAAGATAAACTAGCTCCGAATAGAGAGTTATTTAAAGTACCTAAAAAGAAAAAAAAGCATGCATGATGGTGCTGAAATTGACGAGAAAAGTGGTAAAACGGAAATGATCCTGGACTACAACTCCACCAAAGGAGGAGTTGAAACTGTCGACAAATTTTGTGAGACGTATAACGTTGCTCGAGGTACAAATAGGTAGCTGATGGTAATCTTTATAGCCTAATGAAAGTAGCAAAACTTAGCTCCATCTAACTGACACTTGCTTGTCAGTTAGATAGTGCTAAATTTTCTGGAACATCTAACAATAATAAAATCGGTTGCTGTGAATATTGCTCCACAAAAAAATATCGGAAAACACGATACAACTGTGCTAACCAGCAAAATACTTTTGTTTAGAACATGATAATAAGGTATGTCCTGATTGTTATGGCGAGGCTGTTAACTAAGTCACCCTGTGATTTATATTTTCCCACATTAAGTGTTTTTAATTTGTAAAAGTTTAATTTCGTATTAGAGAAAATTTTTTTTTATAAAACTTAAGAAAAAATTTCGATTTCAAAGGTTGTTCTTTGGAAGACTGATAGTCAAATAAATAATTGAAAATAAAATTGTTTCATGGTATTATTTCTTTTACTAAGTCTTTTGCTTAAAATAAATATCTATATCTCAATAGATTTTCTCAAACAAAAAATATAAAACGGGGTCCTGAATCTTCGGTCTGTAACAGCGTCCGCGGGTATAGGTGTTTCAAAAATTAACGCGCTTATAGGAATGTCAAACCAGTGGTAGCTGAGAGGTCGAAACTCGACCGTGATTTATAAAATGCTTAAGTTTGTGTATAAGTCAAGCTATATTTTACATTCAACTACAGATTAAAAGTGAAAACACAGCTATCTAATGTACAAATATAAAAAAAAACGATTTATTTCCTTCTACTGCTTTCTATACTAACACAGACTATTTACAAGGAACATTTAAGAACAACAAAATTCTCAGCTCAATCAGTGAATCTCTTAGTGATCATTTTTTTATAGAAGAGGGGGCAAACGACCATGCGGCCCACCTGATGGAAAATGACTACCGCCGCCCATCAACAACCGCAGCACCAGAGGAATTGCAGATGCGTTGCCGGCCTTTTAGAAAGGTGTAAGCTCTTTTCTTGAAGGTTTCTAAGTCGGATCGGTCCGGAAAAATCGCTGGTGGTAATCGAAGTTGTGCGAGGGATAAAACTTCTTCTAAATCGCACAGTGGTGGACCGCCAATCATCCAGATGATGAGGATAGATTCGGAAGTTCTGCTGCGATGTGCGTTCGTGAAATTTGGCGGCTGGGATTAATCCGAACAATTCCTCAGAGCACTCCCCGTGGTAGATCCGAAAGTAAATGCAAAGGGATGCAACATCTCTTCGCAGTGCCAGTGTATCGAACTGATCAGAAAGAACTCGGTCGTCGACGATTCAAACAGCTCTGCGCTGGATGCGGTCAAGTGTTGCGCCCCGGCCCGTAGATGAGAACAGTATTCCATGTGAGGCCGAACCTGCGCCTTGTAAAGTTGCAGGCGGTGTGAGGCTAATTTGACCTTCTCTTCCTAGTGACCACGAAACTGTACGTCACTCGATATGTCGTCTCCGAGGATTCCGATACTGGCTGAGGCAAGAAAGGGAGTGCCTTGAAACTGAGGATATACGATAAAGGGTTTTTTTTTTAGCGGTAAACGCGCAAACTTGTGTCTTCTGAGGATTAAACTGGACTAGATTTAGTCGTCCCCAATCCGAGACTTTGTTCAGCAAAGACTCGACTTCAGACACAAGTTTGTTCCGGTACTCGGCGACGTTTTCCCGAGAAATATTGGAACGGCCGGTGTATAGAGCATCACCAGTGCTGTCATCCACATATTAATGAATGTTACCAGTTAGCAACATATCATTGATATGCAAAAGAAACAGCGTTGGTGATAGCACACAGCCTTGTGGAACAACAGCGTTAATAGGCTTGTAGTCGGAGCATGCACCATCTACTACGACCTTGATGCTCCGATCTGCAAGGAAGCTGGTGATCCAATTGCACCATTTCTCGGGAAGCCCATAGGAAGGGAGCTTCGAAAGAAGCGCTTTGTGCCAGACCCGATCGAAGGCCTTCGCAATGACCAAACTAACGGCCAATGCCTCCCCATTGGACTCTACTGCCTCCGCCTATCTATGAGTCAGATAAACTAGATGATCACCAGTTGATCGACCCCTACGAAAACCATACTGGCGGTCACTAATCAGTTGGTGATCCTCAAGGTACCTCATGAGCTGGCAGTTTATAATGGATTCCATTGTAGGCACCTATTTATTTATTTGTTTATTTACATGTCATTTATTTAATAATACTATTAACAGATCATTTATTTCATATATATTATTTATTAATATACGTGCCATATATATAAACACACGTACACTACTTTACACATTAATAATAATATACGGAACACCACGCACATAACCAGTTCGCCGTGGCAATCGTATCGTCGAGCAAAAAATCTGAATCTTTTGTTCATAGCGATGAAGTAGTGGTGGCGCGATGAACTCCGGCGCACTGACCGTGATCAAGGACGCGCCTGGCAGTCGGAACCTACTCTCGACGCGAAGCGCATGTCGCTCAATGCTTTACGGCTTATATCATAACTGTTGCTACTTACGCGCTGCTTATTTTATGTTTATTGTTTTTCATAACTGCTCGGACTTTCATATTTGTATTCACCTTCATTCTTCAACGCTTCCTTCCTTCTGTACTGTGAGCCTTAAACTTTGTTAGTGTCATGTGTGTTAACGAATATATCCCTTATAAACTTTGGTGCGCAACTTTATTTCTACACACCTTTCTGACCTACATTGGTGACCTCTGGACTGAACACTATGGACCGCGGTGATTATTTTGAAGATGTAAGCAGTGGCAGCAATAATAAAAATGCAAATGGACGGGTGGGCAGCGGCGAGACCCGTACAATCGAAGCGGCCGACATTTCAACGGAAATTTTTAAAGTAGACGTTAGGGGTCCTCCGTTTTGCTCCGAAGAACCCGAAATATGGTTCGCGCAAGTCGAGGGACAATTTCCGATTTCTGGAATCACGAACGACTCGAAGAAATTCAGTTATGTCATCGGCCAATTAGACCATCAATTTTCAAAAGAGATAAAAGATATAATTATTAACCCTCAATGACAAATACTTAAAATTGAAGACTGAGTTAATAAAACGGTTGAGTACCTCACATGAAGAGAAGGTAAAACAGCTTCTGATGCATGAGGAGTAGGGCGACAGAAAGCCTTCGCAGTTCCTGCGACATCTTCAGAGCCTTGCTGGATTTCAAGTTCCTGATGACTTCCTGCAATCTATTTGGACAAGCAGACTTCCAAGGAACATCCAAACAGTTTTAGCGGCTCAACCTAGCGCGTCGCTAGAGATGCTGGCGGACTTGGCAGACCGCATTCAGGATGTCGTTCCAGCATCACCACAGGTAGCTTCAGCTGCTTCAACAACTACGGCAACACCTGGTTCCAGCTTCGACGCTCTTACCCATGAAGTCGCCGAGCTACGGAAACAACTACACAAATTGACCACACAGGTAAACTGTAGAGCTCGTTCCCGCAGTCGCGTTATAGGAAATTCCCACTATGCTGGTACCACGCGAAATTTGGTAACCGCGCGAACAAATGCGTGGCACCGTGTGACTACAAGACGGGAAACTGCAGGGATAGTCCTTAATGGCGACTGATGTCTGTCCTAGTAAAACTGGTCGCTGTTCGTCACGGATCGTTCGTCGAAAATACAATTTTTAATTGACACAGGCAGCGACCTTTGTGTGTATCCTCGTTCATTACTTCGAGATCGTCGGACACCCACAAATTATGAACTCTGCGCAGCAAATGGGAGTCCCATAAAAACTTATGGCTTCGCACATCTAAGCCTCGACCTTGGATTGTGTCGGAACTTTAAGTAGCGTTTTGTGGTGGCTGATGTCACCAAAGAAATAATTGGTGTCGATTTCATATCGTTTTATAACCTTATTGTAGACTGTAGAAATCAATTCTTAATAGATAATGTTACTACTTTAAGAACTAATGTATGTTTAATTTCTTGTGCAGATAATGTAACATCTGTAAGGTTTCGACTGGCTGCACGCGGCACCATAAAATTTTGGGTGAGTTCCCTGAGATTACACGGCCAGCTGGTACACAACACACTATACCTCACAACACTGTTCACCACATTCGCACGACACCAGGTCCACCGGTGACTTCTTCACCCAGACAGTTAGCACCAGAAAAACTTAAAATCGCCAAACAAGAATTCGACTCCATGATCGTCAATGGTATAGCCCGCCCCTCCGCAAGCCCGTGGTCATCACCTCTTCATTTCACCTCTAAGAAGGATAACGGGTGGCGTCCGTGTGGGTACTATAGGATGCTCAATGCCCGGACCATTCCTGACAGGTATCCAATCAGGCACATCCACGATTTTACCCATAGCATAACCGGATGCAAAGTGTTTAGTACCATTGACCTTGTAAAAACATATAACCAAATACTTGTCAGTGAGAGTGACATCCCTAAGACCGCAATAATAACGCCGTTCGGGTTGTATGAGTTTCCCTTTATGGGCTACGGCCTTCGCAACACAGGACAAACTTTTCAACGCTTCGTGGACGAGATGATCAGAGGATTAGAATTCTGCTACTCTTACCTTGACGACTTCCTGATCTTCTCACGAAATGAAGCGGATCATGAGGAACACCTTCGCCAAGTGTTTAGCAGACTTAAAAGCTACGGTATACTCATCAACACTTCCACGTGTACTTTCGGCGAAAAGGAGGTAACATTTTTAGAGTCCCGTATCTTCGAAAACGGAATCAAACCTTTGGCTGATAAGGTCCAAACTATTTTAGATTTCCTTCAACCTAAGGAGTTGCGACAGCTAAGAAGGTTTTTGGGCATCATAAAATTTTATCGGCGTTTTTTGCCGAATGCTACTCAAAAACAAGCCCCCCTTTACAACCTTCTGACAGGGGCTGTTAAAGGTAGGCAACCTATTAGTTTAAACGGTGAGGCAGCAAAAGCTTTTGAGGAGTGCAAGCGTAGTCTCGCGAATGCAACCTTGCTTGCCCACCCAGACTGCGAAGCTAAATTGGCACTCGTGACTGATGCATCTGACGGCGCCATAGGTGCCGTACTTCAGCAGCTCAAAGACGGAGTCTGGCAACCACTTGCCTTCTTTTCGAGGAAGTTGAGCCCAAGTCAACAGAGATATTCCCCATATGATCGAGAGCTTTTAGCTATATACGAAGCTATTAAATATTTTCGTCATATGGTGGAAGCAAGGCACTTCACTATCTATACTGACCATAAGCCGATCAGTTTCTCATTCCACAAAAGGAAGGACAATTGCTCGCCACGTCAATATAGGCATTTAGATTTCATTGCCCAGTTCACCACCGATATTAGGCATATCTCCGGCAAAGACAATGTCGTTGCCGACACTTTAAGCCGCATCGAAGAACTGGAGGCACCTGTTGACCTGACTGCTATAGCTGAATCCCATGCCTCCGACCTAGAGCTTGCTCAATTTATGAAGAGTGGATCATCATCCCTCCGCCTAGAACAGTACAATATACCTGGAAGTCGTACCAAATTGTACTGTGATATAAGTACGCCGACTTTCAGGCCATTTGTACCCGCTCCCCTTCGCAGGCAGGTTTTCAACAGCCTGCACTGCCTGAGCCACGCAGGTGCGAACGCTACTGCTCAACTAGTAGCGGAATGGTACGTTTGGCCCGGCATCAGGAAAGATTGCCGAGACTGGGCTAAATCTTGCCTCGCCTGTCAACGTACAAAGGTAACCCGACATGTGTCTTCTTCTTGGGGCACTTTCGCGTTGCCTCGTACGCGATTCAGGCAAATACACATCGACTTTATTGTTCCTCTCCCTCCGTCCAAGGGTTACCGATACTGCCTAACTGTTATCAAACGATTTACTAGATGGCCAGAAGTTGTGCCTTTGGTTGACATAACGGCGGAATCAGTTAGTTGCACAAGTTTTGCTGCTTCAATGGATTGCACGCTACGGTTGTCCAGAAGAAATTGTCACAGATCGCGGACGACAATTTGAGTCCGCATTGTTTCAATTTCTGTCTAATATAACCGGATTTAAGTACAAGCGTACGACAGCATACCATCCAGCTTCCAACGGAATTATTGAGCGTTTTCACCGTCAACTAAAGGCATCGATAATGTGCCACGCCGATAGCAGTTGGACTGAATCTCTTCCGTGGGTTCTACTTGGCATCCGTAGTGCGTTTAAAGCGGACTTACAGAAATCGTCCGCCGAATTAGTATACGGCGAGCCCCTCAGGCTACCGGGTGAATTCTTTGAACCCATGGCCCACAGGACATCACTGAGTTCACGTTTGCGTAAAATCGCTAAAAATCTTCAGCCTGTACCAACATCACGCCATAGTATCGGCAAAACATTTGTTTTTAAGGATCTTGCCACTTGCGATTATGTTTTTCTTCGCGAAGATGCTTCACGAGGTTCTTTACAACCAGCATACACCGGTCCACATAAAGTACTGTCACGTGACAACAAAGTGTTTAAACTACTGTTTAAGGGTAAAGAAGTCAGTGTATCCATAGACCGACTGAAACCGGCCTACATACTCTCTGAAAATCACTCTTCACAACACTCAACTACCACTCCCTCACCAGTGTATACTGACATACCACGTACTACACGTTCAGGGCGCCGAGTAAATTTTCCGGATTTTTATCGCCCATAGAATGGTCTAGGGCGGGAGTGATGTAGGCACCTATTTATTTATTTGTTTATTTACATGTCATTTATTTAATAATACTATTAACACATCATTTATTTCATATATATTATTTATTAATATACGTGCCATATATATAAACACACGTACACTACTTTACACATTAATAATAATATACGGAACACCACGCACATAACCAGTTCGCCGTGGCAATCGTATCGTCGAGCAAAAAATCTGAATCTTTTGTTCATAGCGATGAAGTAGTGGTGGCGCGATGAACTCCGGCGCACTGACCGCGATCAACGACACGCCTGGTACTTACGCGCTGCTTATTTTATGTTTATTGTTTTTCATAACTGCTCGGACTTTCATATTTGTATTCATCTTCATTCTTCAACGCTTCCTTCCTTCTGTACTGTGAGCCTTAAACTTTGTTAGTGTCATGTGTGTTAACGAATATATCCCTTATAAACTTTGGTGAGCAACTATATTTCTACACACCTTTCTGACCTACACCATTATTTTGGAGAACAAAGAGGTGATAGCGATAGGCCTGTAGTTGGACGGGTCTGAGCGGTCGCCTTTTTTAGGGATCGGGTGGACCAAAGCTGTCTTCCATGAATTCGGGACTACGCCTTGGGAGTAGTAGTACCGGAAAAGATGCGTTAAAACTGGAGCACACGTCTTCAGCACAATGGGAGGGACTCCATCGGGCCCACTCGACTTGCTGATGTCCAGGGAGAAGAGTGCTTTGCGAACCGAGCGCTGTGAGAACCGCACATCCGGCATGGAGCACTCACATCGCGGGATGGTCGGCGGTGTGTTACCCCCGTCATCTAGAGTCGATTTGGACGCAAAGACAGAGCTCAACAGTTCGGCTTTCTCCTTTGCGGCATGGGCCAGTGAGTCGTCCTCTCTGTGCAGAGGTGGAAGAGATGGCTGACAGAAGTTTCCTTGGACAGCCTTGGCGAGACACCAGAATGCACGGGTTCCCGAAGGAAGGCGAACTAGTTTCTCGTCAATTCTGCCGATGTGCTCAGACCTTGCTTTAGCAATATCGCTTTTGAAGGACCTGAAGGCGGAATTATACTTCTTTTTAAGTGCGCTGGTGTTTACATCCCGAGACGTTGATGCGTCAGCCTAGGCCAGATGAGAGGTCAGCAGAAGGTCCAACAGGGAAAGTACATGGTTTTCCACATCTGGATTCCGCGTAGGCGAAGTAACCAGTTGTGTTAGATCATATGCCAAGGAAAAATTATAGACAGATCTACCCGCATGATCGGTTAAACGAGAACCAAGCCATTCAGCGTGGTGGGCGTTAAAGTCACCGAGTATCTCGACCTCTGCGGATGGGACCTGTTCTAGCACGGAGTCTGCAGCCATTTGGACGTGGTCGATGAGTCGGTCTGTGTCGACATTACCGCTATGGGACTTATAGAGGCACCCGTAGACGCGGGGATGGTCGTCGCTGTCTACGCGCAGCCATAGGATGGACAGGTCCGTACCTTCAAGACTGCCTAGGCGTCGAAAACAGATGTCCTCTCTGACGTATACGCAACCTCCAACCCGGGGCACAAGTTGTTGCAATGTTGATGCTGATGTTGCAAAAATTCACGGATAGCATGACAGTGGTCGCCTTGGTTGTATTGCTCCGAGCAGCATTAGTCGCGAGCGGAATTTTGCCCCCCCCCCCCCCGAGAATACGTGGGAAAGCTTGAGCACCCACGCTCTGGAGTGGAGTAGTTTGGTCGTGGATTCTCAGCGACGGATTCTCCAGGGGTGCTGGTACCCTCCTGGGGTAGTCTTATATTTAATTACACTACCATGTTGATGGGGGGGGGGGGGGGGGGGGAATTGGGCCTCCGGCCACCTGTTAACCTCTACTTCGCTGGTATTCTGTGAGGTCGTGGTACCACCCCGGTTCGAGCCGGCCCATCCGTGCGACAACAAAAGCTGCCGCTTAGCTCTACCACTGTTGAACTCTATTCGGTGGCAACATTTTTTAATTCTTTGACAACAATTAAAACATAGTGATTATATACTCGGAATTTTGAGGTATTTGTAATACACATTACATACGAATTTTAGCTTAGTGCACTACTTCTCTATAAGCTTTAACTATGATAAATCTTACACTTCCGTGTGCTCAATATGCTTACAAAGGGGATAATATTTCCCTTCATGTACTAACATGTGATGCAGTGATAGTAATAAATAACACTGTTTATATCGAATGTATCTCTTACATGACCATAAATACTTACCGCTTTATATTTGTGTAACAAAAACTTTCAAAAACATTTTATTTTTAAATTAAAATCGAATAGGAAAATTATTAATTTACTTTAAAATATAAACACGGTAAAACCGAGTAGAGAGCACTTAATTTTTGCAAAAGCCAAGTCATGACTTTTACAGCTATGCACAGTGCAATTGTGGTTTAATTTTAACCAATATTCTCTGTACAATAAAACCGCAACTAGAGTCTTTCGTGTAGCGAAAGCGTATAATTTGGTGAAAAATTTAATATTTAAAAAGTATTTTTATACAAACTCTAATGAAAATGGAAACTTGTATTTTTTCAAATTACTCGTTTAGACGTGATCTTCAGTATAAAATCATGAAAAGTCGTATATCATCGCCTTAAGGTAACACGGTGAATGAATACTAAATGTGAATGAAAATGCTAATAGTAAAAGATGTTTTAATAATGAGAAAGATATGCCACGGATTTAAAATAATATCTTTTTACTTTGATTTCCTCCTGAAACGTGAAGGCAGTTTACATATTAAATTGCACAAGGATAATTACGCAGACACGAATTCTAAATTGCGGTCCTCAATCATCATCATCATCATCATCATTACAGCCTTTCATAAGTCCACTGCTGAACATAGGCCTCCCCCAAGGAATGTCACAAAGCACGGTCCTGAGCCACCTGCATCCATCGACTTCCTGCATGTCTTACCAGGTCGTCACTCCATCTCGTGGGGGGTCGCCCTACACTTTGCCTACCGGTACGAGCCTGCCACTCAAGAACCTTTCTTCCCCATCGGTTGTCGGTTCTTCGAGCTATATGGCCGGCCCACTGCCACTTCAGCTTACTAATCCGTTGGGCTATGTCGGTTACTCTGGTTCTACTGCGGATATATTCATTTCTAAGTTTATCACGCAGAGAAACCCCGAGCTTAGCCCTCTCCATAGCTCGCTGAGCGACCTTGTGCTTCCTCATATGGCCAGCAGTGAAGGACCACGTCTCAGATCCGTAAGTCATCACTGGCAACACGCACTGGTTGTATGTACAATTTCGTTTTGAGGTTTTAAGGTATATCTGACGAGAAGATGTGTCGTAGTTTCCCGAATGCTGCCCAGCCGCGTTGAATCCGTCGATAGACCTCTCGGTCGAATTTGGACTTACCTAGTCGGACTATTTGTCCCAGGTAAACATACTCGTCAACAACTTCGGGCTTAATGCTCCCAACGACTACCGGCATAGGTGTGACATGGACATTAAACATGATCTTTGTTTTGTCCATGTTCATCCTAAGACCTTTTCGTAAGGAGACACTATTGAGGTCATTGAGCATGGTGCTTAGGTCCTCCAGCGTACTATATCGTCGGCAAATAGGCTATAAAGTCAGCTCCATAAGTACTATATCGTCGGCAAATCGAAGGTGAGTGATGTACTCGCCATTGACGTTAATACCGTATCCTTTCCAGTCCAGAAGCTTGAAAACGTCTTCCAATGCAGCGGTGAAGAGTTTCGGGGATATAAGATCGGTTTCGTACTCTGGTTCTGTACTCGGATAGTCATCGTAGCTCTACTGTACAAACACTTCAGCACTTCGATATACCGACAGTCAACTTGGCACCGCTGAAGGAACTGTAGCACTGCCCAAATTTCGACGGAATCAAAGGCTTTCTCATAGTCTACATAACCCAGACATAGTGGCAAATTGTACTCTTCGGATTTCTGTACAATTTGTCGAAGGGTATGTATGAGTACTACGGTACTTGAAGTCCATCAGAAGCTCTTAAATTCCGTCCTCCATGGTGGCACTACTCCGGAGACGTGGAGCAGAATTGCGGTGGTCTTGTTCTTCAAGAAAGGTGACAACGCTCTCTTGAAGAACTACAGACCGATTTCCCGTCTGAGCCACATCTACATGCTGATTTCGAGAGTCATTACGAATCGACTCGCGCGCAGATTTGACGACTTCCAGGCTCCCGAAAAGCCGGTTTCTGAAAAGGTTTTAGTACCATAGACCACATACATACCCTACGGCAGATTATACAGAAGACAGAGGAGTATAATCTGCCACTTTGCCTTGCGTATGTGGAGTATGAGAAGTCCTTTGATTCCGTCGAAATTTGGGGGCGGTGCTGCAGTCCCTTCAGCGGTGCCAAGTTGACTGTTGGTATATCGAAGTGCTGAAGTGTTTGGACAGTAGAGCTACGATGGCTATCCCAGTACAGAATCAGCGTACGAAACCTATCCCACTGCAGAGAGGTGTAAGACAGGGTGACGTTATATCCCCGAAACGAATAGTAAGACGTTTTCAAGCTTCTGGACTGGAAAGGATGCGGTATTAACATCAATGGCGAGTACATCACTTACCTTCGATTTGCCGACGATATAGTCCTTATGGCAGAATTGCTGGAGGACCTCAACACTATGCTCAATAACCTCAATAGTGTCTCCCAACGGATAGGTCTTAAGATGAACATGAACAAAACAAAAATCATGTTTAACGTCCATGTCACACATGGGGGGATGAGTCACTCGCGTCCGTAGGCTTCGACCACCTAATCCTAGCCCCACCCTACACGTGTCTCCCGGGTGGTGTTAAACGAGCGACAAAGCCGACAAAGCCGATAGGATAGACTCGGCTCCTCGCCGTATGGTAGCGGCGTAAAATCTACCACCCTTTATTTCGCATGAGCCAAGAAGAAAAAGAAATGGCCCCGAGTTTCCGGCGCCCCTTTAATGGGGCAGGGGTGCGAAGAATCTCCGGGACAAAAACCGGCGACGAGGTTCGCCACTCGTCACGTCGTGTCTCCCGAAGGGGTGAAAAGTGGATAGCGGAATGTATGTGGAGCAATGAATGATAAGATGGATGAAGTATGCGAAATGATGAATGATAGAGGAATAGATGTGTTATGCGTAAACGAGACGAAACGAAAGGGAAGAGATGTCACGGCACATGGCATGTATACAGCTTACTGGTCTGGAGTAGACGAGACCGAGCGGGCATGCCAGGGAGTCGGTGTCATCCATTCAGAAAGAATGGTCAATGTGTGAAAGAGTATGAATGTGTAAGCCCAAGGCTGCCGTAGATACGAATGTAAGTGGGCTGATAAAAGTTGTTTGTGCTAGGGGCGTATGCCGCACATATGTCTAAGCTCACTTATATCCGAGAGCAGTTTTGGGACACGGTAAGGCTGGTGTTGATGAAATGTAAGGAAAATGAAAATATTATTATGTTAGGAGATTTTAATAGAAGGGTTGGGGTGAAGAGGTCTGGCTATGAAAAGATATTAGGAACGTTTGGCGATGAAAGAATAAATGAGAATGGTGAAGACCTCCTCACCGTATGTGTGGAAAAGAATCTTTTTGTGGCGAACACTTTCTTTCGCCATAAGAGGATTCACATGTATACATGGGAAAGAGGGGATGATAGAAGCATGATACATTTTATAATTGTGGATGAAAGAATGAGGAGCGCAGTGGTAGAGGGGGTCCGGGGGTCCAACGTAGGGACGGATCATTACTTGGTCTTATGCCGAATTAATGGTCTATTCAGACGTTGGCGGCATCGGACATCTGTGTCTACCACTGCGTTACAGCGTATAAGAATAGAGAGGTTACAAGATGAAGGTGTGATAGAGAAGTATAAATGCAGACTAAGGGAAAATATAAGTGGGTTGAATGAATTATGTATGAGTGATTTCGAATTGAAGAATGTATGGAATAATATTAAGAAAGTTTTGGTGGATGCAGCCACCGAAGTATGTGGTGTAAGTAAGAGAAAGAATAAAAGGAAAAGTAATACGTTGTGGTGGGATGATGAGGTACGGATGGAAGTTGAAGCAAAGAAGAGAGCATGGCTAGATTTACTAGCAACTAAAGCTGGTAATTCTGGCGGTATAAATGATGAGATTGAAAGAAAATAGGCAGACTTTAGACGTATAAAAAAGAGAGTAAAAGAAGTTGTTGAAAGAAAAAGCCAAGAAAGGATAGATAAGAATGATAGAAGGATATCTGATAACTTTCAAGCAAATATTAAAATGGTCTGGAAGCTCGTAAGAAATGCCAGGGGAAATTCAAAACAGCCTAGAATGAATGCTATACGAGACGAGAATGGCTGCATGCTGAATGATGAAGTTTTGAATATAAAGAGATAGAAGGAATACTTTGAAAGCGTGTTTAAGAGTGAAGAGTCGTCTGAAGTAAATGAAATTGAAATTCCGGAAGAAGTGGAGAGAGGTAGGGAGATTATAAATTGGTAGAGCCATGCTGCAGCTATATTATGGTTGTAGCACGAATGGGTCGGCTCAACCGAGGAAGGACCACGCTCTCACAGAATACCAACGTAAAATAGCAGCTTAACGCTGCTGTGTTTCGTATGGTGAGTGTAGAGAACCGGAGACCCTTTTTACTGGACAAGAGGCATTCCATCTTAGTTCTCACGGGTGACAACGCATCTGCATTTTGATTCGTAATCGAGGATTGATGTAGATGTCTATGGGCCACAGCAACCACTTACGATCAGGTGGGCTGTGTGCTCGTTTGTCACCCTTATTCTATAAAAAAAATAAGTGTAGATGAAATAATGAAAGCAATGAAAAGCATGAAAGCAGGTAAGGCAGCTGGATATGATAGAATATCACTCGAAATGCTAAGGGCTGGAGAGGGTGTGGTTGCAGGCCTGCTGTGCACCTTGTTTATTTTTGTTGGGAGCTGATGCGGGTACCGGAAGACTGGTGCAAAGCCGTTATAGTCCCAATATATAACGGAAAGGGCTCGCAGCAGGACTGTAAAAACTACCGTGGTATCAGCTTGTTTAGAATTGTGGGTAAACTGTATGCTAACGAGTTAATTGAAAGAGTTATGGAAGAAACTGATGGAAAAATTTGGGATGTGCAAGCTGGATTTAGAAAGGGGATGGGGTGTACGGATCAAGTCTTTTCCATGCGCATGATAGCGGAGAAGTTTTTGGCCCAAAAAACAGAAAGTTTTTGTGCGTTCATGGACTTGGAAAAGGCTTATGACAGAGTGGACAGAAATGTGTTATGGCAAACACTGAACTCATTTGGGTTGAGCGCTGGCTTAATATAGGCATTAAGGTCTCTTTATGGGGACTCTAGTGCTTGTGTCAAGATCAACGGGGTCTACTCGGACTGGTTTGGCATTCATAAAGGTGTCAGACAGGGATGTGTGGCTTCCCCGTGGCTGTTTAACCTATTTATCCCTTAAATTGTCACCCCTAGATCCGTTGGGTATTTTACGTTCAAATCTCAGTTTTGGATTGGAATTGGGAGAGAAAAGAAACTTATAACTCAATTTTTCAAGTATCATATATTTTTATAGCTTTTTTTATGTCCTATAAAACCCGAATGAAGAATCTGAAAACACGTCACATAGAACGGACATTGCCAATAATGCGTTTACAAACATAAGTGATAATTATCATAACGGAACATAACAAGTTATAGTTAGAAATTATCTAAAATCAGCCATTATAAGAGTCAGTCTCAGAATTATTATAAAACTTTAAAAAAATCAATAAAAAATTAAATTATGTCTCAAAAGGGAACTATTTTCTCAATATTATTTAAAAATATCGATAAAACAATCAACTTCTGGTTAAAAAAAACATAAATTTATAACCATGATCATAAAATAATTATTTTTTTATTATGGAATACAAGGTATAAAGATGAGAAGAAATTATTTCCACCTAGTTGAACACAGTCTCTGCGATATAATAGCCAGCTAGTGTTAAAGGCGATGTCTAATAGTTGGGCAAATATATTCTGTACAAAGCAGTCAACGTGTCGGCAATGTCGACGCCGCCCATATGAGTGTTGCACACTTTTATTACATTTAGACAGGTTACAGGTACTCTCTATTTTTGCCTTTTGTCGTACCGTTCTATAGTACTAACTGGATCTTAGGTGCAAAATGAACTTGCTATATAAATGCATTGATATACAACCACTTTGTCACGGCTACTCTTTTGAAATTATCACATACTACCTCAAATGTTCTTCGTCCCTTTTTTATTATAGCATTGTCAGTCATCAGTTTACAATTCTCCAATCTATCTTTTCGTATAGTCCCTAAAGACAAAATGCCCAACTCATTACGCAAATAATATATAATTTCAAGTAATGTAAAACAGTTGTCAAAGTATACTGTGTTAAGTATTGGATTGGAAATGGTTCTACATAGCTGTTTTACCTCGAACCCCAAGAAAATCTTCTTCCCATTCGCTAAAATTGACACCGTGAAAAGTGTTGGTGTTTGGCCCCCATTTATTTGGTTTCTTTGGCATGTATTGCTTTCTGCTGTCGGCCTTTTTACATCATTTCATATAATTAATAGAATCAGGCGTCACTTTGCGGAAATCCATTATATAAAAGCTTTAAGAAAAATTTACTTCGCAAATATCCGCGTTATAAAATAAAATGATGTGTCTTACCTAGTATGAAGAGCACCTCCCGCCCTCCCTCAATTGCGTGCACTATCCCCGTCACCACTAATCCCACCACCACTACACTAGGCAAGACACACCACTGACGATAATACGACACGTGTTTCGCCTCTACACGAGGCATCCTCAGGTGATATAGACTCTACGGTGGCTAACCGTAAAGTGAGCTGCGAGCCAAAACAAGTGCCTTTTATACAGACCGCTGACGCAACCGCTCTCTACTTAAGGAGCGAGCGACTGCGTCATGCGATAAAACATGCGACCAATCACCGCCAGACTTACACAGCCGTTTGTAAAATTAAAAACAAACCGCCGCGCAACGCCCAACCTCCAACCACGCAACCAATCGCCGAACACCGTGAGGGTGACAAACGATCATATTGCGAGGCTCTCTATTATTAGAGAGCAGGCTTAAAGATATTTAAGAGAGGTGAGTTATTAAGATTTGTTTGTTCATTCAGCAATGCAACGGTATTATTATTACTTTTTAATATCTTAATTATGTCGTCTACATATCGATAGTAATATAAGATATTTTGATTGACAACTATATGTTGTTTTTCGAAATTATTCATGAAAATGTCCGCCATAAGGGGACTTAGAGGGGACACCATAGCTAACCCTTCTTTTTGTAGATAGAAACGGTTATTAAACCGGAAATAGTTTTGTTTCATACAGAGAGAGGTTAAGTTAAGCAGATCATTTGTTTCCCCGGGATGTAGACGACGTTTTTCAAAGAGATCTGCGAGTATACGCAAACAGTCAGGGGATGGGACATTTTGTAGTGAAATTTTGGCTGTTTCGCCATACAAAGAATATTTAGAAGAGAAATAAAATGAAAAAAAAAATAAAATAAAAAGGCAAACGTTAATCTAAAAAGACCAATGACAAAGGAAAAAAACTAACGTAAAACCTACTGAAAAGAAGCAAGAGAAGTAGTATTGTGTTGTTTGTTGCGAAGACTACAACGAGGACTGGATCCTGTGTGGAGCGTGTAGAGGATGGGTTCATGGATCCTGTACAGATATCCTAGAGTGTTCAGACGTCTGTGTTTATAACCATTGTAAATATTTTTAAAGTTTTCTTAACTGATAACTTCACGTTGAAACGTCAAGTGTTAGAAAATATTCAATAAGTTCTTATCCGTAATAATAAATCTTTAAAAATATTTTTTGATGATTTATTTGGATGTTTATAGTGATTATGTGGCTCTGGGCGTTTATTGTAATAATGTAAGATTATTATGTGACTCAAAATTTTTGTAAAGCTACATGTCCGGTCTTAAGTGTTCGAATTTATACTTGTCCGGTACTAGGTGCTAAATTTAAATAAAGCCAAAAACCAAACTAATGTTTGATTCCATTTTGAGTTGTGTTATATATGTATAGTATTTGCCATTGTTGATTTATTATAATGTCTTATATGGTTGTTTAAATAAAAATGTTAATTATTAAAATAAAACATAATTATTAATTATTTTTTTACTAAAAACCTTAAGTGTCCGGTACTAGGGGGACTCTCCCTACTACAATTTATAGTCAACATCAATATCTACAAAAAGTCTGCGGTACCATATGTTTACTGACGGAGACGGTGGGAGCAGATGTCATTGCGGACGTGCACACAAATTACGGCACGTAGATGGAATTTGTGCTCCAGGGAGAATCCAGGATAGTTAAGGTACGCCGCACTTAATGGGCATCCAATTAGGGTCTCCGTCAAGATAAGTGCGCCTTCTCAGTCAGGTGAAGGACTGCGTTGAGATTTGAGTGCAATCCTTGAATATTAGAGAGGTGCACATTTAATGAGAGGACGTACAACCGCTGTTTAGCCATACTTTTCATTTTTGGACACATATCGGTTAAGAGGGAATAAGGATGAAGAATGGTAGTTGAGCGAGGCGTTGCATTGGCTATCAGTGTACTATGCCCGTAGGAATTTGATCTGGAGACTGCGAGGACGCCCGAACCCCCTCAAAGATCGCCATCGTGTCCTCCTACCTGGGATTTTTCACTAGTAATCATGGAATAAAATAGTTTATGTTTCAGTATCATATCTACTCACGGTATTTTTTGATTTTAGTACTTTTAGGTTAGTTTTGGCATTAAGTCCGCTTTTTAGCCCTGTAAATTATGTGATGTGCAATCAAGAATATTATAAAAAAATTGCGTGCAATTATATAAGTACACGCGTAAGTTGGGAATGTCTAATGTGTCGCTGTAAATAGGTAAGTTTTCAAGTATGACAAATGACGTGAACGACAAATCAACATGAAGCAGTAACACCGCCGATCCATCCGACTGCCGAAGGACGAACTAACCGAACTAGCTGAAAGAAACGAAATAAAGTTGCTTCCCTGTTACATAGAACGGATGCAGCTCTCGCAGTATCCCGGAGATAATGTCTTTTTTATAGGATAGGGAGCAAACGAGCATGCCGCTCACCTGATGGTAAGTGACTACCACCGCCCATGAACAACTGCAACACCAGGGGAATTGCAGATGCGTTGCCGGCCTTTTAAAAAGGGGTAGGCTCTTTTCTTGAAGGTCCCTAAGTCGTATCAGTCCGGGAAAATCGCTGTTGGTAATCGATTCCACAAGGAAGTTGTGCGAGAAAAAAATCATCTTCTAAATCACACAGTAGGCGGTCCAATGCAAATCATCCAGGTGGTATGGATGGTATCGCAAGTTTTGTCGCGATGTGCGATGGTGAAATTGAGCAGCTGGAATTAGTCCGAACAATTCCTCAGAGCACTTCCCGTGGTAAATGCGATAAAATACGCACAGAGATGCAACATCTCTACGCAGTGCCAGTGTGTCAAGCCGATCGGAAAGAAGTCGGTTGTCGACGATTCCAACAGCTCAGACGATGCAGTCAAGTGGAAGAAGCTGGCACTGGGAAGTCCCTGCCTAGAGATGGGAACAGTATTCCATGTGAGGCTGAACCTGCGCCTTGTAAAGTTGCAGGCGGTGTGCCGGTCTGCTAAATATGACTCGGCAATATTGGAACATTGACCGTGGGTCATACTTCAGTCTCCATTTTTTATTCGAATATATGTTTCCTTTCTTCAAGTATTTAGCCGTCAGTCTTATAAACTTGAAATAAAGATAAATATTGTTATAATATTTAAAAAAAAATATTTTTGACATGACTCATAGAGTTTTATTTTTTATGTCCGCTTGAAATTTATGATATAAAACTTGCCTTGTTGGTCCAGTGGTTGTAGTAGTGCGACTGCTGATCATGAGGTCCCGGGTTCGAATCCCGGGTCGGGCCGAAAACAAAGGTCAAGAAATTGTCAGTAGCTGCTCGGAGTCAAGTTGGCGGTGGCTCACCCCCGTGCCTCGGAAAGCTCGTAAAGCCGTTGGTCCTGCGCCTCCCTCTCCGGTCGTGTCAGTTTACCGTCCCATTGGACTATGAGAGTGAGGGAATAGAGAGTGCACCTGTGCTTGCGCATACACTTGGGCACTTTAATCCTGTCCTGCGCCGATGGTTAGTCTCCGTTGAGACTGGCCGCCGTGACCGAAATTCGGTCTGGAGGACATTATTATTATAATATAAAACAATACGTATGAAGGAATAAGTTTAAGCCTTAAACTTTAAAGTGCTTGAATTCTTTAATTGAAAGTTTTTGTAATTGTAAAGTTTTTCTGCAACACAAACAGGAATTTCTATTTAAGCTTAGAAAGTTTTCCAATCCACCCATCTTAATAAGTTAGTTTCTGCGGTGTATCGTGAGATTTCAATTAATTTGTAAAATTGGAACGTACACTGTTTGTATTGTAATCAATAGATACAAATATTTGCTAAGACAAAACAAATGGATCTTATTTGGAACTGTGAGTGGCCAGCAATACTTTGTAAGAAAAAGAAATAAAAAAGCAAACAAAAAAAGAAAAATTGCTCTGACCTTATTTAGTCCCACATAGCAGTAAAGTACAGTTTTATCTCTTTCATCAGCTCGTAGAAGCCCACTGCTCGACTTGGGCCTCTCTGCTTGTAGTCAAGATTTGAATTAATCGTCACGCTTGGCAAACAGATTGACGAACGCAGTACCAGATATCTCACATCTTTGACACCACACGGGAATATCCCCGTCGCCATATTTTATATTACGGTTAACAATATGGTATACTGCCATTCATTAGGAGCCATAAGATTTTTCTGAGGTTTCCCTTTGTTGCCTGGTAGAAAACCCAAGAGACTAAATAAATGGGTTTTATTTCTTAAATAAGGATGATAAGTATATCTTCATAGATATGTTTTTTATAGAATTGGGGTGACAAACGAGCATATAGACGGTAAGTGAATGCTGTAGCTCATAGATATCACTCTCTCATAGAATCAAAATGCAGATACGTTGGCACCTCTGAAGACTAAGATGGCATGCCTCGTTCTAACAAAAAGGGGCTCCGGTTCTTTTCACCCAACATACGAAACACAGCAGTATTAAAATACTTTTTTACGCTGGTATTCTGTGAGAGCGTGGTCGGTCCCCTGTCAAGCCGTCCCATTTGTATTTTATATTGATTATATAATGTAGCTTCAGGTTCTACTACGTATAAAATCATCATTGTATGAATTCCTACAAAATTTTCATTCATTTAAAGCCACTAGTTTCTGTTATCTTATAAGGTTATTATATTATACATTCTAGTCTTCAAATGTGAAAATTAAAATAACATTCCTCAGAAAGCTCTATTAATGTAATTTTCCATTAAAAAAGAATTTGAGATTCGAAGTGTCTTGTAACTGTCTGTTAGATGGAATAGTGGAATAAAATAGTGCTGTGTTAGAAATGCATTTATTTACAACTAGCTTTTTACCCGCGGCTTCCCTCGCGTGGGCTTTAATTTAGACACATTATTAATATCATTCCGTGGAAAAGTTACCAAAATTGGATTGCTTTCAAAGACACCTCAGTATCTGTGTCTCTATTGGATGTAAATTATTGGAATTTTATTAATACACGGCATAGGGTTTATTTGCGTTATTTGATTCAAATAATTGGCCCCATAGAATATTAATTGGCGTCATAAAATACATGCCAGTATTTTTTACATTCAAGTAGACTTCGAAATTTCATAAATGTAGTCCTATTCACCGTGAACGTGTGGGCAGAATGTGTCTTCATAAACAGGACATAAATATACAGAAAGTGGGCAGCAGCGTCTTTCTGATCACAACTCAAAATAATAAAAATATGCAATTGGCACCTCACCTGCCAAGTCTGGCAACTCCGACAAATATCCAACTCAATTGGCAAATCTATTAATTTATTTATTCTTTGTTGCATTCCTTAAAATAAAATAATAGAAGAGGTAGCAGGAACTATTCCAATTATATAACAAATACATATTACTAATGAATAAACTACACATAAATAACCTATACATACATATATGTGTACGAATATATACATACAAACATATATTTAAAATATATACATGTACCAGTATAATTATTACATATAATTAACTATAAATATATATGACAAAGTAAATAAAAGCTGCGATTGCCAACCCGCTTGCCAAGCGTGGACACTACTGCAAATATCTGGCTTATTTGACAAACAATGGGGAAAACAGATCAGCAGTGAATAGCCTTAATGAAAGTAAAAAAGTAGCAGCTTACATTCATCCCACTACTGAGAACAGGCCGCAGCGAGTTTTAGGACAAAAAGGAGTTGATTGACTTGACTCCAACGCGGGATGACCGACTTATAATATACCTAAAAATTAATAATTTTTTAACTTCTCAGATATGCCGATTTCTTCGCGATGTTTTCCTTCACTACCGAGAACGTGGTAAATCTAAACTTCAAATTGCAATTCAAATTCGAGTGGTGTAAATTTGCGTTGCCTACGTACTATGAAATTTACGTTTGAACCGGTTCGATTACCGGCTTTTACAGATAACTTTCAAGAAACTATCAATGCAGTCATAGTAAAAATAAAAATAAGCCTGTATTTAAAATTTGCTTCCATTGATATCTATGTACTTTTTCGGAAAATCCTGTGTTCATTTACTCATGTGAGCTATGAAATCATGACTATCACAAAAACTTTAATAGGTATGTCTGAAAATATGAAAGCTATCTTAATATGTGACAAACTGTTATAAAAGGCTCATTAAAAGTAAAAAATTAAAGCAGCTTACATACGTCTTACTACTCTGCCCAGGGCTCATAATTACCCATAGTGCGAAATAGCGGTTTTCATATGTCCAAGAAATTTTAAATTTCACGAATATTTTAAACTCCGGGAAACTTTGATGTCTGAGTAAGACATCAAAGTTTCCCAGCGAAGTTATTCTTCACCGTTTCTTTGAGCACGTGTAAAATAAGCAAATAAAATTTACTTACCAGTTTCATTGGACCTCGCGGGAATCGTACACTTTTTGTTCCTGTGCTATGAAATCTTACAGCGAACTAAACGTCTCTCGTATTTGCTTAAATAAAACTCATAAAAACTTAAAAGAAGCTTTTTCACGATTGTGTGTTTCATTTACCTAGTAATTAGTCATTCAACAGTTAAAATTACAGCCCATGTACGTCCGCCGCGGCAAGGAAATGTCCGCCGCGCTGCCCCAATGCATGTTGGCGAACTCCACATAATTGTGATTTTTTTCTTATTTATCAGACACGATGTTTCCTTCCTAGACATCTACATTTATATGAGGCATTCCGTCTTAGTCCTCACGGGTGACAACGCATCTGCATTTTGATTCGCAAACGAGGATATATGTAAATGTCAATGGGCCACAGCAACCACTTACCATTAGGTGGACTGTGTGCTCGTTTGTCACCCTATCCTTATCATTATCATCATTACAGCCTTTCATAAGTCCACTGCTGAACATAGGCCTCCCCCAAGAAATGCCACAAAGCACAGTCCTGAGCCACCTGCATCCATCGACTTCCTGCATGTCTTACCAGGTCGTCACTCCATCTCGTGGGAGGACGCCCTACACTTCGCCTACCGGTACGAGGCTGCCACTCGAGAACCTTTCTTCCCCATCGGTTGTCGGTTCTTTGAGCTATATGGCCGGCCCACTGCCACTTCAGCTTAGTTATCCGTTGGGCTATGTCGGTTACTCTGGTTCTACTGCGGATATACTCATTTTTAAGTTTATCACGCAGATAAACCCCGAGCATAGCCCTCTCCATAGTTCGCTGAGCGACCTTGAGCTTCCTCATACGGCCAGCAGTGAAGGACCACCTCTCAGATCCGTAAGTCATCACTGGCAACATGCACTGGTTGTACAATTTCGTTTTAAGGTTTCGAGGTATGTCTAACGATAACATGTGTCGTAGTTTCCTGAACGCTGCCCAGCCGAGTTGAATCCGTCGATTGACCTCTCGGTCGAAGTTGAACTTACCTAGTCGGACTTAGTGCTCCCAACAACTACCGGCATAGGTGTGACATGGACATTAAACATGATCTTTGTTTGGTCCATTATCATCCTAAGACCTATTCGTTGGAAGACACTATTGAGGTCATTGAGCATGGTGCTTAGGTCCTCCAGCGATTCTGCCATAAGGACTATATCGTCGGCAAATCGAAGATGAGTGATGTACTCGCCATTGATGTTAATACCGTATCCTTTCCAGTCCAGAAGCTTGAAAACGTCTCCAAATGCAGCGGTGAAGAGTTTCGAGGGTATAACGTCACCCTGTCTTACACCTCTCTGCAATTGGATAGGTTTCGTACTCTGGTTCTGTACTCGGATATAGCTATCGTAGCTCTATTGTAAACACACTTCAGCACTTCGATATACCGACAGTCAACTTGGCACCGCTGAAGGGACTGCAGCACCGCCCAAATTTCGACGGAATCAAAGGCTTTCTCATAGTCCACATACGCTAGACATAGTGGCAAATTGTACTCCTCGGACTTCTGTACAATTTGCCGAAGGGTATGTATGTGGTCTATGGTGCTAAAGCCCTTTTGGAAACCGGCTTGTTCGGGAGGCTGGAAGTCGTCAAGTCTGTGCGCGAGATGATTCTTAATGACTCTCGAAAACAGCATGTAGACGCGGCTCAGAAGAGAAATCGGTCTGTAGTTCTTCAAGAAAGCGTGGTCACCTTTCTTGAAGAACAAGACCATCGCACTTCTGCTCCACGCCTCTGGTGTAATGCCACCTTGGAGGACGGAATTAAAGAGCTTTTGAAGGACTTCAAGTTCAAGTTCTGAAGTTTTCCACCCGCTTTCAGAAGCTCCGCTGTAATTCCATGCTGCTGGAGAACCATTCTAATCTCGCTCAGACTGACGTCCGGGATATCTTCGTAATAGTGTCGGAAGAGACTTGCTCTTGGATCGTTACTAACACTTGCGTGTGGCTCCAATGATGACGTGTGAAGCTGCCCATAGAACCTCTCAATCTCACTCAAAATCTCAGGTGCCCCGGAAACGATGCTGCCACACTCGGTCTTCAGCTTCGACAGTTGGATCTTTCTGGCAGACATATCTCTGGCAAAGACTTTGGAGCTTTGGTTCAGCTCGATCGCTTCTTCAATACAAGCTGTATTGAAGTTGCGTTAGTTCCGCCGCATGCATTTGGAGATCTGTCTGTTCAGTTGCCTGTATGCTGTTAAATCTGTTGAAGAATGTAGCTTCATCTCCCGTCTAACAGCCATGAGATTGAGAGTGTGATCGGAGAGTTTTTGTGTTCTTTTGCGGCGGGTCTTGCAGAACTTAGCTGCGACCGCATGGACAGTTTCCACGAGCTTGTCATTCATATCGTCCATTTCATTGCAGTCTTCTAGGCACTGAAAACGGTTTTGTAACTCGAGCTGAAAGGTTTCGGGACTTTGGAACAGAGCACGAGGGGGACGGAGCGTTGACTTCATTAAACGAGACCTCTCCAAATTAACGTTAAGGTTCAGTGTGCCTCTAACCATTCTGTAATCGCTACCAGTTTTCACCCTCGCGATCACGGAGATCTTACCCTAGCCTATAAAAAAAATCTGAAAATCACGAATTTGGCTTCAATGCCCTTTATTTAGTCCCGTGGACTTGTTTTTTCCAAATACTATTAGAATTACAGACACAACCTTTTTACAGACTTATTATATGTATAGACTAGCTGCTCCCCGCGACTTCGCTCGCGTGTAATTTAATTATATTGCTCAGAGCCCTAATTATTTTTATCAAATATAAGTAGCTTAAGTTACTCCTTAGAATATCAGCTATCGTTCAGTGTAAGTCCCGTCGAAATCGGTCCAGCAGTTTCGGAGATTAGCCGTAACAAATAGACAGACAGACAGACAGACCGACAAACAGACAAAAATTTTAAAATTATGTTTTTGTTATAGGTACCGTAAATACTTTCATATGCATTTAGTAATTTTTTTTATAGGATTGGGTGACAAACGAGCATACAGTCCACCTGATGGTAAGTGGTTGCTGCGGCCCATAGACATGTACATTTATCCTCGTTTGCGAATCAAAAAGCAGATGCGTTGTCACCCGTGAGTACTAAGATGGAATGCCTCCAGTTAAAAGAGTCTCCGGTTCTCTACACTCACCATACGAAACACAACAGTGTTAAGCTGCTATTTGACGCTGGTATTCTGTGAGAGCGTGGTCCTTCCCCGGTCGAGCCGACCCATTCGTGCTACAACTATACTACTAATATAGCTGCAGCATGGCTCTACCACGTACAAATAATTATTATTTGTATAGATAATAAAATAATATGATACTTTGCGTTAAATAATCAATGAATATTATTATAATTACAATTTATTAAACCAGAAGGAAGTTAGCGTAGAACATTATTTTTTTTAATCTGAACTGTATGCCAATTTATTGTTCCTTAAATGCTTCCTTATAATCCGTAATTGCTTCACGTTTATTGCTATTAGTTAATTAATAATTAATTATTTAAAATTTAATTTTGCTATATAATATAAAATATTTATTATCTTATAATATAAAAATGAATCGCTGAATGTGTTGCTAAGCGCAAATCTCGAGAGCAACTGAACCGACTTCGCTAATTCTTTTTTATAATATTCCTTGAAGTAAGAAGATGGTTCTTACGGAGAGGAAAATTTAAAAAATTGCCTGAAAAAGTCTAAAAACAACATTTTTCTATTTTCCCATACAAAAAATTCGTAATAATACTTAAAAGTCAATTTGAACTTTTATACCATACCATAAAGTTTAAATGTTAGTGGAAGGGTTCCAGGAAGGCAAAACAATTGAGTGACGTTAGTGTCGTATAAATATTAACGTCGATATTTGTCAATATTTATAGGATGGTAACATTACTCAAAAACAAAATTAGGGTTCCGCGCAAAAAAATTGATATCCATGAAATCGTAGTAAAATCCACGCAGGCGAAGTCGCGGGGCACAGCAAGTACAAAATAAAATAAACGCATTTTATCCTCGACATACACTCGACATATTAAAATGGAACATTTGAAATGGGCAACTGTTCCAGGAAATGTAACATCCAGCGCTTTCTTGTTAAGGATATATCCAGCTGTTGACAATAATTTGTACATGCCTGCTTACTCAGCTTCTTGTGTATACGAGTGAGTAATAAAAATATATTTTATAATATTTTTTACTAAATTCGCTATAAAAGCTTTAGTTATAAGGATTAAATTCAACAACGTCGCGCGTAGTTAATAAACATATTTTAAGCAATGATTTCTCGTGGAAATAGGATTTATGTAAAAGCGATGGCGAATTTTTATTGCATAAATTCTACATAATCCATTTTATAAATCACAAACCTTTTTAATAAAAGATGGAAGGCAAATAAATGTCCATATACATAATATACTTACACAGGCAAAATAAAAATTTCAAATACTGTATCGAACCTTTATATTATCAAATAAGAATATATAATATTTTGTTATTTATTCCATTATCTGGTGTATATTAGCGGTGTAAGAGCGTCCACAACGCCTTCATACGTGTCGTAAGCGACGTCAGAGCGTATCAGCATCTTGAGAGGGGCGTCAGCATCTTCCTGACATAATTAATAATGAATGAAAATTCATGATAATAATTGAAAAAATTAAAAATGCAAATGCCAAACGAGCTTAAGCGTGCAACTATAGAAAATAGCCTCCATATGAGGCGATCTATAGGAGGTCTGTGCATAGTAGTAAAATTTTGATTAGCTGTAATTCAGAACAACAAAGAAAGAAAGACTGAGCGCTGCGTACATTTTAAGTGATGCAAAAACCAAGCCAAAACCATTCTCAACTTATTGTAATAATACGTTTTTAACTTGGTTTTAGGTGCATATATGTACGTCCAGCAGTGAAGTTTTACGGGCTGATAAAGAAATGAAAAAGAGAGATTGCGAGCTGAGCTCGGTTTTGGCATCAATTGAAGTATACGCAGCGCTCCGTCTTTTTTTCTTTGTTATTTTGAGGGTTGTAATGATGATGATTATCACATACGTTTCTTGTTTAGGGATACGTACGAATGCAGTGCTTGAACCATAGCACTACGTACGACAAGAATGTCCTATACCCAACAGTGATCCTTTATATTAACTTAACCAGATAATCAAGTTGCACTCAAGCTGGCTCCTTACACTCAAGCTGGCTTACTTAGGAGCCAGCTTGAGTGCAACGCGGTTATCTGGGCTCCACATGAAACTAAGTATAGTCTTACGCTGGAGAGAATTCATAACAAATTTGTTAGCTAAAAGGTACTCTCGTAATAAAATTAAAACGCCAACAAAACCGTGCATAGATCCAGACGCAGACAGCTTTTGTACCGTGATACAATTCAGTTTCAGCTACAAAAGTTTCCGCTCTCATTGAATTTAGCGAACACGTAGTTGTAGGTAACGTTACGAAAGTCATATCAGGTTTGTGTTTTGGCTGAGATTAAATTTTGTCCAAACTGGGCTGTGCATAAGTGATGGATGTTTAACAAAGGTTCGCGAATATTCTGTTTGAAATGGCATATTCTGTCTGTAGGATCTTATTTTAGGGTTGGTATTCAAATAAAAATTTCTTACATTTCTTGTTAAGTTTTTTTTTATCGAATAAATATGAAAAACAAGCACACCGTCCACCTGATGATAAGGGAATGCTGTGCTGCATAGATATCTACACCTTCGATTAAAAATCAAAAAGGCCTTTTTAATAACCACGTGATGATATGCTGTGGTCCATAGACATCTACATCTATCCTAGGTTAAGATTCAAAATGCAGATGCGTTGTCAACCTTAAGGACTAACTTTGAACGCCTTGTTTCCAGTTAAAATATTCTCTGGTTCTCTACACTTACCATACTAAACACAGCAGCATTGAGCTGCTATTTTACGCTGGTATTCTGTGAGAGCGTGGTCTTTCCCCGGTCGAACCGACCCAATCGTGCTACAACAATAATATAGATGTAGCCTAGCTCTACCATGTAACAAAAGTATATATGTATGTATGTCTTATATGTGTATGTATATGTATGTATAATATGTATTATGTATGTATGTATATTTCTTTGTAACCGACTTTGGAGTTCTATCACTGCTCTAAGGTTGAGCAGAGAATGCTTGTTTATGCCCAAATTTGGCCATGTTGAACGCCCTCCAATTGCGTTCGAGCTGTCGCGTCACCCGATAGTATGTAGATGAAAAAAACGCCGCCAGGTGGGGCGGCGGTATGCGGCGGGCAAGGGCTCGACGCGTGGGCAAAAAGATGAGTTGCCCACTAGCCGCGATGAGGGGAACCCGCGTAGCTCGTGATTGCGGCGGAAGTTCACGCGACCGTTGTCGGGTCCAGATTGTTAGATTAAGTGCGTGTTACTTCCTTACTAAAATTATTATCTTTCAACTGTGGTCATATTGAGTTTGCCTTGATGTTATGATATACAATTACTCTTTGTTACGACTTGGCTTAAACGACACGCACAGAACGAAACAAGGTGATGAATTCTATTAGGCCGCCACTACACACGGTCACTATGATTTACATTGGATTGTCAATCCACTTGTCAAGCGCGACGATTAATATCAATGCTAGTTAGCTGTTTAAGGGAGGCTCATAGCAAGCTGTGGACATCTGCGGGCTGACGATGAAGAAAATTATATCACAAGTGGTTTTAAACGCACTTGGTCGACGTTTAAATTACGATGGTGTTTTGAAAAGTTCGCGGCCTAATGGAGATTTGATGATATTATGTAAATAAATCTATTCTAATTCAATAGCTTGATTCTTTATTTAATCGTAAGTGCTGTTGTGATACCATTTTTCAAAAATTTTTTGTACGAGCGTATCTGCTTTTCTCCCGGAAAATGGAAAAAGTGAAATAAGAGCTATCATTAAGTATTTCATCAATAAATGACGCCAAGTCAATTTAAAGAAGACATTAACAACACATTAAGTGAATCTGCGCCTTTGTATTCCACAGTAAAAAAAGTGGGCAGCTTTGGTTAAACAACGCAGAGAAAGCGTGGAAGATGAGCCGAGGATCGGAAGTCCGTCGACGTCCATCACGTCAGAAATCATTGACAAAATCGAATAAACTGTTTTAGAACACCGTCGATTAAAAGTGCATGAAATAAGTGACACTATACAACTGATGTTGATGTTTCATATTTTAACCGGCGAATTAGGAAAGAAAAAGGTGTCAGCAAGATGGGTGCCGCGTTTGTTAACCGCCGCACAAAAACTCAAGTGAGAATCTGGCGTTGTTTCAAATACTAGCGACTTTTTAACAACTTTTTAAACCGCCCTTATTTAGATAATTGCGATGACATGTAAGACGCGTAAATTAAAAAAAAAAGAACCAACTCTCGTTAAATCTAAACATTCATACCCTCTCGTTTAACATTTAATTTTGTCTATACAGTACATTGCACCGCTCACCGCAAGCTCTTACGCTGAACGAAATTGGAATTTGCCCAAGCAATGCATTTGCTAAGCTTTCAAATCAAAGACCCATTTTATGAAAACAAGATCGCTGAAATTTGTTGTTCAGCTGAAATACATTTAAATGATCGAACGTTTAACAAACGCACGTTAGCTAACGAATTGGATTAAAATACAATTAAATTACATTAGTACCTTACGATCTTAAAATAAAGTAAGCATATTATGATGAAGCTATATTATGATTTGTTATAGAGAAAATTTATCTAGTAACGTTAATTATGTTCCTGTTATACTGACGATATATGCTGAGGACTAAGCTTGAACGCCTCGATTCCTGTTAAAATAGTCTCCGGTTCTCTACACTTACCATACGAAACACAGCAGTATTAAGGTGCTATTTTATATGCTGGTATTCTGTGTGCTTCTCCGGTCGAGCCGTCCCATTCGTGCTACAACCGTAATATAGCTGCAGCGTGACTCTACTACGTAAAAAACCTCTTCCGTTATAAGGAAAATTTACCATAATTAACATCTTCAGGAAGCTATAAAATTACCAAATGTTTTTTGTAGTATAAGAGTGACAAACAAACACACAGTCCATCTGATGGTAAGTGGTTGCAGTGGCCCATAGACATCTACATATATCCATGATTGCGAATCAAAATGCAGATGCGTTGTCACCCATGAGGACTAAGATGGAATGCCTCGTTTCCAGTAAGAAGGGTCTTTGGTTCTCTACACTCATCCTACGGAACACAGCAGCTTTATGTTGCTATTTTACGCTGATATAGTAAGTGTTGTAAAAGAATTCATTCATAGTGTGACGCCTCATAATTATTATTAATAAATAATAATTAAATTCACTATACAGACTTTTAAAAATGTCATAGAAATTATAATTTAAACAATTAAATGCAAATAATAAGCATAAAGTTCAAAAATATCCATTTGGAATATTGAATATTATAATATTAGTAAACGCATAAAATGTCTCTAAAAATCTCTAAATTTATTAAAAACCTGCTTAAAATGTTCAAAATGTATTAAATCATATAAATACAAGTCGATTATATTGCTATAACAAAGATAAATAACATTTGTAATATTATAGAAAAAATGGATCAAAATTTTCTAAGTTGATGAAGGTGTTCTTGTAATGTTCCCTTATATTGGGGCGTTGCCGGAGACACATACCCAAGGTTGTACATATATATGGGTTGGTCGGCTGACCGACTGCTAGTACTAAGGTTGCACAATGACTAGTCCTATATTAGGGACTTATCATAGTAAGGTCTAACGAACCAAAGCATTAATATAGAAGGTCTCTATGTTGCATAAGCATTATGATCAGAGTTATGACTTGAAGTCCCATATGAATAAGACATACAATAGTATGGTCTATGAAATAAAGCAAAAATGTGGAAGGTCTCAAATATGTAAAAGCATTATATTAAAAGAAATGGGACTTGAAAAGGATTATTATAGTGGCGTGTAGGTTGCTTCGCAGCCTCTGAGACCGAGGTAAACTTGGACTCACTAACCGATGTGTCCTAGACATATCATCTTGGTGCCGGTGGTAAGCGGGTTTGTTGTAGCAATACGACTTGCCCGTGGACATCGCACACCCCTACGGTTTGTGGGCGACGTCTTAGCGCATAGCGTTATGATACGTCAGCTATCTTTCGGATTAGGGTGAGTGTGTTTGGTAGTACTTTTAAGTGCAGCAAGCATACTCAACTTCATGTCTTTGTGCAATAGCGCTATGATACGTGGAATTTTGGCTACTGACGTCTTAGTACCGTGCTACTATGATACGTTGGTGGTATTTTTAGTTAACAACATTATCAATTTTGTTACCAAAGTCGATAGGGATCTTGTGGGTGTGTTGTGAGGGGGCGCCATCCGTATGATAGTTGCATTGATGCTTACTGTATTGCTACTTGCAGTATTGCGTCTTGTGATGGATCTGCGGGTGTGCTGCACCTGAATCGACGCATCTTGTGGTTCTGTTCGATGGAGGTATGCGGATGGTGATGTCTGCTGGGACTGTATGGGGGACCGTGGGATGGTGTAAGCCCGACGATAGTCGTATTGATGCTTGTTGCATTCTGCAGCATTGCGTCTCTACGATGGTTGTTTGGCGGGTCGCTATTCTCAATGGCGCTCCCTGCGTCTTGGTTTGACTCACAACCTAAGTAGCTTTGCCCAAGTCGGGGTCTCTTCATTGCGGGGCTGCAGACTGTCTGTCCTCCATGATGTTTTATATAACAACATAAAAATTATATGTCTATAAAGTTCCCACCTTTGAAAGATTGAAGGCAACTTGTTGGTGGGTGAGATAAACATGATCGAAAAATGCATATACTCAACGTCAGTGACACAAACCCTTTCTGATGACGAATTATTACTAATATCTTATAACTGCCTATTGGCTATATCTGACATTGTATTGGTTGGTGGAGCATATGTGTGGACCTCATGTGGGTGGTAGCTGGAGGGAGAATCTGAGGAGGCTCTCAAGGCTGCGGCCGAAAGCCGCGCAACGTGGGACCCCATTCCCTTGAGGTGAGCGGTAGACTCCTGACACGCTCTGCGGCCAATTGGCCGTGCTGACCATGCAATTGGTGGTGATGCCTTACACTTACATCACGTCTGCAGGAACGACGATCTGGCAGGTGGTGGCGCTCACGGAAGGCTTTTTATGGCCAGTGTGCCTATTGTTACCTAACCCGTGTGACGTACATTCACTGTGGCTGGATTTGATCGTCTTCTGTATGGCGTTTACACGCATTGACATGCGCGACTTCGGTCGATGTTTGTGCTTACGCACTGTCAAGGGGCCAAGTCCTCTTTTACTGGTTCGCCTATTCATAACCTTTAGAAAGATCAAGATATACTGGTCACGTAAATTAGATATATTTATATATCTTACGGATATAGATTCTAGAGAAGTACAAGTATAAGTGGATATATAGAAAAAAAGAGGGGGGGGGGGTTCGTTACAATAGGTAACCTCCACGCTTAGAAAACATGCGAGTATATGAGAATAAATGCTTTTTTTTTGCGTAAAACCTTACCTCTATTGTAGAATTTTCTGCTGTTTCGTGGAGATATTTTAAACTGCCATACGCAGAATGATTATTTGTAGACTATACAAACACTTGATCATCTCATAGCCAGGCTCACTTTAAAAAAACATTAGATGTTCTGCTTATAACTGAGAATCGACCGAACGCTACTAACGGTTTTTAGGAGGGCATTTATCCTATTAATCACTCCGACTTAGTTGAAAATACTTATAGAGCAACATCCCAGGGCCACCAGATGTCACTTATTTTCTGACGAACGAAATGTGTAAGACTGAGTATTGTTAGTATGTACTATAATCGCATGCCTACCTGCTAGCTTGGCCAGACGGCCATTTTCCAAGTATCAGGTAATCAAGGTACGTAAAAACATTACTCACCTCACGTTAATTTTCCTAGCTGATTTTTACATTTTAGATAATATCATTAAAATCAGTCATCAATACTCCCATGCACTTTCCGTTGCATTATTCCGCAGTATCGCTTAAAGCTAATCGCGTAAAGCTCTCAAAAATTTACTTAATTTCACTTAAATTCTGAAACTCCATTTTCATATATGTTAGGCAGGCAGTGTTTTAAAACGTTTTACAAGAAGGCAGACCGATCCAAGGGGTCAATCGTCCCCTAGACCCAAATTTAATGCTTCTCTGGGCATGAGCGCGAATGCATTATCCGCGCAAATGAGCGACAAGTAGACATGTATTAGTATTATCACAGTTTAGGTATTATATTGACCTATCTCTCTGTAATGTTGTATGTGTTTGTTATCTCTGTGATGCTGGCAGGGTCGCCATGTAATATTATAAGAGGAAGACGTGTTGGTCAGTTTAAGACTTTATTTATAGTGCTCTTATTCTATGTATCTTTACACTAAATTATATGTCTGTCTCTCTTACAATTTACTCTTGTCGACGCTAAGTGTATGCGCGTACGCAGCTTGTAGTAGGCATATTACGTTAATGCCATTCAATAAATGCTGAATTTCTTTAAAGTGAAATAAATTATTAACTAAATCACCGCACTGTAATGATAGTCAACGCTCTTTCCATTAACAGATTCCATTATATTTAAAGAATAATGAGCTCAACATGTGAGAGGACCAAAGTGTTGTACATATGCAATGTCACTTGTAAAAAGCTTACTTAAATAATTTATTATTACTAGTTGCTTCGTAACCTATAATGTAATTATAGATATATAAATTAAAGAGACACATTTTTGTAAATTTTATTTGTTACTGTGATTGTGTGACTTTGTATGTGAGCGCGTTGGGTGTATTTGTGCGTGTCCGTGCATGTGTGTGCTTTAGATTTGGATTTCAGTGAGATTGTATACATGTAGCTGTGTAATTGTAATTGTAGTTTGTAAAAATAGTTGTCTACATTATCGCGTTAGGTGATAAACGTGTAATAATATTTTATTAGTAGGAAAAAAAAGTAAATAAATAAAAAATAAATGTGCCTTCAAAACACATGTTTATTAGCCATATTTATATTGTTAGTTACTCAACTTAATAAAAATACATACAACACAAACGGTAATTAAAAAAAAAAATAAAAATAAGCACAGCCCGCGTAGTTTCTCATTAGTAGTTCTTATTATTTCTGTCTTTTTCTTTCTCTAAAGAAACCATAAAGTGCAATTATAGAGAGAGCTTTCCAATAATCCCTTTGACTTTATAAGTTTGTTCTTGTTTCTGTTGTATACCGTTACATTTCAATTAACTTGCAATGTATATTATTTTGTGCACCAAGTTTATCAATGAACGATTACTGGCAATTTTGGCGGTATATCTATTAGAAAGGCCGACAACCAACGCCTTAAATTGCTTGAAACCAGCATGCAGCATATTTTATACGCGGTAGAGCCATGCTGCAGCTATATTATGGTTGTAGCACGAATGGGTCGGCTCGACCGGGGAAGGACCACGCTCTCACAGAATACCAACGTAAAATAGCAGCTTAACGCTGTTGTGTTTCGTATGGTGAGTGTAGAGAAGCGGAGACCCTTTTTACTGGAAACGAGGCATTCCATCTTAGTCCTCACGGGTGACAACGCATCTGCATTTTGATTCGTAATCGAAGACAGATGTAGATGTTTATAAGCTACAGCAACCACTTATCATCAGGTGTGCTCGTTTGTCACCCTTATCCTATAAAAAAATGTCTGAGTAGTGAAATGTTTCAAGGACAAATAAAATTCGTCAAAAATTGCAGCAGCTTTGCGGACTAATTGCTCCTTTGAGGCGTTGTTTTTATAGAACGTGATATAATAAAAAATAATGCATAATAGGTGTCCTAATTGACAATTAACACATCCTAATAAAGACATCCACGACTTTTTCTGCCACCAGGGCGGCGACACATAAGATGTGGTGCAATATTATTAGAAAAGAAATAGATTTGTTAGGAAAATGTAAGTCAATGTATCATTCTGTAATTTCTTTTATACCTTATAATAATTAGATTGAAAATAAATAAACCACGTAACCATATCTAAATATTTCATTAATTTGTCATGTTTTTTCCTTTTATTACACTATGTGGGAAGAACAAATAACAGTGAATTCTGACTATCCACCCCGTCTGGGATGGATAGATGAACACGCGTTAGTGAACTTAGAAAAAACGATGATATTCGTTAAATGCGCGGTCTCTCTATAGTTAAGCCAACATAATCACGCTGCAGCCATATCGCACTGCTAGATTAAAACTGTATCAACTCAAAAATCGCGCCTTTTGAGATAACCCAATTTTCAAGTCCCTGATTCGATTATCTATACGGCTATAAAACTGTAGTAACTGTATTTTCACTCACACCTCGTAGATGTCGCTAGAAGTCGGTTTTCGTGAATGGCGCCGCCCCATGCGCCACCAACTAAACCGTGGCATTGGCAGTTGCGCCGTGACTAGCAACCAAAGAGCACGTTTCTAAAGTGTAATATTTTGAGTTAATACAGTTTTTGTGATTAGATTTGAAAAAAATCAAGTATTAATTAGAGTTGTTGCAGTTTTAATGATGTCATCGGGAGTTGACGGAAGAGCTTTTTTGAGTTATTTTGTGTTATAACAGTTTTGATAGCCAAGGTTAGTAATATTTTTGAATTAATTTGTTTTACTACAGTTTTAACGCCTTTTTTTAAATTTCGATTTGTATCGGTTTTAATGGTGGATTATTAAAACACTATTATACACTTAATTTCTTGATATAAATACTTATTTACTATTAACACATGATCCAAATTGATAATTTTATATTTATTGTTAATTATTTAAAAAAATTATAAGTTATGCCGTTAGTAGAACGTTTTTTTTAGTTAATTCACTTTTGATGGTCTGATGGAATTATCATTTTTATTTCAGTAAGATGATGAGCCGAGGACTTTTATTTGTGGATATGGCAGTACGTAGCGACAAGGAAAACCTACTTGCTAACATAGAATCTCATAATGATCAAATCAAACAAAATAGTCCACCAAATGATCAGGCAGTTCAGATACTACAGTTCAGTCTTCTATGCCTGAAGAGATAACTTCTTCAGTCTCTAATAAAATCAGCAATCCCATCGATGTGGCTATCCCAAGTACTTCCAAATCTGCTGAAATTAAACAAAAAGAAATAAATTATTACATTTCGCCCATACACAGTGACCAGAGTGACATTGATGATTCCGATGCTGATCCACATTTTAATATAATATCTCCAAATAAAACGACTTTACCGAACAAGTCCAATTCTTCTTCTTCTTCCAGTAGCAGCAGTAGTTCATCTTCTTCTAGCTCCGATAGTTCATCTGAGGCGGACCAAAATAACGATATTGTAGCTGAAGAAATAAAAGGCAAGAAAAGAACAAGGAAACCTGAAAAATGGAAAGTAAATGTCGCAAAAAAACTGAGAAATTCTGGTAAGCCTTATGTGTCCATGTCGAAACTAAAGAAACAAGTGTCAGGGAAAGAAGTCCGCCCATCTTGTGGAGAAAACTGTCGCCTTAAATGCAGTTCAAAAATAAATGAAGCTACAAGACAAATGCTATTTAATAATTATTGGGGTTCTGAAAATTTGCAGGCACAAAGAGAATTTATTTTAAGGCAGACACAAGAGATTAAACCTAAGTATAGATACTCAAATACGCAAAACTTTCGTGCTTTTAATACAGCGTTCTACTTTGGTGTAGAAGGCTCGCGTATTCAAGTATGTAAACATTTTTTTAAAGCCACACTAGATTTAAATGACAGACCAAAAAAACAGCGTTATCAAAAAAATCTGACTCTGGCTTTGTAGAAGGAAAATTGAGGGGTAAGCATGGTAAGCATCCAACAATTGATCCCGACATTAGAGAAATTGTGAAAAATTTTTTCAACAGTATACCACGTATTGAATCGCATTACCTTCGAGCGCAAACTTCACGTGAATACATACAAAGTGATAAATGTCTAGCCGATTTGTATAGAGACTATACTCGTAAAGAAATTCGTCAAAGAGACAACTTATCAATTGCTACAGCGTCAAAATTTAATCGGATCTTTAATACAGAGTTCAATATCTCATTCTTCACACCGAAAAAGGATCTTTGCGATCTATGTGAAAGCTACAGTAATTCAGATGAAAATGGCAAGCAGAAACTACAATAAAACTATGAACAACATCTTATAGAAAAATAATTAGCAAGGATAGAAAAGAATAATGATAAAAAAAGAACTGATGTTAAAGTAGCTGTATATGATCTACAAGCAGCAATGCAAGTGCCTAAAGGACAGGTATCCTTATTTTTTTATAAATCTAGGATAAACTGTTTTAATTTCATGGTCAGTGATTTAAAAGAAAAAAAGTAATTTGTTATTTCTGGGATGAGACAGAGGGAAAACGAGGTTCTACAGAAATTGGAAGCTGTGTTATTAACTACATTGAAAGACTGATAGCTGAAAATGCAGGAAAAGATTTAAATGTTATATTCTATTCTGATAATTGCTGTGGCCAGCAGAAGAATAAATATTTACTGTCTGCCTACGCCTTTGCTGTTTTTAAGATGGGAATAAAGTCCATTACACATAAGTTTTTAATACGAGGTCACTCTCAAAATGAGGGTGATAATGTTCATAGTGTGATAGAAAAACAAATAAAAAGACATATTAAATCAGGCCCAATTTATATACCAAATCAATATTCAACACTGATTCGAACTGCAAAAAAGACTGGTCTGCCTTATAAAGTTCAAGAAATGATACATGAACAATTTTATGATCTGAAATGCCTACAAGAAGAATGGGGTCAAATTTTACATTAAACGAAGGTAAAGAATAGGTAAAATGGCATGAAATAAAAATACTTCGAGTAGAAAAAGAAAGTCCTGGCATGTTTTTCTATAAAACATCCTATGCTGACCTAAACTTTAAAAAAGTTTTAGTGCAAAAGAAAAAAATCAGACAAACTCAAGAAGAATTTTCTTCTGGTTTGATGAAAGCTTATACGTCTAAAATTCTGTTATCTGAAGCTAAAACCAAAGATATTAAAGAACTTATTGAGAAAAACGTGATATCAAAGAATTATTATGATAGTTATTATAAAAATGTGTTGAAGTTATAAGCATATTGTTGCAAAGTCTGATTAATATTAGTACCTAACCGATTAAGTAAGTAGGTATTAAAATTATTTTGTGATTTATAATTCATAAGCAAAGGTTTTCTTTTTTATTATGATCGAAAAATTTGTTTAAAAGGATTTATTACTAGATATTGAATTCATAAGCACGCCGGTACATACAAAGTCTGATTAATTTATAGATAACCCATTAAGTGAGTGATAAAAAAATTGTGATTTTTAATTCATAAGCAAAAGTTTTAATTAATATTATTGGAATAGTTCATTAAGTTAAAACAAGTCAAATAGAAGAACCTACGTCGAGAACTGTTAGTTATTACCTTCATTTATTACTTATTTCCTTTTCTGTAACATGTATAAAGATTTGATTTTAGTACGTGCAATACAATACTATATTTCACCAAATAATGTTTTATTTATTTCTTTTAATGTCCTGGTTTCATAAATTAAAGATCTGAATACAGTTTATCTAAATCATCATGTCAATATTTTTTCAATACAAAAGCGTCACAACTCAAAATTTTCTGTACAAAACGGATTCAAGTCATAATGCTCAAATTTTTTTTTTATTCTTGACAAACCAAAGCTGTCGTAAGTCAAAATTCCTGATGTTTTCAGCTCACAATGCAAAACAATGTATGTGGACTATGTCATAGAATATTAAAACACATTATCTTATAAAATCTTTTTGTAGAAATTCAATATCTTAAGTAAGTTACCAGATATCAGTTTTTCTTGAATTGTAAAATAAGGGGTTTTTTGAGTTAAAACTAACAATTTTAATCTAGCAGTGCGATATGTGTAATAAATACTAATAGCCCACTCCCCCGCTCACGATGTCTGCGGTAGTACCGGTATGCCCTTTTAGGAATGTCACCTACACGAAATCAGTTGCACACGCTTGGTGTTCACCCAACAACAAGATATTACTTGGTATTATTTTGAAATATTGGGAAAAGATTGTATGACACATTAAGTAAAATTGAATTTTAATAAACATGCGATTGCTTTCCATGACGATTTTTAATTGAATTACATGTTAGGGTAAGAATTCTTTATATCATTAAATTCAACGAAAACAATTAAAAAACCCACTTACCAAAATATCGTAAACATTTCTCGGTTATAAGGCGGCGTACGTTGAAAAACAGAACCAGCATATAATTTTTACCTGTTTTATTTATTTTGTACAACCAAAATATTTTTAGCGGAATATCTGAGATAATGTTTTGTAGATAAAATAAAGTAAAATCAGGTAGGTACCTATCAGCACAAGCCTTTGTTTCCATCACGACGAATTAGGTGAAACTGCGGGACGCAACTAGTTTTGGAAAGTAGTATTTAGTTTTTATCTTTGTATGGAAAAGTAAACAATTACGAGGAATACGGATAAAATACAATGTTATGATATTTTTATCTAAGGAAATATTTTGTGATAACCCTTGCGTATTTCAGCGACTTAAATGTCGAGACATCCTTGTAAGTTTTTTGTGGTATAACAAAAGAGTTGACCCACTATTAGTATTTATTACACACACGGTACAGCAGTAGGTGTGAATTGGGGCTTCTGCGTCACTTGCTCTCGCATTCGCTCGAGCTACATGCCGATGAAGACCCCAATTCTCTCCAGAGAGGTACAACATTTTTAGTTTAACCAAATTAACGTCTACATACTCACAGTTCTATCCTACGGGAACAAGTGTACTTCCACTTCCAGTTGAGTTATTGAGAATTATATTCAGAACGTTTGCAAGATACTGATGGTAATGCCGCATCTATATGATTAATTTCTAATAATACAACTTGTTCACGCCCTGAGTTGCCCTGACAAAGGTTGACTGGACTAGGGCCCATCAGTAGTTGAAAAAACTAAAATCCAAAGAAAGTCACTCGGCTATAAAATATGCCTATGCAGCCGCAAAGAAAATATTTAGTAATAAAAAAAGGAATAAGTTTACCCCGTTGTATTCCTCTTCCATAGGGTGGAGGATTTTTACCACTATTCCCATATTTGCTGGATTGTCAGCTTTAGGATCATTAGCCGGTGGAGCAGCGGGTATAGCAAAAGCTGTTAATGACTCAAAAGCAGCCCAAAAGAGTCTTCAGGAATCTGAAAGACACAACAGAATGATGGAATCCGTTGCTCTAGGAAAAGGATTATATATTAAACCTCATAAACAAGGAGCAGGTTTATATCTTAACCCCACAAAAAACTAATTAAACGGCTACCCAGACGGGCGCTCTCACTGATCTTGACATATTAGAACATGCAAGTGACATTCCATACTTTCGCGGCGTTTTAATGAGAAATAAATTAACTTTGAAACCGAGAAAGATAGAATGTGGAATACTGAATTTGGATAGCTAGAAATACTGGAACGCATTGGGTAGCCTTTGTAAAGCACAATAAATACGTAGAATATTATGATAGTTTTGGTAATTTAAAGTCCCCGTTAGAATTAGTTAAATATACGCATAACTTACCCATTAACTATAATTATTCGTGACATCAAGCGTTTGGTGCTACAAACTGTGGACATCTTTTTCTAAAATTTTTAAGGAATTACTGGAAAAAAACATTTATATAGTGTATGAAATAAATAAACGTATAAGTATAAAAATGTCTTTCACTGTGTCTATAACTGGGACAGGAGCCTCTTTATCAACGAACTATACACCGACAATAGAACTACGAGGAGGCTACGAATGTGGCCTTTTGTATTTTTCAACTTTCAATTCTATTCCCAATATAGATGAAAGAAACAACAAATTTTATTATGGTGAAAAAGAAATGATCAAAATTCCTGAAAGGTCTTACGAGCTTCTAGATATTTGTGATTATCTAAAAAATAATACTAAGAACGCTGTACTAAAACTAACTTGTAACAATAATACATTGAAAACAAATATTTTTTGCTCTGAAGATGTGCACTTTAATAGAAGCGAATCAC